>JANVCC010000035.1:1663674-2102224 GCA_025345505.1 Todiramphus chloris collaris
AAGGAAAGGAAAGGAAAGGAAAGGAAAGGAAAGGAAAGGAAAGGAAAAGGAAAAGAAGAAAAGAAAAGGAAAGGGAAAAGAGAAAAGAACTGTGGGTTATGATAGATAAAGATGTTACTCTCTACTTCCCATCCGCAGGCGATGTCAGGCCAAGTCCAGGAAGTAGGGCTCCAGAACATGTAGCAGTTGCTCGGAGGACAAAGCTGAATGCCCACCCGTCCTCCTCCTGCCCTCTCCCTTTATAGTTGAGCTGACATCATATGGTATGGAATATCCCACTGGTCAGCTCAGGCCAGCTGTATCCCCTCCCCCATCTTGCCCCCCACCCATCCTCTGGTGCCGTGTGAGCACTGGCAGTGATAACACGGGTGTGTTATCAGCACCCTCCAGCTCCCAGTGCTGCAGCGTGAGGGCTGGATGGGGAAAAGCAGCTCAGCCCCGGGGCAATCAATTCCAGATGTACTGGACTCCCCTCCAGGTGAAGGCAAACTGTGGCCTGCACTCTGGTGCTATGGGAATGGAGAAAAATGCATTAGCAATGTCAATCATGGCACACCACTTGGCTGCCCTGGGCTCCAGCTCATACTGCACTTCCAGCATGTCTGGCACAGCAGCACTCAGCATCGGTGTAACTTCATTCAGACCACGATAGTCCACTGTCAATCTCCATTCTCCATTTGACTTTTGCACAGGCCATATGGGGCTGTTGAAAGGTGAATGAGTTTTGTTGATCACGCCCTGGCTCTCCAGCTGATGAATCAATTCCTGGATGGGGATCAGGGAATCTCTGTTGGTGCGATATTGCCGCCGATGCACCGTTGTCGTGGCCATTGGCACCAGCTGCTCTGCAACCTTCATCAGCCCCACTATAGAAGGGTTCTGTTAGAGACCTGGCAAGGTGGACAACTGTTCACTTCCCTCTGCCTCCAAGGCAGCAACACCAAAAGCCCACCGGTATCCTTTTGGATCCTTGAAATAGCCTCTCCTAAGATAGTCTATGCTGAGGATGCACGGGGCCTCTGGGCCAGTCACAATGGGGTGTTTATACCACTCCTTACCAGTCAGGCTCACTTCAGCCTCCAATACAGTCAGCTGCTGGGATCCCCCTGTCACCCCAGGAATGCTTATTGGCTCAGCTCCTCTGTATTCTGATGGCATCACTGTGCACTGCGCTCCTGTATCGACCAAGGCCTTGTACCTCTGTGGGTCTGACGTGCCAGGCCATCGGATCCACACAGTCCAGTAAATACGATTGTCCCTTTCCTCCACCTGGCTGGATGCAGGCTTCTCTATTCCTGTTACTGGTCAGAATATTCACTGTCTGACCCTTGCTGTGTCAAACCAGAAGTCCCCTCATCAGGTTCAGTGGAGGTGATTTTAGTCTTTCCATATCTGCAGGATCATCGATTGCCTTCTTGTGCTTCAACACTGACTGCATTAATGGTCTTCTTGGATGGCCCTTTTTTAACGGCTGTCTTCCCTCTCAATTCCTGTACACGTGCTTCCAGCTTAAAAGTTGGTTCACCATCCCACTTCCTCATGTCCTCCCCCTGGTCACACAGAAAGAACCAGAGTGCATCACTTGGCATACACCCTGGGGCTCCCTTTCCCTCTGACTGGCTGATTCCTTGGGGTACTCCGGATATCCAAGGCATTAGCCCTTAGGGATGTAGAGGTGCCAAGACTCTCTTCAAAGTTCTGGAGCCAGGAAGAGACAGTTTCCACAGATGGGTTATCCATTTGTGGATAGTACATTGCTGCCGAGCTGGCAGAATATGATGCTGGTGTGTTCTTGATCACTTTCCTCCACATGGCCCTTGTACATTGAACATCCTCTGGATCTTTGGGACGCTCATCATCATCTAAATGCCCAGAGATTACTTCCAGTACTGCTAGTTCCCTCAGGTACTGGATACCTTCATCAGCAGTAGACCACTTTCCTGAGGAGGTGGCATTCATTAATTCTTCCTTGAATGGATATCTTGCTTTGACACTTGAAAGGAGCCATCTCCAGAGACTGCAAATTGCTGCCTCTTTTCCAATCCCTCTTTCAATGCCATGATTCCTAGCAAGGGAGCCCAGCTGTTGGGCTTCCTTACCTTCCAGCTGTTGGGTGTCAGCCCCATTATCCCAGCATCAGAGCAGCCAGGTAACAATCTGTTCCCCTATCTGGTGGTGACAACTGTCCTAGGAACCTGCCCAAATCCTGCCAGACCCCTTGCCACCCAGGGACAGGACACCTCAGGGCACATTTCGGTGTCACCCCACCTGAAACTTGTCTCCTCTCAGGCCAGACTGGGATCAGACTGCACACAACCTGGATTACGCCAACGATATTGATGATTAGTATTAAGAAACTCACGTAAGGGTGGACAAGGACCTCAGGAGCATGCACAATAAAAATCATCTACATCGGTTTCTGGTAGAGGGAGGGGATGTAGTCACTCATTTTCTCCACAAGATAGCTCCCCCCCCCCCGGTACAGGAAAGCCAGCATGGAACACTTTGATACTCTTTGTGCTAGTGTGCTCCTGAGTCCCTTCACCCTCCCGAGATAGAAGCTTCCCCAGCACACTGAGGCTCTCAGAGTAGAAGAAACACAAAGAGACAATGTTTCGATAAACATGTTAGTAAAACACAAGGTAAGTAGTGCAAGCAAACTCTGTGGCCTGCACAGGAGTTTGCTATTAATATCTGAAGCAGGCAATAGCAAAACTGCTGCTCGTGCCCCACATTGTGTGCCAGAAAGGAACTGTGGTGGGTTGACCCTGTCTGGGCACCAGGTGCCCACCAAGCCCTTCTATCACTCCCCCCAACCTCTGTCAACATGGCATGCAGGGAGAGAATAAGGTGAAAAGAGCTGTGGGTTATGATAAAGATGTTATTCTCTACTTCCCATCTGCAGGTGATGTTGGGCTGCGTCCAGGAAGCAGGGCTCCAGAACACGGAGCGGTTGCTTGGAGGACAAAGCTGAATGCCCCCCCATCCTCCTCCTGCCCTCTCCCTTTATAGTTGAGCTGACGTCATATGGTATGGAATATCCCACTGGTCAGCTCAGGTTGGCTGTATCCCCTCCCCCATCCTGCCCCCCATCCTCTGGTGCCGTGCGAGCACCGGCAGTCACAACACGGGTGTGTTATCAGCACCCTCCAGCTCCCAGTGCTGCAGCAGGAGGGCTGGATAGGGAAAAGCAGCTCAGCCAGACCCACTACAGTTATGTGTCTTGATTTTTAGTGAAGATATATAGAAATATATTACTATTTTGGAAACAGTCCACTGGAGTAATGAAGAGATGTAAAAATGCTATTATAAGCATATGTATCCAACCAGCATAATTTATTTTCTGTAAGCAGTCAAATATTGCATCTTTAACAGCTTGTGTTAACAACTTAATTAACATTGCATTGTCTAGTATTTGGATAGCTGTCCAAGTACAGCCACGTAAGTCATGAAACTACTTTGTTTACCCTGTGATCCAAAATCATTTAGACCATGTAATTAGGAGACCATGTCTAAGCTTGTAAATCCTCCTCAGATGTGCTTCATAGAGAGCTTGAGAGGGTCAGCTTCTGATTCTTTGAAGAAACTTGGGACAATAAAATCTTGTGAGCTGCTCAGTCAGAGTGTGAGTGGAGCTTGTTCATTACTGTCAGCATCTGGCTTTGTGCATCTGGGAAAGTACAACAGTAACATTGGGGGTGCAATCAGCGGAGTACCCCAGGGCTGTACTGCCATCTCCCCAAGGTGTTGTGTATCAACTGTGTTGCTGTATGCAATTTCTTGTTATAACGGGGAAACATGGAAGATTTTGGTGTAACTGTATTTGTTTGATTCTCACATTATATCTGTACTGCTCTGGATGCTCACTGCATCTGAAATCCAGTGTTACATGTGATATTCTTCCACACTGAACAATTTCTGACTGCTCACTGCATCTGAAATCCAGTGTTACATGTGATATTCTTTCACACTGAACACTTTCTGACTGCTTTATTTTTGATTCTTAAGTAGGGAAAAAGGAGACAAGACACAACTGAGAACATAACATGCTACCTTTTGTGTCAGAAGTGATCCAAGACATGATCACGCTTTTGGATGTGAAAGCTTGCATGGCATTCTAAGAAAAGGTGTCCTGGCAAAGCTCATGAAGTACTCCAGTATGCCCCGAGGTTCAAGTAATTACAGTACCTTTTTTTCCACCACCCATGCCACCTTGCTTTGTTGTGTTGCTGTACTAGTCGTCACCTGTTCTTCACCCTAGATAGACTGTGTAGAAGCTGATTAAAATCTTCCTACTTTGCTACACAAGAATGTGATGAGCTTTAACGACGTAATGTTTGCAAGGTATTCTGTGGTTCTGGGTAAAAGGAGATCCTTTAGAAATTCAAAAGAGTAACATACATTTCTTCACTCACACCTTTGGTTTTGAGCACCTCAAGTTTCAGTAGCAGCTTTTATTTATATGCTTTATATGCGGATATTTAAAGAAGGTGTTATTTTCAGTATTGCTGGACACTATTTTTTATTTAATAAAGCACTGCACCTGTGTATGATCTTTACATTGACAGGCTCAGAGATACTTCTTAAACCCCTGTGACATGCCTGTAAGGTGCAACACAGAGCTCACTGACTAAGGAAAAGAGGGGTCTTGACCACCCTCTGGGTCCTGACAGTTCAGAGGCTCTCAAAGGACTGAAGGCATCCTTTGATATGGTTCCTTTAAGTGGAGTTCCAAGCACATATGATGGAAAAACCTCCAGGAGTGAGTAACAAAAGTTTTTTACATCCTTTATGCTCTGTTGACTCTTGTTCCCAACATTAATGAGTTCAACTAGAGTTGAGGAACTTGTTCAAAATTGCAGTCCCCAGAAGTTTACATTTCAACAAACATAAAATATGAACAAAGGAGACAAACAAAAGGAACAGAGAAAGGAAGGATATGGTTTCAAACAAATGAAGCCAATATAAGTCAAAATACAACTAAAGAAAGAGAGGAAAAGTAAATCCTTTAAGCAATATTAGCCACAAAGACCCACATGAATACAGGGAAAAAAAAAAAGAAAAAAATGGGAATTATTCACAGAAGCTCACATGCTCCTCTGGAGGTGACAGACTACTGAATATGCTAAGGCTCTGCAGACCCTAATTTCCTTGATTCTAACCCCAATGCTAACTATAATACTTGTCATGCCCTGAGTGCACTAATATGCATCAACAGTCCCAAGTAGCCTCACCTGGGACCCTTGCCCACACACGCTCTGCTTACTGGCCCTAGGGCTCCATTTAAGCTCAGACCTGAGCCTTCAATCCTTTCCTGAGATATGTTTGGTCTATCTGTCTGTTTATCTATCCCTGCCTCCCTTGCTGGACCTTGAACTTGTGTTGCAGGTAGTTTGTTGCTAGCCCCATCTCTTAGGTGGCCCCTTGTCATTCATGCTGTAGCCTTACCTTCAGTCTTACCTCCAGTTGCTCCTTACTGGAGTGTCTGGATGGACCTTGTTTTCAGTACTCAGTTCTGCTTGTGGTGTTCACATACTGTGGGACTGTACCCTAGCCTGTGTGGACATGGCCTTTGCTGAGGTTGCTTTTTGCTCCTGGCTTACCTTCCACTGCAGAGCAGCCCTGCTTGTTCTGCTCCCTGGCAGCACTAAGTATAAGGGGCTTGGCATGCTGAGGCAGAAAACACAAGGTATGATAGTCCCAAATCTGTTGAGTTGGAACTTCAAAACAAAGTGCTTTTCAGGATCTAGAATTTCAGGAATGAGGGGTGTTTTTGTCAAAAGGATCTCTCTTAGTGTGGGATGGCTTGCAGAAGATTCATCTCTTGGAAGGAGTCAAAGAATAATGATCACCCGTTTTGTGATTTGGACGTTCAGCTTGAAAACAAGCTGTACACATACCAGGGACTTGTGTTGGGGAAGGGGGAAATGGCAACCATTTCATGAGAGATTTAGAAGCTTAATGCATTTAAAGTAGAACTTTCCTTCAGAATGAAATTACCATTCTGTGTCTGACTTGACAGAGCTGTCAGCAGAGAAATGGCAAGGCTGGGAGCAGGGCCTGTAGGATTCCCGTGTTTGTCAGGTAGGCTGTTGGCCTAGGGAATATGGATAGGCTGATCAGCATCCTTCTGGAATGAGCAAATATGTGACCTAGTGGGAATCAGCCTGGGGGATGGACTAGATGATCTTTCAAGGTCACTTCCAACCCTTAACACTCTGTGAATCAGAAGGCAGGATTTTCAAATACTTTGATCTGGAAGAATTTAATTAAAATTGAAACATCTCTGTGAAAGTTTTAGACATTAATGGTTATGAAAAATGAGAATGGAAAAATGTTCAATAAAAATACCAGTGTTGTTGTTGTTTTCTTCTCCAGTTGGCTCTCCTGGTAATTCTCCTTGCATACCATACAGTAGTATTTCGTACAGTTCCCTGTGGCTGGTTTTCTTGCTTGAGGTTTTTGGTTATATTTGAAATGTCTTTGCTCAGAACTGTTGATGGTTGTAGTCAGAAAACTGTATTAAAATAACTTGCAGTCTTAATTACTCAAGAGTTAAGAAATAGAATAAAGACTGTTGAGGCCATTATAGTTCAAGCCTCATGTACATTATGAGATAGTCTTTAATTACATGATCTCATTCTTTGTTTTCCCACAGGACCCTGCCTCATTCAGTGTGCAGGATGAACAGCGCTTGGAATGAATCAGCACAACACAGTGAAAGAGTCCGTTGTTTGCAAGACTCATCTCAGTTGTTGAGAAAGTTGGGATGTCACAAAAAGAAAGGATGGTCTTGTAGCTGAGGAAACTATGTTGCCCTGGAGAATGAGTTTCTTTCACTGTTTCTTCCAAAAAGATCTGTGAGGTACTGTTTTGGGAGCGAAAAAGCAAAAAACATTTCTCAGGTATCCATTAATGGTGTACACCTAATTTTCCTAGAAATCTGAGGGTATGGGTCTATGTTCTGTACCCATGTAGAATTAGGTGAGCACTGTTCATTCTTGAACATTGGGGAAAATGTATTGTGCGATCATAATTAAGAGCTGTTCTGAAACAAAGTTCTATAAACATGTCTTGTGCTTTCAATACTTCATATTCTGCACTCTTATTATAGCTATTTAATGTATTAATAACAAAGTTATCTCTATGCATTGTATATACATATCCAACAATTAGCTAACTGTTAAATAGAAAACTAGAAAAAGTGTCTATTAGTAAGTTAGTCTTTGGTCTATATGGATATGAAATACTAGTACAAACTACCTAACATCTTAATTATAGATTTCCTGATTTCTGATGACTGTATTTATCTTTGACACTCAGATGTATATCCTACTGCAGTAGCTGCAAACTGTCTATGAAGGACTTGTTTTCTTTTGCAATCTTTTAAAATAATCTAGTTTATTTTCAGTTGTAAGGGATTCTTTTAAATTCAGGGCCCAAATGAAGCTGTATATCAGGTTTCACATAACTAACTTGCATCTAGTCTGTTGTCCCTTAACTCACTGTGGTTGTCCTTTTCATTTTAACACCTTTTTAGGCATCAATTTAGTCAATGCTACAGTGATGTGTCCAGAATTAATTTTGCCTTATTCTAGAACAAAGAACAAAGTTTGCCTCAGCTCCTGCATAACTAGGTCTTACTTCAGAAGGGCCTAATCAATAAAGTGTAAAATTCCCACTGTACTCAGAAGTTGGACTGCAGATGCTGGTCTGCTCAGATGAATTATTGCTAAAATGTAAATATCTTTTTCTATAAATCATAGTATCATAAGACCAAGAAAACATTTTTTTCTTATCTCTGACATCCTCAAACTCTACCACCTTCAGTAATACAAACAGGATCTCTATGCCAGAGCTCATAAGGGGATTCTCAACTTTCCAAGATACTACTGGTTTCTAGTCCTCGTGCTTTGAAGTAACTGAACTGAAAATAACTGTTCTGTTTTATAGTGGAGAAAACAACCTGAGATTTCCAAAATTTTACTCTGATTTTTGAAGTGCTTGATCACTTAGGTGAAGAAAAAAAATGGGAGTATTTGCTATTACATGTAATGGCAATACATTAGTTTAAAAATATTTCTTTGCATATCAGCACTTATCCAACATGTCACTATTCTGCATTTTAGAAGTTTGGTTTAAGAATCTATTTTTTTTTCAATATGAGTTTGGATTTTGGACTTGGTGTTTCTTACAGCAAGCCATAAAGGGAGATATAACAAAAAAGGAGATCACTCTTCTAGTTCTGCTAGATTCCAATGTATTTTTTAGAGTCATAAAAGATTATAATTCTTTTTAAGTAGTTTTTCATCATAGCAGCTACATAAAATCATGAACTCACATCAGATGTTTTTATTTGACTTTTTATACACAGTAATCAACCCTATTCCAAGATAATAAGAACAGCTTAATGAGAATACTCCATGGTTGAGGAGGGTCTGGATGTGGCTGTCATTGTGAGTACGAAGTGTGTGTATCCAGCACAGATGGGAAGGGGAATATCACTGCCACTGCAGCACAAGTACCCTGAGCCACACAGGAGTCAATATAGCTGAGTAAGTGAGGCTTCCAGCCAGTGGTGCTCTCAGAAAAGCACACCCACACTATGCACCACGTTGTAGGATGTAGCCTGAATCAGGCTCCTCCAGAGCAAGGATATTGGGTCTAGAGAGTACAGAATGACTTTGAGAAGACCATTTAAGTTATAGAACTTATTCTGTTGGGCTTACACCTTATACAAGCAACTCTGAACCTCTTAATAACCTTCTGAAATTTATAGAATCAAATTAAAGTCTGGGGGGAAAAAAAAGTGTAATTTAGGGCTTGTTTACGTCATCTCCAGCTTCTCTTATTTAGTAAGACCAATAACTACAGATCATTTCAAATAGTCTGAGCTGTCTGTTTCCTTAAATCTTTCTTTGGATATATTTGATTTTTCCTATTTCCTGTATCTGCTATAGCAATCTGATGTAATTCAGGTGGAGGGCAGCATTTCTAAATCTGTCATGACAATAGAACTGTGTTCAAATAAATGAATGCAAAAATAACACTTAACCTTTTTGGCCCAGTGTTACACAGAGATGTACAAAAGCAGAGACTGTGGCAGATCAGGTGACATCAGCTTTTCCTAACACTAATATTAGTAGCAAGCCTTGGGATATAGAAAGTACTGTGCAATTCATTGCGTCCTTTTTGAATGATCAAATCTCTTTGTATGAGAAGGGCTATAAATACTCCCTTTGTTTATTCTGCAGCCCAAGGGCAAATCTATGATAGAGACAAGATTCTGCAGCCGCAGAGTTATAGAAAACTCAGCGTTCTACTGTGCCATTAATAGGAGCCTCTAAGTACTTTTGAGATGACCTAAAAATAAGTCAGTGCAGCTTTTCTGTTTTATAGACAAATTTATCAGAGACATGGTGGGAGAAGACAAAAGTGTATATGTAAACATTAATGTAAACATAATCAACATTTTCCAAACAGTGTGTCTTATGCAAATATGCAGGTAAAACTTGCACTTAAGTAAATGCCCAATGTGAAATCCACATTTACATTAAAATACAATGACTTGAAATTGTTGGTTGTGAGCCAGACAACACTGAGAAGTCTCTGTAATCAAGATGAAAAAGGATAATCCTAGTCTAAATAGATTCTGAGGCTACTACTGAAAAAAAACAACTCTCATCTCTTTCATTTAATTTGCAAATAGTCCAACTAAATCTGCTCACAACCAGTGGCTGTAAGTTGCTATACCATTATGTATTTATCAATATATAATAACAGAATGGTACAGCACCAATGACAAACCTTGGTTCAAAACTGTAATGCAAATGAATGAAAGATTGAGCTGCTGGGACCTCCTTGGGATGTGGACTCCAGAATACTCTTAGACCAAGCAGACAGGTCATATGTTCTCTTTTGAACTCTCTTTGAAAATCAGACAGGCTTTCTTCCTTTGGTATTCCTCCTGGGTGGCTGTGTCAGAATATCTCTCACAATTTTCATGTCATTCGTGAGCAGTTTAGCCAATTTTTTTCCTTGTGCTGATGCTGGTTTTCTTATGTAATTTGTTTCCCACTATTTTTATAGGAAGATAAAATATCCCTTGAGATGATTTTGAAGCTCTCTTAATAGAACGCTGGAAGAGATCAAAAGACTGTTCAGGATTATATGCATAATTTCAAATAATATTCATACATACCTGAGCTTTTAATAATGTCATCAATGTTGGGTTTTTGGTTTTTTGGGGTGTTTTTTGGTTTTTTTTTTTTTGGTATTTTTGGGGTTTTTTTTTTTTGGTTGGTTGGTTTGGTTTGTTTGGTTTGTTTTTTTGTTTCCTGGAAATACCTTAGAAATCACAGAATGGCCTAAATTGGAAGGGACCTCAGAAATCATCTAATCCAACCTCCCTGACATAGGCAGGGACACCTCTCAACTAGCCTAGGTTGCTCAAGGCCTCATCCAACCTGGCCTTGAACACCTCCAGGATGGGGTCATCCACAACTTCTCTGGGTGATCTATTCCAGAGTCTCATCGATGCTTGGATTGTACTTATCTTTGTATAGGAGGTTTGTAAATGGTTTGACTCTTTAATCCACATCTCTTTTCAATCACTATACAGTGAGAGTTCTTGTTGTTACCCTTTATTTATGACCTTGTTCTCTCTACAATTGATTTTCATCCAGTTACTATTACTTTGGCTCCCAAGGTCATTCACTTCTAATACAACAGTACAGTTCCCTTCTGGGTGGATAATTCATCTCAATAATGTAGTATCAGCAGATCCCAGTGACATACTTTTATTTTGTATGTTAACCTTATGAATGAAAGTATTAAATAACATTTGCCCTATGGTGTCTCTTTGAGGACTGCTGAGAAAATTGTAAGAACTTCTTCTGGTCCAGTATTCCTCTGCAGTCTCTGTAAAGCAGGTAGATTCACAGTTTACTTAGCATCATTGAATTGTTGATCCTTGCAACATGTGCGAAATATTTGCAAATGTTATGTGAACATAACGTGTTTACATCGATAAGGATGATATTTATACAGAAAATAAGTGGAATGGAATAAAAAGGGTTTAAAACTGAAAACATGTGCACAGGAAAACAATGTAGGCTTTTTTGGTACATTTACTTCAGTTGCACACAAACATTACAGTATTAAATCTTAGTCTGAAAGGGGTAGTCAAATACAAACTGACAACAGAAAAATTCTTTCATTTGGGAAATGACAAGTCTGTGTTTCTTCTTTCTTTCAGAAGAAAAAAAATACAGTTATCTACATTAATATAAAGCAATGCTGACACCTACAGAGAAAGTATGTAAATATCAACTTAGAATTTTAATTTTCTGTGAGAATTCTCAGAATATTTGGTAAAAGAACAAATGATATAAAACAAGCTCTTATAACTCTTAAGAAAAATCTTAATCTTCTGCTTAGGTCAATCCTTGGTAAATCAGATAAAACTCTGAACATAAACCATATGCTTTAAAAATAACCTAATTTATTATCAGTAACATACACTTCCAATTGCATAAAAATATAATTTTAATTTTTTTATTAATTGATTCATACAGCTGTGGAAGACCTAATATCCATAAACCACAAGCCATCAACATGAGATACATTAGTGCACAGAGCCAGGTTTACTGCCTCTGATGGGCTGTTTCCTCTTTCTCCTCTCCCTGTGACACAACAGGATTATACTAGTATTACTGGGGTTTGCAGCCTCTATGCTCAGCCAAACAGGCCTATAAAAAACTTCTGTGTAATAAAGGTTGCCCGTATGTGGAGTAAAGTTAAAGAGAAAATAGCCTGACATATTGAGGAGAGATTACATAGAAGTAAAATATCTGCTTTGTTGAGTATTTGTTTACCAATGTACTATTACGTGTTATGAGAGCTGTGATATTCACCACTGGTGAAGAAAGGTGGACTCCTTACCTTCAAAGCATAAGATACACGTTGTAAATATACAACGTATAATTAACAATGAATTCTCTACACTAGTAATTTTTCTCAGTGGCAGTTTATAGGCTTGTCAATAGCTTGCTTAGAACGGTGATTTAAGGACCTCACTGAGGGATAGGAGGCACTAAGCCATTTACAAGAAGCTTTGATAAAACGGGAAATGGCAACTGTGTGCTTGTCCAACATTCATGTTTTCTATGCTCCCCTTATGCAAACATCTGGGAGAATTTCAACCCAAAGAAAATTTTTGGAGAAAAGTTCAAAGTAGGTTTCCAGATCTGAGCTGCTAAAGATCTTCGAAATTTTTAGTTTTGGTTCTAAGAATTGTTAGAACAGCTTGTGAGCAAATGGCAACTCAGAAGATTGAATGACTAGAAAGCTTGCCTGTGAGTTTAGTGATTGATTGATTGATTTATTTATTTATTAACCATAGAGAGCTACAATTCAGAAGGCAATACTATTCATTACAGGCAAATCATAATTATTTTGATGTAAAAGGCTGAATAAAAAGTTCTCATTCTAGGCTTCTACTGCTTCTTCGGAAATCAATATATTACAAGATATTGACATGTGTCTTTGAAAATAAGGTACATGAATATCCTGGAATCTTTACATCTGATAGATAACAGTGTTTCTCAAGGTATTTCCATAGAAAAAGTGAACTATTTGGACTAGTTAGTGTATATTTTCATTTGTGATTGTCCAATACAATATTAAAGTTACGTTATGTTTATTCTTAGCAATAGGTACAATAATTTGCATGTATTATTAATAGACTGTTGGAATGAAAACAGCAGACTTGTCTTTTCTTGTAACTATGGCCCTAAAAAGTGTATGTATACTATGCCTAAATGCATAAACCAGTGTGATATGTAACATGTGTATATGCGAACACCCATTCTGATGCATGATTATGAATGTCAAGTTAATCTTAGTTGAGGGAATGGAACCAAGTTAAGAAATACCCTTTCCTCCTCAGTAATTGCATGTTTACATTTTCAGCTTTTAATTCATGAATGTGTTTAGAACAGAATCAATCACTGTTTTAAACTCCATTGTTCTGGTGGATCTGAGCATGATGACAACAGCAAAAACGCTTAGCTTGCAATTTCGAATGCTGTGAGAGTAACTTCTTCACCGATGTTTTCCGAACACCAGCAGGCAAACAAATATTATTTCCATGCTGATCATCATTATTTGCAAAGGCTTAGGCCTTACACGTACAAGAGTTGAGTAGAAAAAGTAGAAAAGCTCGCTGAAGTGTAGATGGCAATGTTACTTATTTCCTTTTTCAGTAGAGGATGGATGCTGTCTCTCACCTCTCCTTCCCCTTTGCCATGGGAATTCACACACACAGCAGCTTCTTGCGAAGTTGCACTACAATCAGCGCCTTGTTTCAAAGCAACCAGAGGCAAGGCATCATGACGGTAACGTTTTTCTAGCGGTGTTTCGCTCAGTTAACAGGGGGCACGGAACGCACCAGGGGGACGCTTAGCTCCTGACCTGGAGGCAGCCCGTGCCTGGCAGGAGCCGGGCGGGCCCGCAGGGCCGGGGGCAGAGGCGGCTGCTGCCCGCCCGCCCCTGCCTCTCACTAGGTGTCGCAGGATGCCAAAAAATCGCGACCTGCTCCTAAGGTCGAGGCTGGCAGAGCGCTCCGCCGAGCACCTGCGCTGCCAGCGCTCGCCGGCTGAGGGCGAGCCCCAGGTAGGGACGCGGATGCCGCCAGCATCGTGGGTCCACCTCTCTCCGGGCGGCTCTGGTCCCTCGCTGAAAACGGGACTTGTTCAGGACAGCAGGCTTGAGTCCGGGAAGAGGATGGCATCCAATGCTTACTAAATACTCGTGTCAGGTAATTGGTAAAAAAGACCTAATGCTGGTACAGGTGAGATTATTTTTGTTACAGAGTTTAATCTGGATGTTAACTGGAGACTTGGCCAGGCAGTGGTTGCTATACTAAGCTCATGAAATACTCACCATTGAATAATAAATTTCACTTGTAAGTACCACTCCTTCCACATTGATGTCCTTGTGCTGAAACACAGGCAGCAGCTCTTCTTTTAGCAAATTACCTGATTAATTTAATTACGTCTACACTATCTGAAGAACTATGTTAAAAATGCAGGGTACATCAAGAATATTCCTTGTGAAAGTTCTGATACTAAAATCCAATCACAGGTTGGGTTTCGGAAGAAAGCTTTCTCATCTAGTTTGCCGCTGCTTATTAAAGCAAACCTCAGGCATGTTTCTATGCCTTTACTTCCCAAACAAACAAATATTCTGTTACTGTGGTGACAGTGAGGATGGAAGTTAGAGAAAGAAATGGAAGAAGAGGTAACAACAAAAGATCCACATTTACTGATAGAGACAATTGGAAAATGGATCTGTTCATTAAAGTAAATGGAATTTGGACAGAAGTAGGGAACTCACTGCAAATTTATCAAGCAGCCTTATTCTGAGTCAACTGAAATATGCAAATATCAAAAATTGTGTTCAGTAAATAGTTTGACATTTGACACCACTTGAAATAATTTCTTATAAAGATAGGAATAATAAGGAGCAGACAGTATTGATTTCTAAATAGAGTGACAAAGTAATAGATTTAAGCATCTTTATGTATGCATACACAGAGAAGAAAACAGACTTGGGAAGGGGAAGTAGTAGTAGAAGAGCTTTTCAGAAATTGGTGACCATTTAAATCATTTAGAAATCACGAGCTATCACTTCAGTACAGTTATCTCTTAAATGAGGAAGATTTCTGACTGTTTCCACTGTTAGCATTTTGTGATAAATTTGAGAGTTTATGTTAGAAATTTTTCTAGTACAAGAATTTTGATAACATATCTTGTTGCTTTTATCTGCAATGTCTGTCCTGCAAACTGGTATTCATGTGATTTGCTGAAAAAGAGGACCCACACTCACACAGACTGACTTATGGTAGACTAAGTTAGAGTTTTTTTAGATGTTGGGAGGCAAATGCAGTTTTTATATGGTTACAGCAATTTTTTAACAAATAAAATGCACGTACTCCAACATATGTTTAAAAAAAAAAATCTTACCTGTTATGACAGTTCTACATAATAATAAACACAAGTACACACATACACCTTCATTCTTATGCTCCATACTTGAAGATTTTGAGTTGTTCATATGTGCAACGTTTTAAGTCTGTACAGAGGAAGTAAAAGCTTCAGTGCCTAGGCTGAAAAGGGCACTCCTGTCAGCACATAGGAAACCCAAACCTAGATGCTTGGCATTGGTGTGATAAACCTGATCTGCAGTGCATGCACAAAGTGAATGTGAGACTGGACTCTCTATTATCTGCAACACAGAACTGTGCATGTCTAAGTGGTGCTGTTTAATTGTGGAAGTGTTTTGATCTCGGACATTAGTTTGGGTCCTTTACGCTGTGAGAGTGTATGTGTACATGTATATGTGCACACAGTTGCTAGTAACTATCTCTAGTCAGTCATCTGTGATGACTCCAGTATTTCAAATTGTAAGGATTTGAGGGAAGGGGATCAAAAAATGAGTTGCAAGGGCTTAGTGCTCTAAGTGTGCTGAATGAAAACTCTATTGAAATGGCTCCAAGTAGGGCTCAAATTGTATAAATGTATTATGTATATGTGTGTAATTACTGTAAAATATGTATTATTTATAGCCAATATTGATTGGTGTTTGCACAAAACCATCACCTTGGTGAGTGAAAAAGCATCTGTCTTTAAAACATAGTATAATCCCCGAGTCCTCCAGACAGAGGTTGTTAATTATTGCTGCATGGTGCATCAGTGTCTTCTTTTAAAATAAGCTTATGCTGCATAGTCTAGGAAAACGTTCTGTTGTAGTAAATAAGAACTGATAATAAGCACAGCACAAATAATTTTGAAGACAGATAGACAATGTGTGAATGCAATTAAATTAGTTTTGACAGAGACATTAATGATCTTATTGCACTGAAGATTAGAAAAAGGTACTAGCTAGGCCACCTTAGGTATATGAGGAGTTTGTTTGATAGGTGCACTGTTAAATTCAGCGGGTATGATACTACCTGTATTAATGAAATATATGTTAGACAATGTTGAAAGGGATACAATTTCTTTGCCATGTAGAGAACTTATGTAAATGTTACCAAAAATCAAACAAGTCTAATAACTACAGGACAATATTACTGTCACTGGTAGTGCTTGTACCATAGTTTCTTGATGACTTTTTAAAGACAGTTTCTTTGTCCTGGGAGTTGGTGATATGCCTTATTTATTTTCAGTGATACAGAGTTAGAAGAATACATTCTGTCTATGTAGAAAGCTCAGTTAGGGTTGGGTTCCACTATTTGCTTTGATTCCTTACCTCCAGTTGCAGTGTTACATATTTTCTGGGTAAGTGCCAGAGAGGTTATCATAAGTGATAAATTAAACGGGAGCTAAAGCAGAGGTTTTTCATCTGCATGGTATATGGCTCAAAATAGTGCATCCTGTTCTACAAGGTGCTGAGCTGCTTCATCTCCTAGGAATGAACTGAAGATCAAAATGCTCAGCAGTCACTCAAGATCAGGCTCATTAGAGGCTTTCTTCTGTCAAAAATCAGCCACTGACTCCCAGCTATGTGACAGTATGCTGAATACTGGAGGGTAAGATTAACCCTGTACACTCAGTCAGTCTAATAAAAAATGTCACTTCTCCAACAGTGACATTTGTTCATAGATGAAGTGTGAACGTGTCTAGGAGTAGTAATATCATTCTTACGGTTTATTAAACTTGCACTGGCATACAATTGCCAAAGAAATGATGTTCACCGGCTACCAATGTCTAGAATGATGACTGATAAATGATCCTGTTCAGCTCCTATGCAAGTCAAATGCAAGTCTGCTGTCAACTTTGACAACGAGCAGCCTCCTGTGAAGTTGAGAATTGAATCCTGAATGTTTTACCAATTTGTAAAAATAAACTACGAACTTCAAAACAAATAGCTTTTAGCTGTTCTTTTGTATGCTAGACAATAAAGTAAACCAAACAAAATCAAGTTGGCAAACATTTAGATGTCAGTTTTTCATCTGGCAGTCTCTGTCTTCTAAAGAACTGCAAGCTAAGCTCTGCTAAACTCAAAGCTCATAGACTTTGTTTTTTTAATTAAGAGGAGGGCAAGATACCTCCTAATACTTGGAATGCAGCTGTTTTCAGACAAGTGAATATTTAATATGACCTCTTATACTAACCTTCTATACCTTCTAGCTTTGAACATTGCTTTAACAATTAAGCTCTTCTGGACCTGTGTTTAAATAGCTGTCCACAGCTACTGCAAATTGATTTATTGCTTGATGAGGATCAGGGATGCTGAGCAAACACAGAACAGTTTCTAATTTAAGTAGTGCACCACTGTTTTTGTTGTTGTTGGTTATTACTTGTTTTAACATCAGTATGTGTTCTCAATAGAGTTTTATGCTCTTTTGTGGTTTTTAGAGCATTAAAAATGGAAACACATACAGTGTTATAAATGGTCTGGTTTGGGTATCTAGTATGAAAATTCCCTGACACTGTCTGCTAATAGATGTGGTTTATGTTGGTTACATACCTTTGTTTAATTGTAAAGATGTGGTATGCCATTTTCCATGCTACGTATTTGATGCAAGCTGATTTTTAGTTTTAATTTCCTGTTTTTCAGTCTTTCTTTTAGAATATTAACTTAAATTACCCAGGTGTTTGAAAATGAATCTTGCAAATCTATTTGTTTGCTCCTAGTTAAAAATCATAGCAATATTTTTGGACAGGCTTCTGTATGCTTAGCCTATAGTAGGAAATGTAGTTAAATCTTGAGCAGAACAAAAGGAGAAGAGTAACAGCCCTTATATTAAGGCATGCATTCTTTTTTTTTTCCTTTAACATTATTATGGACTTAAACATCACCAGACAGCCTTGCATGCATGCAGGTTTAGCACCTCTCTTACCCAAGCGTCTCACCTGCAATGACATTTTACATGATCATTTTGAGATGTGCCTTGCTTGGATCTGGAACTTAATTGAGAAGTGATGGTTTCACATGTTTATGAACCTCAGCTGTACCTATGGGTTGAGGAATGGAAGGCTGTCTGACTTTAATGGATGGGGAAGAAGAACTGATCTTGCAGCATGGTAAAGCAAGCACAAACTCCTGAGAAAGAATATGGGATGTGATTAGGAGAATCAGCTATGGGAATGGTGGATGTATTCTGGGACAACTAAATTGTTTGCATAAGGAAACTGGTCCTGAGAAGTGACAGAGTGAAAGGAAAGAAGTAGATGGAGGGTTGCAGACAAGCAAAACTGCCTAAGCAGCAATGTAAGGGCTGGAGCTAGGATAACTCTGAAACTGGGAAGTAAGGTCAGTGAGCAAGACCAACTTTGTGGTGTGTACCTGGAGTAAAGAACAGACAAGGAAGGTGAATGTCAACACAGCAAGAAGTTAAATCAGGTGAGAAGGGATAAGAAAAGGATCAATTAGATAGTGGGAGTGAAAACAAAACAACAGAAAAACAATCCTGCACATGTGAAGATGAATCTGAGAGTGAGGAGTCCTGGAATAAGAGTAAAGAAAAGTGCAACTAGGACAGCTGGAGCTGAGATAAGAATCAAACACTAGCTTGAAGTAGATAAGAAAAACAAAACAGAGACGAACAGCCAAGACTGAAGGGAGAATGAAGACAGGTTAGAAATAACAAGCCAAGATAAGGCAAAACATGGACATGGGAAGCAAACAGATGGGAGTGTGCTATTAAAAAACACCCTCTCCCAGAGCTTGGAAGGGATCCCAAGATTTGCTGTCCCTCTTCTGCCAGTAATAACTGTGAAATCCAGCGGTGAAGAGAGAGACATCTTTTCAAAGGCTGGGCCAAACATGGGACTACCAGTTTGTGCTAACAGGTACTGCATGGAGGAGCAGAAGATTCAAAGTGGTAGGTGAATCACGTGTCATTAATGATGGAGCTGTTCCTGGCAGGAGTCTGGTCATGTTTATTCTGGAAACTGAAGGAAGTATTGAAGAAAAGGAATTATGTGACAACAAATGATATCTGAAGTCTTCAGAGAGCTGAACAGCTTGAAATTTGAGTCTTAGCCCTTGCCTCTGCCAGAGTTCCTTGATAAAGTTCATTCAAGGTTTTAAAAATGACACTTATTGCTAATGTTTTGTTTTCAGATGCCTGAAAATTCCAGGGTTTGATTAGAAGTAGTTCTGGATACTCAGTGAGTAAAATGACTGCAACTGAAACCAGCGGATCCAGGCCTTGAAGAAATGAGGTTTTCTACAGTGCTGAGTCCTGACAGGTCTGTAAGATATCAAACCATGAAAGCTCTAACCGTTTCCCATGTGTAATGTTCATATCCTGTCACAATATCCCCTCATTGGAGGGGTGTATTATGAAACTAAACTAATTAATATTTTCAAAACACATGAATACTGTAGCAACAAGCTCCATAAAAAGCCCATGAGGAAATGAATAACTCTGTATGCAGAGTAGGATCTGAATAAGAGTGTGATGAATAAAGCATGGGGCATGGTTTCAAAAATAAATCAGAAAACATAACATTGATGGGCTTCTTGTTAATTAAGCACAGAGGTCTGTAGAAAAAAAAAAAAGATAAATGTGAGCATGCAATAAACAACTTTCATAATACATGAGTAGATGTGGGAAAGAATGGAGAAATGAGGCTTCACAGGTGAGGTCACTTCTGTTAAAATAATGACTGCTTGATTTTTAACTTCAAAGGTGTAATGTTAGTTTATATAGTTTACTCAGTATATATATGATTTTGCATATACCTGTTTGTTACTGTAGACAGTCTGTTTGCCACAGTACACTTTCAGCTTCAGCTGTTCCCTACAGAACAACATGGGGAACTGAGAACTACTTTGAGTTTCAGCTGTTTCAGAAGTGCTCTAGATACCTCAGAGACAAGGAATGGGTTTATAGGGAGATAAAAGCAGGAAGGTAACTGGCTCCCACTGAACTTCACTGTGTGTGTTAGCCTCCTGAAAAATCCCACGAGTTCCAGTCCCAAGGAGCTAACCAGTCATGGTCTTCAGCCTTCAAAGCCTTAGGCATGTGCTGAGTTTGATGTTTGTGAATAAGACCATTGTGCCCACCCACCTAAAACTCCACACAAGATGGAGACCTAAGCAGGAGACAGATAGCCAAAGAATGAGGAGGAGGTGCGAGCAATGATGTTTCAGATGTGGGTTTTTTTAGTTCTGTGATTGTGTCTGTCTTTGTTGCATACTTGTCCTTTTTTTTTTTTATTTTTTTATTTTTTTTTTAAATTTTGCGTGGGAAGCGCAGAAAAGCGTCCAGCTTCCTGGATTTTTTTTTTTAAACAAATATATATATATACCACCACTACTTTTAACATAACTGCATTTACCATTATCTGTGTCCCTGTAATATACCCCCAAACCAGAAAATTTAAAGGGAAAGGGAAAATGCTTAGAGTTTTCTTGTTGATGTTGTTGTGTTCCTTTGGTTGGTTTCCTTCCAGCTTAAGCATTCTGTCTTCCTGGCTATGTGTTCGTTTCTTTGGAAACGGCTGTAGGATGGATTTTTGATTGACTGTGTTGTCAGATGGATTATCAGAGTTGTGAGCTTTTTGGAATGGTAGACATGAATGTGTGCTGAAAAAAAAAATATTATGTACTTAAAATGTTTCAAAATTTTGCATCATGAAAGAAGCTAGATTGAATATTTAACAGGTTACTTGCATAGAAAGTTTGTTTAAAAATAAACAAAAGTTAACCAGTTTGGTTACTAGGAAAAAAATTTCTCTTACTATGAGGAAAGGTATTTACTAATGGAAATATTAATACCTAAGTAATGTAGAATAGTTTCTGCAGAGCTGCAATGCTTATTTTAAACAGTAATTATAATGTGTAACTGCTCTGGATTACAAGCAAAAAAAAAAGCCTGACCTATACACACATTTACTTATTACAGCACTTAATGTACCCAGCTTTCTGCATTATTCCCATCTAGCATTTCTGAGTTTGTTTCCTGTTTTAGTCAGGGCTCTGCAAGGCCAGCTGTCCTCAAGGCTGCGTGCGGTTGGTGCTGCTCTGCTAGCACTGGTGATGCTGAGGTCGGGGGCAGATTGCTGGCTGGAGGCTGAGGGTTACATCAGTGCCTACCTTGCTGGGAGAGTTAATCTCCCGTTGGACAGTGACTCTAATAATCTCCTCACTAGGGAGACAGGCTTGTTAAGGATCGCATGTTGTACATTCCTGTTCTGGGGCTGTAAAGCAAGCAGTGAAGTCAGTGTTTCTGAAGCTCTATTGACAAATGTGTGCTTGTTAGACAGATCATTTCTTTTTGGGGTGGAGCTGCATAAGTGCAGGGAAGAAAATGAACTTTTTAAAGGTATGCATGTATGAAACATGACCAAGCAGAATAACAAAACCAGGTCTGGAAGGCCCAATATGTGAAATGAGCAAGTAATTAATGACACTGTAAAATAAACTATATCCTTTGTAGACATAAAAAGTAACAGAAACTAGGTTTCAGATTGGCTCAAACTGGTTTTAGGGAAATGCAGCATAGCAAACCATGACACTGTGCAAGCAAAGGTAGTCATCAGCCTCAATTCTGCTCTGATGGTTCAACAGGAAGGGTCTGCGATAACTTCCTTGGAGTCAGTTCCAAGTGTCTTGGGTGGTTGGTCACAGAAACTACATTGAGGAAGAGGGGAAAGGAAAAGGCCCCAAGTTTCCTCAGGTTTCTATGTGATCTAGTGTGTGGTGGTTTTTGCAAGCTTTGTGACATGTAGCAAACTGAACTGCTGGGATAGAGAACAGTTATTCTTTACTGAAGGCTGCAGCCTTTCAGCAGTAGCTACTCATTCCTTGGCTTTTAACTTTGGAGCAACACAATTGAATTGGGAGTAACGTGGACACAACCTGCATGCCAAAAGGAAGCCCATCACATGGATGCTTCAAAGACAGTGATATTGCTTGGTGCTAGACTCTTTCATATGCTCTGTTATTATGCTGTTATTAGCTCTGCCTCAACAGACCTTTCCAGTTTTAATGGTATGAACTGCTGAGCCTACCTGTCTATAGCAACGCTAACCCTTCATTCGCAGAAGGACCGGGGCAGAGGAGTGATTCCGGGCAGGCAGTATGCTTTTGTCGCGCCTTTCTCACCCATCTTTGGGAGCCACTCAACGTCGCTAGCTGCCGCAGCAAGCTGTGCCTTATCCCCTCGATAGCGACGATAGCGTGCTGTGCCTCCCCGAAGTCTGTGTAACCGCCTTTCCCCGCGGCCCCACCGGCGCTGCCCCAGCCGCCTCCCCCCCCACCCCTCCCGCTGCCGCGGCACCTGGGGCGGCCCGCGGAGGGAAGGGGCGCGCAGAGCGGCTGCGCGGCAGGAGCGGCGCCCCGAGGCAGCGGTGAGGGGCGCGCCGGGGGCTCTGCGTGCACTCCTGGCACGGCCGGGGGAAGGGACCGTCTCCGGATTTCCACCCCTGCGAGAGGGGGAAGGCGACCGGGAAGTGGTACGGTGAGAGCGAGCCTGTGCGGGCTCGGACATGAGAGAAAGACGCAGCCGCTTCTTCGCGGCAGCCCTTTCAAAAGTCCGTGCTAAATGTGACACCCAGGAGGAACGGCAGGAGGAGAAACTCCCCGCTACCCACCCCTCGTCTCGTGTCCCGTCCCCCCCCCCCCCCCCCCGCCCTTTTCCATGGAAACTCGTAAAAGGAGGAGGAGTAGGGTTTGCTACGGAAAAGTCTCACCTTGGTCTGAAACAGTTTCAGGCGTTCCTGCAGGGTCGAAGCTGCCCGTCTCGGGGGAGGGGAGTGAGGATCTTTAGCTACCTACCTATATTTTTTTTTTTTCATTTTTCTTTCTTTTTTTTTTTTTTTTTTTTTTTCCCCGCTTGTTCTCATTTTATTCCAGCAGGACGTATCTCCACCCCTCCTCCCTCTCCAGGTTGATCGGCTGAAATGAGGCTTTGCGCGCTGATCCCTTCTCGGGCTTTAAAACAAAACCCGGCCCCGCACAGCCGGCAGCGGCTCGGGGCGCCTCGGCGGTGAAGCGCGGCGGGGCGAAGCGAAGCGAAGCAGGACACCGCGGAGCGGGACGGCGGCTCCCGCGGAAACTTTGCTTGGAAAATAAACCACCACTTTCCTGGAGATCCACGTGAGAACAGGAAAGCCCGACTGCAAGATCTTAGCGCTGCTGCTGCTCAAATTTTACTTTTTGTTTGCCTTGATTTTTTTTTTTTTTTTCTGTTTGTTCTTACTTTCATTTTGGAACCAGTTTCCAGCTGCTTGGCTGAACTTCTGGAGACCAATGGACCTTTTATATTGCCTTCCTCTGTTTTAAACAAACTATGGACGCTTAAACTTTTCTTTTTCCTCCTCCCCCTCGCTCCTTAACCCCCACCCGTCAGCTCATGGGGCTAACGCTGCAAAGCAGCCGCAGCAGAGGGAGAAATACACAGCCACTGATTTATTTTCCCGTCTCCTAAATTGCAGTTAGTTCTTCTCATCGTCCTCTTCATCACCCATTCTCTCGAGCTTTTTTTTTTTGGCTGCCGGGTGTCGATCTGTGCATTGTTTTATCTGATGTCGATCCTTTTGTTGTTGTTGTTTAAATGCCATGCACTGCTTATCTAGAGGGAAAGCTATATCGAGATAGAGGCATATAGGGAATGCGCGTGTTTCCATAAGACTATCAAGGGAGCAGATCAGAAGCAGCCCGGATTCTGACCCTGACTGTATGAATAAGTAAGCAGGATGCTGACGACTGTGTGTTAGTTGCCTGTTAAGGTTTTCGTAAGTTAAAAGCGGGACGGAGGAGAGGGGCGGGGGGGGACGACAGACCAGAGACAGAGCTTAAGTGTTTGTGCGGAGGGGTGGAAGCTCTGACACTTCACTCCCGCCAGCCTAGCTGCTGCCTCCCATCACTAAGGCTCCGCGGTTTGCCCTCGTGCACCCCACTCCCCTCCCGCTCCTTTTTCTTTCTTTCTTTCTTTCTTTCCTTCCTTCCTTCTTTATTTCTCTTTCCCTTTCTTCCCGTGGTAGTTTGCTGATGTGCAGCCGGGATCCATCTTCTGGCGGCGGCAGCAGCGGGACCGGGACCGGCGGCGAGGCGGGAGACGGGAGCGCAGCGGGGCGCGGGCTGGGCGCGGAGCGAGACGCGGGCAGCGGCCGCCACCCCCTCCTCCTCCGCGGGAAGTTTGGCTGGGCTTTGACAGAGGCGAGGGGACGCCCTGACAGACAGGATCTCCTGGCCTAAGTCCACCCCCTGCGCCCACCCACACACCCAGCGACTTCTCCCCGGCGAGGTGGCGGGCGGGGGGTAGGACCGGCAGCGGCGTTCATATGCTTCTCACTCTGTGTTGCACCCGTCTGGCTGGGGCTACCTAGGGAGCACAGGCTCTGGGAAAAGCCTCCAGGTGGAGAAGATAAAAAACCAAACCAAAACAAACCTTCCCAAAAACCTGTGGTTCCTCCGTCCTTCACCTTACTTTCCCAAGCCGGCGTGGACAGCTGGACCGGCCGCCTAATTGATCGGCACCCTTCCTAGCACCTCGCTGCCCGAGGGAGGATGAAAATGCTTTGCTGGAGGATGGCACTGTGGCTGGCCGGCTGGACTGTCTGGGGGAAGCCTTCCTCCTGCTCTGGCCTCGATTACGACTACACTTACGATTTCACTGAAGAGGATAAAGCTGAGGCGATAGATTATAAGGATCCTTGCAAAGCCGGTAAGTGACTTCCACGTCTAAAACAGCTCCCCACCCCCTCCCCAGATGGTGACTTTGTCTCGGCTTTATTTACGGCGGTGTGCGTGAGGGGGTGTCCCGGGCTTACCTGCTCCCTCCCGGGGCAGCAGCGACAAGCGGAGCTGGAGCCCTGCGCCCGGCTCCCTTCACCTGGGGAAGGCACCTGGGGGACCTGCTTTTCTGAGACTTCCCACTTCCCCAGCAGCTCCGGCTGAGGTGCGAGAGGGGCGCGGCGGCGGCGGGCTGGGCTGCGCTGCGCTGCACCGGCCGCCTTCGCTCCGCGTCCCCGGCGGCGGCGTCATTCCCGGAGGGCTCCGCGGCCGGCACGGCGCCGCCAGGGACGCGGAAGTTGCAGAGCGCATTTCGTCGGGGCTCAAAGGTTTCGAGGCGGGACCGTGCTCCCGCAGCACAAGCCGGGAGCGCGGAGCAGCCCGGCCGGCCGTGTCGGGGGGCGGTGGCTCCTCCAGGGGACCCTGCCCACCCCCGCGGCGGGAGCCGGTGCCGCCTCCCGCGGGCCCCCTCTCGGCTTCTCTCCCTCTCGGCTTCTCTGCCTCTCAACCTGTCGTCCGTGGCCAGGCAGCCCCTGCTCGTGGGGTCGGCCGGGGCGGGCCCTGTGTGCCGGCCGCTCTATGAATATGCATAGGAAACGTGCCCAGCCCGAGCGGGAGAGGAAGGCGGAGGGAGCTAAGTAGCTACTGGGTTTGCAGCGTGCGAGTCCACGTGTGCGTGGCTTACACCCCAACTAGTAGGTGTTGAGGTTTGGTCTTCTACAGTGTGGACCGTGGGGCCGCTGGGGTAGCCCACCCCTTACTCGCTCGGTGGCAGACCGCTTTCTAAACTGCGTGGGAAGAGCTGGGTTGTAGCCTCTTCTGACCTTGCAGAGCAAGAGTATGCTTTTCTAGAACGTTTGCCTTACTGATTTAGAACTTAAGCCTCCTTGATGCCTGATACGGTTCTTGATCCATTAAAGTTACTGGCAACTAGAACTGACCTCGGGAACCGGGATTACTGGTATTTCAGTAGACAAGTGTATCTCAATGATGCTTTTTTTTTTTTTTTTTCCCCCAAAAATATGTTACAGACAACAGTTGTGGTCCATTTCCAACAACTCTGTTGTTAAAGAAGTGCTTAGGTTTTCCAGCAGCCTCCTTTGCATTAATTAGTAGTTTTATATTCTGAAAACTAGTTCAGCCAAAGGTTGTGCTCACTATGTCTGTGTGGTTTTGTTTAATTTATTGAGGAGAATGTGGTGAACATATATGCCAAATATGCAGACACTATGTTTTTCTAATCACAAAAATATTTTGTTCCTAAGTGTGAATTGTTAGGGCTTACTTGCTTACAACTGAGGAATGGTGAAGTTCAAAAAGCACAGAAGCAATTGCAAAAACCCCACATTTTTTCCCAATTAGCACTCACAAATAAATATATGTCAGTAACTGGTCATTAGTTAACTTGAACTCTTTTCTTCTGGTCTGTAATTATTTGGGAAGATTCATATGCATCATTTCATATAATGAGAAATGTGTATTCACTCTGCTGTGGGATTTTTTTAGCACTTTGTGTTTCATTGTGGGAATAATTAAAATTATAATTCACGTTACTGTTTTAAGGTTATGCATGAAAGAAAACAGTAAGAGACTGCAATATGATCAATGTTGTCAGTTCTCTGCTGTAATTTTATTTTGTTTGGAGAAAGAAATATTTGTTTGAAAAGTTTGTCCCATTGAAATACTTCATGGAAGTTCTTGCTGCTGCTTCTTCATAAGGTCCTTAGATGCTACTGTGGTGAGAGACAGGTAGATGCATGAAGAGTTAGTTGTTTGGGATTCCCATTCGTCTTCAAAGCAATCACTTTGAAACTTTCTACTCGGTAAATAGCCCATTTTTAAACTTTCTTTAGTGTATGGTAGTTTTTCAGAAATGAAACAATGTACCACCACTGTGTTTCTACCATGTACCAATTCTTTTTAGCAAAGATTAGGAAGTCCTATATATCAATGAAACAGATCCTCCAACAGTAGTTTCAAAATACTTTTTCCTGCTAACCTTTCCCTAAAGGCTCCATTAATCTTAGCCTGTGAACTGCTGAGTCCTGAGCAAGAGTGCTGTGGATAGTGGGTGCTCAGCCTCTTTCAGCAGCGTAATCCGAATGTGTGCTCTCCCTAGGTCAGGTCTTACTGTCTGGAGTGGGTTTTGGACTCCCGTGAGTAATTTTGCTGGTATCTGCCATTAGGATGGTTTCCACAGTGGGGCCCTAAAGAAGGACAAAGCCAGGCTTCACACACAGGGGTGTGAGTTGTTCACACTCAAACTTGTGTGGTTGTTCTATGCGTGAGATAACAGCATAAAACGAGATAATCCTTGCTGAGATTGTGTTTAGTGTATGCAAACTTTGTATCTTAGATATAATTAACACCTGCTTTTATTGCATCTCGAGGGCTTACAGCTGAGGCTGTAAAAGCTCCTTTTTTAAAAATTTTTTTTAACTGTTCAGGCTGGTAACAGTTAGACCCTGGATATAAATGAGTTTCTGCCACTTAGTAAAACAGGGAAATACCCAAAGTCAGTTAGTGTTTTATCTTCAAAAGCTCCAGTGAACTCCATGAAGATTTTACAGATGTGCTGGAATAAATTGACCTACCACAATTTGTGAGCAAATAAAATGCTTTGAAACCAACCACAGCTATGATCCCCCAAACACGCTGATGCAAGATGGATTCACCTGTATCTTAAAAGTTCTTTGCATTCTGTTTTTCTACAGTGAGTATTGTTTGTTGCTTGGATTTTGTTCCATAGACCACAGGAGAAAACATCTGTGGTCTGACAGAAAGCATAGTACATGAGGCCTCAGATCTATAGTTAGACACAGTTATAATTCTGTATAGATAGCTCTTTATAGTTACAGTCCTAGCTCTGTTGAATAAATCTTTTGGTAGGTTCCTTTTTCCTCATTTTTCCTTTTGTGGAAGAGACGGAGAAATTTGCCAGAAACAGAACAAGACAGCTTTTGACACCTTATTTATAGGTATTCTGTGGGATTATTTATGGGCATTCTGTGTGTATTTTAACATTTGCATAAGGAAGGGATCATTTTATTGAATGTGCCTAGAATCACAGAGTTCCTTTGACTTAAAATTCCCAGGAGCAGAGTAGTGCAGGCTGCTATAGAGGCTGAAAAGTACATTTTCTTACAGTGTTTCCAGTTTTGTGAAAGACTCTATGGAGGAGTCTGACAGATGCACAGTAGGGTTAGGAGTTGTTCCTGGAACTAACATTTCCAATTGCATCTAAACCACCAGCTATTTTGTGCAACAGCCCCAAAGTTCAGTCTTTTTCAGTGAAGCCAGTGCCTTGGGTGCCCTGGTGTCAGGGCTTTGTGGAAAAGAAGAGCCCGGAGAAGTGTTGTGACACTGTTGAGGAGATAAGTGTTGGTAAGGAAGCTATTGACATTGTGCAGAACTTGATGACCTGTGTGGTTTCCTGTGTGTTTGTCTGCAGACCTTTAACCTATGTATGAATTTTGGGTCATACTAGCTCTTCTGACAAGTATCCTGGCATGCTGTAACAGTGGGATGTGATGTAGCATAGTTTCGGTGCTTCTGATGTCTTGGCTATTTCCTTGTGTCTCTCTGCAGGATATTGCCCTCAGTGTCTACCATTGCGA
This sequence comes from Todiramphus chloris collaris, assembly GCA_025345505.1. Taxonomy (NCBI): domain Eukaryota; kingdom Metazoa; phylum Chordata; class Aves; order Coraciiformes; family Alcedinidae; genus Todiramphus; species Todiramphus chloris. Next base: position 1,692,048 of record JANVCC010000035.1, read on the forward strand.
AGTTCAAGTGTAAGGCATTCTTACTTAGTTCATCTTCAAGATCTAATTTGCCAGAAGATTGGAAACTGCGGATGCTATATTGATCACAATGTCAGGCTTTAAAGAATCTAAGAACATAGATCAGCGTTTCTATCAATCAGGAATTACACACAAAAAACCTAGTTAGATTTAAATGGACACTGTCAAGTTTTTCAGATGACAGCATGCGTCCGCATTTATCTGTGGATTCTCAAATGTCTTTGTTTTTTCCATCCTTGCCACAGTTTGTAATGTATTAAGGATATGTGTTGAGAAACAGAGTAAGATAGGTAGGAAAAGAATTTCCCATTCTGCACCACTTGTTTATAGTTTGCACTTGATATTAAAGGTTTTTTGAAGGGTTGTGTTTTGATTTTTTTTTTTTTTCCTTAAAACAAAACAAACACCACGAAAAGAGTTACTCTGGTGTCATCTTTCAATTCAATACTGTAAACCATGGAAGATAAGGCAGCACGTCTTAGTTTTGTTGTATATCCACATCACTGAGGACTGTTACAGCCTCTGAACAGCTGTCTGTCCTCAGAGAAGTCTCTTCTAGCATTTCTTCTGTGAGGTATTCCACTTCCTAATAAGTAAATCAATAAATAAAAGCCATTAAAGGTTTGGGGAATAGGCATGAATTTGATTCCTTGATCTGTTGTTTTTTCCTGTTGTGCACCTTGGTCTTCTTTGCACCAGAATATCTTGCACTGGGAAAACTTTTCCCAAGGAAAACTTAATTGTAACTTCTCAATTCTCACTCTAGTTAGTTGGGTGATTGTTTTGTTTTGTTTTTTTCACAAATACTTAATTGGGATATTTATTTCTTCCAATGCATGAGTTTTATGCCTTGGAACAGAAACTATTTTTTTTGTTTGTTTTGTTTTCCCAGTCAAGCTAAATACAGATGTCAGAAGAATAATCATAAAGACAATCAGGTGTACAGCTTCATAACTTGGAAGTTGGTTAGCTTGTTGCCGTTTGACTATGAACAAATTCTGTATGTATATGTGCCTGCTTGAGAATAAGAAAAAAAGTAAGAAAGACACCCCCTCCCCCTCATTGTGTCCACTTCTCTCTCCTGTGAGAATCCAATGAACTATTTGGTTTCTTTGCAGCTTTATAAATAATAATAAAAAAGTTTGCATTGTCCATAACAGGGATATTAGTATTTCCCACCTCACTCAGTTGTGAAACCTAGTTATGTATTTTATTTATAAAGTTTCTGAACATGAAAAGTTGATGGTAAACGTTAAGTATGATTATTATATGGTGTCATTGTTTTGTTGATTGATGCTGTAGCAGCAGTCTTCTATACTGCCAGGCTGTTGTTTGGTTGTTGGGTTTTTTTTTATGTTTGTTTTTGTTTGTTTTTTTGTTTTAATTTGCATCTTGTATTCTGGGACTTGTGTTTTCAGCTGTAAGCATGCTAATTATGCAGTCTGGTAACATGAAAATTCTTAAAACCTCTGATTATACATTTTGAATCTGTTGCATGATTTAGATAATTGACATTTTTCATCTTTATATTTCAGTCATGCAGTAAATTCTGCAAGATAAGTTGTGCAGTTTGTAGTAATATAGAGGTTGTACTACTAATATCACTTGCCAGATTGCCAGAACTGTGACTATTCATGTAGCAAACGCATGGTGTAGGCAGCTGAAACAGAAACAAGCTTTTCTGAATAGTCAGTCCCAAATGGCCTCCATCCTGCTGTGAGTAAACTTACAGGGTAAATCAAACTACATAAAAATGTAGGTTTTAAGTCGTATTTCTTTCTAAGAATACTCCACTGTTACGTTATCTGTGATGCCCTTTAATGTGGTGTTCTCTCAACAACTTTGAAAGAAAATGATGTGAAGGTAAAATGCTTTTTCTCCCTGGCTTCATTGAAAAGATTAGTTCAATAGTGAAACTCTGGGAAAACAATATCAAATTAATATTTTGATGTCCTAACTTTGTGAATATGCTTCTATACAGCAGGCTTAGTTTCATGTCCAGACTACTTCCCATAGGGATCTGTTTCTGAATATATTTCCAGCTTATAGGACAGGTGATCTGCAAGAAGCAGTATTACATCACTGCAAAACAAGCCTAATTGACAAATGTAATTGAGCTTGGAATTGGGTCCCTCAGGCAAATTTGGTAACATTCACCACACCTGGATGTCTGCCTTATGTCATTGCCCTTCTGGAAAATAGGGTTGATAGGCTTATGACATAATTCCATTCGCTTCTTTCTGGAGAAAAATGGTCCTGTCTGTGATGCATGATATCGACAGAAGGGCTGTAAAATGGAAGAGTCACCTTCTGGTTTACACAGGCACAAGGGACCTTGTGGAGGAAAACAGTCTCCCCCCCCCCCCCCCCCCACTTGCTGGATGCATTACAGTACTCTATATTTTATAGCAGTGAATAAACTAAACAAGGGGAGAGATGGCTATTCTTTATTTAGACAATGTATGTTTATCTTTAAACTGAAATAGGTTTTTATGGTCTGGCTTTAGACTCATGAAAAATGTTATGGTTGTATATGGTTATACATTCCTTTTGGTTTGTTTTGGGGTTTTTTTCTGAAGGAAAGATGATTCTAAGAGTATTTCAGAGCAAAACTAAACTTTAATTCCTCCAATTCTTGACCACAAACAAGCTCTGTCCAGCTCCCTATTACATCCTTCAGCGCTAGAGGAACTGAAAGCATGACTAGAGAAATCTTTGAGTGTTTTGGGTATTTTTGTTTCTCTCTTCTCAGGGTATTTTTCTTGGCTAAGAGTGAGCTAATGGCTAATCTCTTAATGTGTTTTAATCCATATTTATTCTTCGTGTCTGCTGCTCATCTTCTACTTCTTTACCTGTCATCTCTTTCATTGTTCCTGTGACAAGTTTCCTTGCTTCTGGATTTGATGATCTTGGAGGTCTTTTCCAGCCTCAGTAATTCTGTGATTCTGTGGATTCCTATTTTCCACTGAATACACTTTCTACGTGCTTTTCAGCTTTTTTTCTTTAGGCTGCCTGACCAGCTCCCTAGTCCTTTTCTCTCTCTTTTTTTTTTTCCATTGATACAGTCTTCTCTTGCTTACAATTAGCAGTTATTCCCTCCAAATATAACTTCTAGCTCCTCATGAGGATTTCTGTAATATTGTCCTCTAGTACTTCGATAGTTCTGTAGCGAAGAAACTGGGCACCTGTGCTGGAAGTTGGAAATGAGGAGGAGGAGAAGGATGGGTGGGCTGTGCATGACCAGCATGTTCTCAGAGGCCTTGCACTGCAGCGTTTAGTGGGCTGCCAGCACTCTGTTAAATGCTGCATGTCAAACCCTCAAATATCCAGCTATAAATATTTATACAGAACACATACATGAACCTTCTGTCTCTGTTGGACTTGTGTACCTAAATATCAAGATCTGATGTGAAGACTGTCCTTGGTGAACAATAGAAATAAGACTACTAGAAGTACTTGGAAGTTTAAAACTTGTATGAACAGTAATGCAGCAGGACAGATTGAGCTGAGGAGTTGAAGGTGGAGGCTGTGCCGTGGACATATGTAGCATGTATGTCTGTGACTCCAAGCAGACGTACAATCCATGTGAGTGGCTGCCCTTGCAGACTGCTTTGGAGGCAGTTCCTACTCATACCAATATTCTCAGATTACTTTTATTGGGACTTTTGCCTGAGTATTAGTGTGCAAGTGCAAATTTGGAGCGACTATAAATCTGTGAGCATAAAATATTTGGGAATATTTCAGAACACTCAGACAGCTCTTGCAGAGCAATAATGCACCAAAATACAGGTTCGTGGCTTTTCCCTTCAGTACTTAGACCAAACCACTGAAAAATAATTTTTAATCTAAAATTTTTTTTTCTTGAGGTGTGTGAAATGTGATACCTCATAGGATATGCAGTGTGTATTTAATCAGCTTCTTTGATATGTATGCTTTATTGAGACAAACTCTATCACTAAATGACTAGGAATTGATTTTTTTTTTTTTTTTTAATTCATATTGATGACTATAAATTATGTTGCAGGACAATATGCCTCATCAGAGGTATCCTTTTAGTAATTTAAAACATAAGAACATTCTTAACAACAATTTTTGTACATGAAATACTTAAAATTACAGTTTTGCTTAAATTTTGTGTAAATTTCATGGACGTTTTAATTTTAAAATAGTAATAAATTATGCTTTAAAAGTTGGTGCTGCTGGTCAAAATACGTTCAGCTGTGCCAGGACTGTCATTGTCAGTCTAATGACACATCAGGATTCAAACTTCCAGAGATTTCTAGGGTGGTATTCTCGTATGTTATTAACAAAACATGAAATGTTTAATATATTAAGAAAGAGTAAGTATTGGAACTCTGTTTCATCAGGAAATAATAAGCAAAATTGGGACATAAAAAATGCAAATGAAAGATGATTATTTTAAAACTTATTTTCAGTGCATTTAATTCTGAATTTAGAAATTATGTCTTGCTCTCCTGATGAATTTTATCTCTTTTCCCACAAAAATTGAATGACAGAGATACATTGCTGCACTTGAAAGTGCCAGTACCTCTCCAGCCACATTGTGGTAATTGCATATTGTAAACTGTATGGTGAAATTTAAATATCAGCTCTTGGAAGAAGTGATGGGGCATGGACAGCAGCTGAGAGGGATGTATCTGAAGAGCTGTGCACATGGGTTACATTATTTTCATGCTGATAGCAGCAGTTAAACATATTCCTTGTGCTAACTGTAATTGTTATTAAACAAAAACTAATCCATTTTATCGGTGTCTGACATTTTAATAGGTGCTAGATATGTACATTATTGCTGTTGTGGGTATTATGTCACTAAAGACCTTCAACACTTTTCCACTTCCCCAATAAAGTAGAGAGAATTTTGAATAGCACATAGTGATTCTGGAAGGGGGCAGAGCTTCTCTCTGTTTCCAGATGATGTACTCAAGTAAAGTAAGTAATTTCAGATGGTTCTTACATAATATAAAGATTTACTTAAACAGTTTACTTGCACAGCCAATTATATTTGCTTTCATGAAGAGTAGTTTTAGAACAACTCTGCGGGTGTGAGAACATGACGATGAACTGCCCAATTTCTCCATCTGGTAAAATGTCCTTATATTTATAACAAATTTGCATACATATTCATTTTTTTTTCTTGTACTCGCATATTTCCCCTTACTCAACATTACTTTTACAGTTGTGCTGTTGCTTCAGTTTTATTTGCAAGTGGGTTAAGCTTCACTACTTGACAACTGTGTTTCCATAGTTGTCTATTTCATCTCTTGTAAGAGTGCATATGGGTGAATATATAGATATAGATATTCTGTGTTTGTGCAATCTGCTTAGCCCTTTTCTGACTAAGAACATAGTGTGTTTCCGTGCAAAGCCGAGAGCGGGCAAGCTACCCATCTTTTTGTCATCATCTTCACTTTAGTACCAGGATCTTTGATCTGCCCATCAGGCCATCCTTTTGTCATCATCTAAATTGCTCAGTCTTTAACTATTCAGCTATTCAAGACAATTGATTCAAGACTAAATTCTGGAATCCTTATTCTGTTGTTACTGATATGTTGTAATGGCATTTTTTTTTCTGAAAATTAACATAGATTAATCTTTCGTGACTGGAAAAGAAGTTACTAAAAAACCAAACAAGCAAAAAAAACAAAACCAAAAAACCCACAAAGCCTCAGACAAAAAAAAAATAAAAATATTCAAGCCTATAAGTAATTAAGGAATCAGATTAATGCGGATAAGTGTTTAATTCCACAAAGTTTAGATTACTAGGAAAATTGTTTAATGAATATAGGGTAAAAAGATGCTCACGTTAGAAAACAGGAAATGAAAGACAAGGGTTGTGATAAATATGTACAATTTAAGAAATTATACAAGAGAGGATTAAAAAAAGGAGTGTTTTGTTTCTACTCCTACTAGTCTGTTAAATTCTGAAGTAGAAAATTCAGACCTGAGACAAGGAGATATGTAGGGGTTTTATACAACTGTTTTTAGATGGAAGTAGGCAAAAGGATTCCATTGAGGCAATATTTAGATATATGATATGACATGTACATAGATAGCAGGGGGATCTGGAGCTCTGATAGCTAATAATGATTACATTTTCAAGTGGATATTATACTTCAGGATTACAGAGTTCAAGACAGTCTTTAGGACGAACCCTAACGTGTGGCCAGATTATCCTTGTCTACCTACTGCAGATTCTTGCTGCTTTCTGTGAAGCAGCTGGTGGTGACTGCTGTCAGAGACAGGACCTTGGATATGATCCAGTGTTGCAGTTCCTTTGTTCCTCAGCCCTTCCTAAATGCTATTTCAAAACCTTATGTCTTGTAGCATGCCTGAAAGATGAATTCAATTTGGCTATTTTGGGAAGTGAGTGAGTTTCAAAGCTCAGTATGGCCATAAATGCATTGACCAACTGTATTTGATGAAAATGAATGTATGCAAGCATGCAAGAAGAAAACTGAATTTACCAAATGTATATGGATTCTTATTATGGGTCAGTGGAGCACTTGTATACATGCTTATATTATAACAACATATATACACGTGCTCACCTGATGGCCTAAGAAAGTACCATTAAAGCATAGATGCCTGAAGAACTATCTATATAGACTCTTCAGAATTGCATATACAGATCATGTGGGTGCCTTTTTTAATTCCCTGCCGCCCCCCTCCCCCCCCCATTATACTGGGAAACGTCATGTTAATCTGTGTGTTAAACCTGTTCTAGAGGCTATTGAAATCTGTGGGAGTGTTTCCAGTTGCTTTAGAGATAATATTTATAGGTGAATAAGTAATAAAGCACAGAGCTGACTAATCTACTCCTCTCTACTATGGCTCGCTTGTATTCATGTGCTTACATGCTTTGCAGGCACATTAATGAAGGCAGTTGGATTTTTGCCCCAGTTTCTGTAGTTGTCATCACTAACACAAGAGTATCATGAAATCTTACATTGAGTGACCTTGTGATTGCAGGTTTGTTCTTGCTGGACTGGCATGTGAAAAAAAATCCAGCAGCTTGGAGGAGCATCTGATTCTGTTGGGGTTTTTTGTGTGGTTTGGTTTTTTTTTCCCCCTACCATCCCCCTCATAAAGAGCCTCAGGATAAGTCTAGATTTAGATTACTGCAATAACTTCTCAGCCTTTAGAGATAAGTTTCTTCTTGCCATAGCTGAATACTTTATTAATTGTTCAATCTGATAAATGGCTGAAGATGCTGACGAACGTGACGGTTGCAGTTGCATATACAATTCCTTCTCTGTGTAATTTCAAGAAATGTAAAGTCAGGAAGCCATTCGTTACAAAATACAGCAGGCATGGGAAGCTGGTGTCAATGTAGTTTGTAATAATATTGGCAAAATGATGTACCATTAACTAAAGTTTGACAAGTACTGGAAGTCTCTTCAATAACTTACAGTATCCCCAAAGTAAAACATTTCCTATACCAGAGGCTGCCAGAAGTGAGTTCTTGGAGAACTAGGAGGAGCAGGTGTTCTAATATATCTATTTATTTATTAAGTTGAAGTTAAATGGTAAAACAAAATCACAGCAGGAAGTGGTGGGTTTTGTTCCCCCCCACTGAGCTAGCAGTATAGACCTAAGTATCCTTTTTCTATAGCCTAACAGTGCAGATCTTGTATTTAACCACATACTTTGTTACTTCTGTGTTTCACAAACTTCTTTTTTTTTTTTTTTCTAATGTTGTTTCTTCAATGTATTGAACTTTAATCATGGCCTGAGTGAGAACTGCAGGTGATAAATGAGTCTCGATTTAACTGAGGATTCTTGTTTGAAGAAAGTCCTTTACTTGGCATCAGTTAGGGAGTTTTCTGGATTTACTTGGCAGTATCATGAAAAAATTCTTTTACAGTTTGTAGATCCTTTCATCCCTGAATGTAAGGACTGGTGGAGAGAAAAGAGTGTAGGAGAGGAGTTTCCTTTTTTTTTTTTTCCCCAGTATTTTATCTGCATTCTTGAGGATGAAACCCTTTCACATATAAAGTGCAGGTGGAAACATAGAAACACAGAAAACCAGTTCGGGTCTTTTGGATGTTTTATTTCATAATACCATTACATTGGAAGAAGCTGAAATAAGTATAAATTTTATCACTGCTGTATCACAGTCAGTGTGTCTACAGAAGTGGAACTTGGGTAAACACAATTTGTAACATAGGCTCCCTTTTTCCATTATGGAAGAGAGCCAAATATGGTGTCACGGTTTAGGGTCAGGGCGGCCCCTTAGACCTATAACAGATGCTCTGTGTTAACCCCCCCCTCCCTCCCCAAAGAGGAAGAGAAAGGGAATAAGGGAGAGAGACTTAGCGATTAGAAAAGGAAACTAGAACAGCTTGAATGAAAATGAAATTAATAATAATAAAAATGGAATATATACAAATCTATACAAAACCAGTATCAAGCCCAACTCCCCTGATGGTAATTACATCACCGTCACCACTGATGCTGTGGAGCAGGCACGGGGAGAGTCCCAGACTGGGCCCTGCAGCAGATGGGAGCTGTGTTCAGGAGCTGGATTCTGGTACCGGGGTCAGGAACACACAGACCGGGATTGAAGGCAGAATGGACAGAGTCCTCCTTGGGTGCTCCGAGGAAGGAACCAAAAGAGGAGCTGAGCCAAGCCAAGCAAAGCTGGCAAAGCAGTCAGAGATGGGAAAAGAGCCCAGAGACCCTTCAGATCCCTCAGCTCTATGCTGAATATGACGTATATGGGGTGGAATACCTCGTTGGTCAGCTTAGGTTCACTTGCCCTGTCTGCTCCTCCCTGCAGGTGCAGCCTTTCACTTTTCTGCACTCCCCAGTATGGTACAGAAGATGCAGCAGTGGCCTTGGTCTGCACACCAGTCCTTGGTAGTAACTCTAACCATGGGGTGTTATCACTGCTAGGAGCAGACAGTCTGTGGGAAGAGGCTGCTAGCTTCAGACAGTGCAGTTAATTAGAAGAACTGCTCTGAAAAGCAAAATTACTGAACAGAATTAGTTCTGTTCTCACTCAAACCAGGACATTCCACCCCTTATTCCATACCATTTATGTCATTCCCATCACTAGGTTATAATTCCTTTCTATAGAAAAGTTCATTGAGTTCATGATTGTAGATTTCCATCTATTGTAACAATCTGTCAGGGTAGAGAAGATGGAATTCATCACTGTTTGTGCCCACAGGTTGCAGATTCATCTCAGGAGGTTACTGGACGCCGCTTGATAAGGCTAGCTCCTGTTTTCACTATGATGTTGTCCTAAAAGACACTTACTGAATACTGTTAGTATTATGCAATTAATATACAGTTTTGAATTGAGTGTTCTCACCTAGAGTTAAATTTCCTTGAGGTACACATTGTACTTCACCATCTTCCATCATCACCCACCAAGTACTTCCAGGTCCTTGAGCAAAAGCAGTCCCACAAATGGGTTTGCCTTTGCCCGAAGCAGGAAATACCCACACAGTTTCTCCCAACAGATTCCTTTCATACACCACAGGGACTTTATCCCCTTCTACTGTGTGCAGTGGGTCTGACTGAGCAGGACCACCTCAATTGATGGATCCTCTGGTGTTGACTAACAAGGTGTCCTGGGCTAAATGCTTGTCCCAGTTTCTAAAGGTTCCATCCCCCATTGCTTTTGAAGTAGTTTTTAACAATCCATTGTATCGTTCAATTTTCCCAGAGGCTGGTGCATGACAGGGGATGTGATGCACCCACTCGATACCATGCTCCTTGGCCCAATTGTCTGTAAGATTGTTTTTGAAATGAGTCCCATTGTCAGACTCACTTACTTCTGGAGTACCATGTTGCCACAGGAACTGCTTTTCCAGGCCCAGGATGGTGTTCCGGGCAGTGGCGTGAGGTACAGGATGGGTTTCCAGCCAGCCAGTGGTTGCTTCCACCATTGTAAGCACACAGTGCTGACCCTGGAGGGTTTGTGGCAGTGAGATGTAATCAATCTGCCAGGCCTGCCCATACTTATACTTGGACCATCGTCCCCCACACCACAAAGGTTTGAACCGTTTCGCTTGTTTGATTGCGGTGCATGTTTCACAGTCATGGATAACCTGCGCAATAGCGTCCATGGTTAAATCCACCCCTCAGTCACATGCCCATCTGTATGTTGCATCTCTTCCCTGATGTCCTGAAGTATCATAAGCCAACCAACCTAAAAATAGTTCACCTTTATGTTCCCAGTCTAAGTCTGTCTGTAACACTTAAGCAGCCTGATCCACTTGCTGGTTGTTTTCATGTTCCTCAGTGGCTCGATGTTTAGGTACGTGGGCATCCACGTGACGGGCTTTGATGACTAGTTTCTCTATCTGAGCAGCAATGTCTTGCCACAGTGTGGCAGCCCAAATGGGTTTACCTCTGCTCTGACAGTTACTCTGTTTCTACTGTTTTAACCATCCCCACAAGGCATTTGCTGACATCCATGAGTCAGTGTAAAGATAGAGCACTGGCCACTTCTCTCATTCAGCAGTCTCTTAGGCCAGTTGGATGGCTTTTACCTCTGCAAACTGACTTGATTCACCTTCTTCCTCAGCTGCTTCTGCTACTCATCGTGTGGGACTCCGAACAGCAGCTTTCCACTTCCAATGGTTTCCTACAAGACTGCAAGACCCATCAGTAAACAGAGCATATTGCTTATCATTATCTGATAACTGATTGTATGGTGGGGCTTCTTCAGCACGTGTCACCACCTGTTCTGGTGGCATTCCAAAGTCTTTACCTTCTGGCCAATCCATGATCACTTCTAAGATTCCTGGATGACTGAGGTTCCCTATTCAATCTCTCTGTGTGATTAATGCATCCCATTTACTCCATGTGGCATTGGTGACATGATGTGTGGAAGGGAACTTACCCTTGAACATCCAGTTTAGGACTGGTAACCATGGTGCCAGGAGGAGCTGTGCTTCAGTATCCATCACTTCTGAAGCAGCTTGAACTCCTTCATATGCTGCCAGTATTTCTTTTTCAGTTGGAGTATAGTTGGCCTCGGAGCCTTTGTATCCTCGACTCCAAAATCCTAGGGGCCAACCTCAAGTTTCCCCTGGTGCTTTCTTCCAGAGGCTCCAGGTAGGATGGTTATTCCTAGCTGCAGTATAGAGCACATTTTTAATGTCCTGTCCTGTCTGGATTGGCCCAAAGGATGCATGTTTTTGTTCAGGACCAAAACTAAAATTGTTTTTCTTTTGAGTCACTTTATAGAGAGGTTTTACAATCTGACTGTAACCAGGAATGTGCATTCTCCAGAAACCCACGGCACCTAAGAAGGCTTGTGTTTCCTTTTTGTTAGTTGGTGGGGCCATTGCTGTTATTCTGTTAACCACATCCATCGGGATCTGGAGACACCCATCTTGCCATTTGATTCCCAAAAACTGGATCTCTCGTGCAGGTCCCTTGACCTTGCTTCTTTTTATGGCAAAACCAGTGTCTAAAAGGATTTCAATTATTTTCTTACATTTCTCAAAAACTTCTGCTGTGTTACCCCACACGATGATGTCGTCAATGTATTGCAGGTGTTCTGGAGCTCCACCTTTCTCCAGTGCAGTGTGGATCAGTCCATGGCAAATGGTAGGGCTGTGTTTCCACCCCTTGGGGCAGTCAATTCCAGGTGTATTGGACACCTCTCCAGGTGCAAGCAAACTGAGGCCTACACTCTGGTGCTATAGGAATAGAGAAAAATGCATTAGTAATGTCAATGGTAGCATACCATTTAGCGGCCTTGGACTCCAGTTCATACTGGAGTTTCAAGATGTCCAGTATGGCAGCACTCATTGCTGGTGTAACCTCATTCAGGCCACGATAGTCCAATGTTAATCTTCATTCCCGATTACATTTTTCACACTGGCCATATAGGGCTGTTAAAGGGTGAGCGAGTTTTGCTGACCACCCCTTGACTCTCCAGTTGACGGATCAGCTTCTGGAGAGGAGCTGCAGAGTCTCGGTTGGTGCGCTATTGTTGTCAATGCACTGTTCCAGTAGCAATTGGCACCTTTTGATCCTCAACTCTTATCTTACCCACAATGGCAGACTCCTCTGAAAGGTCAGGCAGGACAGTCAGCTGTTTCTTGTGCTCAGTCTCTACAGCTGCTATACCAAAGACCCATCGATACCCTTTTGGGTCCTTATAATACCCATTCCCGAGGAAGTCTATGCCAAGGATGCACAGAGCATCTGGACCAGTCACTATAGGGTGCTTTTCCCACTTATTCCCAGTTAGACTCACTTCAGCCTCTACTACAGTCAGTTCTTGAGATCCTCCTGTTACTCCAGGAATGGTAACATTCAATCCCTTTCTGATTTGATGGCAATAGGGTGCACTGTGCACCAGTATCTACCAGGGTTCTATACCTTTGTGGTTCTAACGTGCCAGGCCATTGAATCCACACAGTCCAACAAACTCTGTTGTCCCTCTCCTCCACCTGGCTGGAGGCAGGGCCCCTCTAATTTCAAGGGTCCATAATTGGTAACTGGGTTTGTGAAGTTCACCAGGTTCACATATTTTACCTGGTTAACAGGGCATGTGGAAATCACATGAATTATATCATTTACAGGATTTACACTATTTACAGGTTTTGTATTGACTACAGGAATCACATTTTCATTGCCTCTACTCATGCTTTGACCTGAGGCCCTTGTAGTTGGACCAGAGGACTGCTCATAGCGGACTGGAGCAGCCTCCCTTCTGGAAGAATTCTCTCTTCTCTTTGTTTTACCTTGTAAGTAGAGTACTCGTGCCTGTAGAGCAGAGGTAGGTTTTCCATCCCATCTTCTCATTTTCTCTCCAAAGGCACGGAGAAGAGACCACAGGGTACGTTGTGACATGTAGTGTTCCTGTTTTAGCTGGTCTTGAAGAAGAGCGCCTTCTCCTAGTGGCTTCAACACGGGTCCACTCAGGGCAAGAATAGGAGTTGTTCTCCCTTCTTTCTATTTTTTCGATCAGGTTTTCAACTGATTTCTTGGTTTCCTTAGCCATCTTCTCCAGGACTGATATACGGACCCATAGAGGGCCAGAGACACTCTTCATACTATTGTTCTCTCCTGTCACAGTTGGTACCTCACCATAGGTTCCCCAGACCAATGTTGACAATGTGTGGGAATATGCTGATGGGTCACTCTGCACAAACTTCTGCAAGATGGATCGCTGGCATCGGATTGCATCAGGGTTCACTACTAGTCTGTCACCATAAATCACCTGTCTTACAGCTAATTCTCTCAGGTACTTAATACCTTTTTCCATGGTGGTCCATTTGCTTGGACGTCGTTCGATGTCCTCCTTAAAGGGGTGCCTGGATTTTACAGCTGACAAGAATCTTCTCCAGATACTGGTAGTGTTGCTCTTTCTTGCAAGCTCTTGGTCAATGCCTCCATCTCTGTCCAGGAATCCCAGCTGCCTGGCTTCTCTGCCATCCAGTTTGATGGTGTGGGCCCCATTATCCCAGCATTGGAGTAGCCAAGTGGTCAGTGGCTATGTGAGGGCTATAGTCCTTTCTCAGATTTCTCATCTCCTTCATAGATAAAGGTTTGGTGTTAACCTCTGCATCTGATGGCTCCATATCTGATGGGTTTGCTTTAGAAGGGCCTGCTCCATTGTCATCTGACCACACTGGATGATCTGTTTTTGTTAGGTGTTTCTTTCCAGTTGCAGTGGCATCAGGCTTTGCATCTGGTTCTGACTCAGATTCAGCTTGAGAAGGGCCCTTTCCCTGGTCTGTCTCTGGACCTGGCTGTTTTGTTTGTTTTCTTTTCTTCACAGGAGCAACTTGTACAGTGCAGATTGAGTGGGAATGGTCACAGTAGCTGTTGGTGCAGCTGCCGGCTTTGCTGCTGGAGCTGGAACAGCTTCAGTGCTTGTTGTGGGAGCTGGAGCAGCAGCAGCGCTTGTTTTGAGAACTGGAGCAGCAGCAGCAGGGCTTGTGGGGGGAGCCTGCGGAGTATGAGAAGCTGTGGTGCTTATTTTTGAAGCAGCAGGGCTTGTTGGGGGGGCCTGCAGAGACTGAACAGTCACGGGATGTTTCCTGCATCCAGAGCGTATCACAGAACGTCGCAGGGAAGCAGCGCACACTCTATGTTTTTTGGTGGCTACCTGACCTGTGTTACTGCACTGATAACTCATCTGACGCCACACTGTGAAGATACTGGGAAATAATAACAATAATGTGATCTTTTGGTAATAACCATGTCCACAATCCTCACAATTTAATGGAGTTCTAAAATCCGTTGGAGTCAGATTAGCATAATGGGGAGCAGTATAACTTCCTGAGATAAAACCAAAAGTATTCCTAGTAATGAAATCCACTATGTGATGCCCATAGTACCGAGACGCACTCGCTGCCTAATTCAGTGCAACAGAAATCAGAGATAAACACCACAGGAAAGCAGAGGCTTTCGCCCAGCACCCAAACCCGAGAGCTTTCAGATAAACGGTGAGAACAAGCAAACAGTAACATAACATGTACGGGACGTCAGGGAACAGCACAGCATTTAACTCCGAAAGAAATGCTAAAAAGACACGAATGGACACTGCTCTCAGAACGACATCATGTAGCCAGTCTGGTTTAGTTTCCACTTCTTAAAGACGCTCAGGAAAAAGGTGATACTTTCTGAAGTGAGCGAACCGGAATTTGAACTGTTCAGTGATCTATCAGAGCTCTGATCATGCCCCATGTTGGGCGCCAATAAATCTGTCACAGTTTAGGGTCAGGGCAGCCCCTTAGACCTATAAAAGATGCTCTCTGTTAGCCTCCCCTCCCTCCCCAAAGGGGAAGAGAAAGGGAATAAGGGTGAGAGACTGAGCGATTAGAAAAGGAAACTAGAACAGCTTGAATGAAAATTAATAATTATAAAAATGGAATATATACAAATCTATACAAAACCAGTATCGAACCCAACCCCCCTGATGGTAATTACATCACCGTCACCACTGATGCTGTGGAGCAGGCATGGGGAGAGTCCCAGACTGGGCCCCACAGCAGACGGGAGCTGTGTTCAGGAGCTGGATTCTGGTACCGGGGTCAGGAACACACAGACCGGGATAGAAGGCAGAATGGACAGAGTCCTCCTTGGGTGCTCTGAGGAAGGAACCAAAAGAGGAGCTGAGCCAAGCCAAACAAAGCTGGCAAAGCAGTCCAAGATGGGAGAAGAGCCCAGAGACCCTTCAGATCCCTCAGCTCTATGCTGAATATGACATATATTGGATGGAATACCTCGTTGGTCAGTTTGGGGTCACCCGTCCTGTCTGCTCCTCCCTGTAGGTGCAGCCTTTCACTTTTCTGCACTCCCCAGTATTCTACAGAAGATCCAGCAGTGGCCTTGGTCTGCACACCAGTCCTTGGTAGTAACTCTAACCATGGGGTGTTATCACTGCTAGAGCAGACACTGTCTGTGAGAACACACTGCTAACTGCAGAAAGTGCAGTTAGTTAGAAGAACTGCTCTGAAAAGCAAAATTACTGAACAGAATTAGTTCTGTTCTCACTCAAACCAGGACATATGGAGATACCTCCTTGGTCAGTAACTGTGTTTATGGGGATGTGCAGATCTTGAGAGGGATAGATCTGAAATGTTAGAGAGAAATGCAAGCTCTTTTGTGGTGATTTAAGTCAACATTATGTAGAGACAGGTAAAGTAATGACAATGTTTTCAACTTGGGCAAAATTATTTTTTTCTTGGCTATTTTTTGAGATTTTAAAAAAGTGCCTGTTAGATTTATTTAGAGTATGGTACAACATTCTATCACATATAATGTATTTTTATTGATTAATTAATCTAGTCATTCTAGGCCCAGGCTTGTATAGGAAGTCAAGGGTTTCTTGAATTATTTGGAGAGACTTGACTCTAAATGTAAACCTTTTTTTGTCTTTCCTAATGATGAATAAGTTCTGACTAAAGAACAGCCCTAAAGAAAAAAAATCAACAAAAATTAATATAAATAGTAGTATTCAATTCTATCTACATAATTTTATAGAAGAAGAAAATTAATTTAACCCTTGGTTTCTGTTCACATACTCTGACTTGGCTCCATTGGCTAAAGATGTTCTGGGTCTTATCAGCGGAGAAATTCTTCTCTCCTTTCAATTAGCGGATGATGTATCACATAAATCAGCATAGATCAAGATAAGATTTTGAATCCACTTGCATGTGCTAAAGAAACAAGTTAACATCCCCATTCTCATATGCTAATAACTGGTTCCTTTTAGTTCTTTATGTCTGTTCTAGTATCACTATAAACCCCTTCTCAACTGTCTGTCCGCTGGAAAGGAGCACACATAAGACTTGTTCCTGCACTGCCAGAGCTGCAGGGACTCCTACCTCCCCAGGGCATTGCTGAACACACTGCAGCCTCCCTCCCTCCCTCCCTCCCTCCCTGTTTTTGATTTAGTTTACCTTCATGTTTGTGGTCTGAAATTCACACATATCTGTGTTTAAGTTTGGACAGGTGCTTAGAGAAGTCATAGGGAATAAAGTGACATCAAAAAGTGCTGCATGGATTATCTGCCAGGGGAATCCAGGTAACCAGGTAAAAACTGAGATAGAAATGAGAGGTGAATTATCCTGTGCTCATCCCTCTGCAGTTCTAGACAGGCAGTTTCCAGCAGAAACTTCTATGAGTGCATTTTGACTGCACATGAAAATGCTCTCTGTATTCAGCTGCTGCTAAAGTAGTAACTTTTAATTAAAACAATGATATGCCTATCAAAATTCCTACTGGCATTTTGTTATGACATTCAGTTAAATAAGGATGGAATCTTCTGGTTTTGCTTTTGCACATGGCTGTGGATTGTTCAGTGGCTCTTCCACCTGGTAAAATGCCATGGCTTATAAAGATTCACTGTCTGAAAGTTCGTTAGACTTTCCTTACTCTAAGGTTGCTACAAGCAAGGATAGTTCTTTTCCTTGCAAATTTTGGGTTTTGTCTCTTTGGACCATCAGAACTACAGTAACACTGCCTTGTATTCTGCTACAGGGTACAGCAGATCCTGTAGGTGGGATGTGGAAGGGTCTGCACTAATGATGTGTTATGGGCTCTAGATTGTGTTAGGTGGGCCATGGTGTGGACTGTACAGTAGGGAGCTATGCTCAGGGCAGGGACCCACAGCAGCCAACCAAGGTTATTTATATTTTTTTCCTTTTATGATAAAGTAATGTCTTCATCTTTTATCTGATTTGTGTGTCCTGGCACATTCATGCAGAAATACTAAATGCATTCTGTTTATGTGATGCAACTTCTAAGGCTGAGTTCTTCATCTACACAGCAGTTCCTCTCAGGTTGTCTTGTAACTTCTAATGAGATGAATGACATGGTTACATTCAACTTAATGAGGTCAGACTTTGAACCTGAGGAAAAATTATATTTAGGGCTACTTTACTGTGACTTACTGGAGATATGTTTTTTCAGCAGTCCATTACAATGGAGTCAAGAGGTAACCAGATAATTGGGGTGTAATTAGCTTTTTTGAGTTTTGTGATGTTTATTTATATATATATGTGTGTGTGTGTGTGTGTAGACATTGCAACAGAAGAATCTTTCCCAAGTGACATTATGCTAGACTAATTTACAAGCATAAGTAGCTATTTCAAAAAACCTGAATAGTTTCTGTACATATACAGCACAGAAGCAAATAATCTGAGCAAATTAAGTGGGCCCTATGAATTGAGCTTTCCTTTGCATCCATTTTAAACAGTTCTGTTGTTCCCTCTCTACAGTGGGAAATTATATAGAGAGAAGATGATGTAGCAAGGGTGAGCATAGAGGAACTGTTCTGTGCTGCAAGCCAAAGGACATCATCAGGAACACTCCTATTATCTGGAAGCCTGACTTCCTGTCTCAGTTTCCTCGTGGGTTTCAATGAATGTCAGGAGGAATGGAACACTTTCCTGCTTGGCCAAAAACTCTTCTAAATGACTCCTTTGGCTGCGTGCCATGCAGTGCTCTGGACTAAATCCTGCAGCTCCCCCGTGAGTCTGGAGGGTACTTGCTGCAGTTCCTAGGGTCAGTGGAGCGAATTTTAGAGAGCCTGTGGTAGTGAGACAGACCAAAGCTTCCTATCGATACCATAACACTTCCAGTGTTCTTTTGTACATTTTGAGGATCTTTTTTGGGTTTTTTTTTGTGATAGACAGCAGTAGATGCGTTGACATTTGTTGATGCAAACTTCCATGAGAATTAAGGGATGTTAAAGAACAGAGGTATGTTAGAATTTTCATATTGGGTAAATGATTTTACTACAACTGAAATAGT
The DNA here is from genome assembly GCA_025345505.1 of Todiramphus chloris collaris. Classification (NCBI taxonomy): domain Eukaryota; kingdom Metazoa; phylum Chordata; class Aves; order Coraciiformes; family Alcedinidae; genus Todiramphus; species Todiramphus chloris. The sequence goes on from JANVCC010000035.1 coordinate 1,710,324, forward strand.
ATAGCATGCCTTACAAAAAGTATTAAAGACAGGTTTAGAAGAAAAAGACTGTAAGATATGCATCTAGTACAATAACTGGTTTTCTGGCTTGTTTTGGTTTTTTTCCCCAAAGTTTTACCACATGAATTAGTATAAATACTGAAGTTCTAAATACAGTTTTATTGTAGAGTTTAAAAATAGGATACTAAAGATTTTTGTATGCCTCTTAAGAAAGAATGAAACATAAGTTGCATACATCCTATTAAGTGCTGCTTCATTAGATGATACATCTGTCATCTTCTAGGTACAGAAGAGATTTTTTTTTTCCCCCTTTTTTTTTCCTTTTTTTTTTTTTATTTTGTTGTAGTTGGTGCATTTGCTCTAGCATACATATTAAAACCCAAACTGTTCAGAATCCTGTCCTAGTTCTGGTGTACATTAAAGCCACAGCACCAAACTTTTGATTCTGTTGTTAGTGTCAGTGTCTGTACTTTCTGTTTTAACTACAGCTATTTAAACTCACAGATGACTCAAAGGAAACTTGACAAAATATACACCATTTCCCAGTGGCCTTTCTCTAGAGTAGAAGAGGTACTGGGACAGTGTTTAATAATTTTTGGCTTCTTTTGCTATATCCATCCATAAGGAAAAATGTTCTCAATTCTCTGGAGGTGGGAAACGGTTACCATAGCACTCTGTACGTGTCATCTTTCAGAGGACTCATTTTCAAGCAGCTGTCCAGCTGGAATTTTTGTGGATACATGGAAAAGAGTACAGAAAAGACTGAAAGCTATTGGTATATTTAAACAAAAAAACCAGACAAAAAAAACATTGATCAACTCGTGTTGTGGTTTTGCTTGTTTGTTTTTTACCTTGGTAGTTTGTCTCATAGATTTTGCTGTATATCCCTTGTTCACACTTTCTGGAATTTTATTGTAAACTTAATTGGTGAGACTTTCATGGACTACTCAGAGAGGGTGATGTGAAACAGCATTTCTTCCACTAAAGTAGTTGTCAGCTTTTTCACCTCTGTGGATACAATAGTGCCATACAGGCTTGATGTTGAAGTCACTGTTGTTTCCAGTGAAGCAGGACTGATGGGTTATGCCTATCTTGTAAACTGATCCTTTGTTCCATTGTCTTTGCAAAGGCAACTAAGCACTTTTTGACAGGAGGTCCCCTTGTCTGACAAGCAGTGCTCCCCATGCTGCTACCTGTGCGTTTTGATCCTTGGTGCTAGGGGAGGCAGAGTACGTGGAGTTTTCTGAGAGCTGGCTACAGGAGGAAAGCAGACAGAGAAATGTATTTATGTATGCATTTATTTATTTATTTAATGTCAGTGTTTTGATATTAAGGTCCTGATTTTGAAGGTTGAAAGTTGGGAGATCTCATTTATTTCCATTGCCTCCCCCTCTCCCCAGCAATACCACTTTGCTTTTTCTGTTGCCTCTAAGGATTGGTTCTTTCCCCACTGTCCTTGCCTGTATCTCCTTCTGATTCAGAGGAAGGAGAGACTCCTATGCATCTCTGTGGTTCTCAGAGGGACACTGGCGAAATACAACTCACTGTTCCTCATCCTTTGTGCACGTGGCACAAAATGTAAGATTTTAACTGAAATAGTAGTGAAATGTTGCGTATTGCTAATGTGCTTATATTGTCAGTGTCTGCTATTAAGAGTTTCTGGTTAATTTAAACATGTGTCATATAGTTCCACATAATAAATGAAAAAAACCCCGAAAAAAAAAAAAGTACCTCCTTTATAAGAGGGGTTTAGTTTTGGGTTTTTTTTGCATTCAAAAAATAGGGTAAACTAAATGGTGCAGAGGGCGGTATAAATATATATTTGCACATAACACAAATGTGTATTTTTAAAAGTGTGTGTGAGAAGGAAGTATGTGGTAACTGAATTTTAAGGATACTTGCATCATTGGACAGTAAATTTGATGAGTAGTTAATCAATTCAAATAAAGTTTGTTTCAATTTTCATATATCCTATTATCAGACAGAACAAACTAATACTAAAAACTAGTGCTATATGATTTAGTTAAAACTGTGCAGAGAAGAAGAAATAAATTATGCTTTTTTGTAATAGACAGGAAAATATATTTCTGCCAAGTATAAAGCAACTGATTGGATAACACACAAAGCAGTGCCTTGAAGTATATTCAGTGTGGCTGTACAAACTTAAAGCATCCATGTTATTCATGCTTTTTTTTCTTGCAGAAGCAAGACTAGCCTTTAGGGGTAGGGTCAAGCTGAGCTCCAGTATAAGGCTAGGCAATTTCTGTTGTCTCCAGCTGAAATATGCCCCTGGGTTTACCCAAGGGCTACATTTGCTTAACAAGCATAATATATTGTCAGTGGTTCTAATAGCAATCAATTTTTGTCTTAAGTGGTAACTGACAGTGAATTATAAATTTGATCATGTTTCATCTTGTAGCATGGACTATGTTACTTCCAAGATCTTTGACTCTGGGTGTTTGTTAATTCCCTGAATTTTTATTTTTATGTAAGAGGTGCTATTCTCACCTCCTGTGATAGAAATAAATTCCCGCAATTAAATGTAGATGTTCTTTCTGTAAGAAAAATACAAGCTAATAAATTCTGCTTATTGTATGAACAAGCAGGACAAAATTTGTCTCTGCTACTTACATTATTTTCATCCTGACTTTTGAAGCAGGGGTTTGGGTCCATTATCAGTTGTTTAGCTTTCAGACAGGTAAGCAATGTCTGGCCTATTATGTCTTACCAGTATTATTTAGATATTTATTTTCTGTATTTGCTATGTAACTATTATCTAATGATATTGTATCACCGGACGGTTTTGCTTTCCTGAGTTTGTCTTTGTTGGGGTTTTTTATTTTTTGTATGTGTTTTTCTTTGGTTGGTTTTGTTTGTTTGCTTTTTGTTTTTCTTTGGTTGGTTTTTGGTGGTTTTTTTGTTTGTTGGGTTTTCGTTTTTTGTTTGTTTGCTTTTTGTTTGGTTTTGTTTGGTTGGTTTTTCAGAGAGGTTGCTTAGTCTCTGAAGTAAAGCCTGCACAGGGTATCTTCATGTCAGTTTTCTTACACTGAGGTAGGAGGAAGTAGGTCTTTAGTAGACACACAGTACTGCAAGTTTTTGAGAGGGATTAGTGCATCTGTATGTCAGCTGGCCTAGGGATTGATTTGGCTTAATTTCTTTGGAATATAGCTAGTAATAAAATGTGATTTGTATTGATGCACCCAATGCCATGTCTGTGAGGAAAGCTTGTCAGTGCATTGCAGGCTGGTAGAAGTGTAATTGAGATAAAATATTCTGAAGGAGGACTGCCTGAGGGAGAATGTTGAAGTTTGCCCTGACTGGAGCTGTCAAATTCCTGTTCAACAGTGAAGTTAACAGAGTAGTAAGAAACTGTGTAATTCTAAAATCATTATTCCAGTTGTTGCTTATATAAATGACATTGCATTTCAGTTCTGTTGGACTTTTTTTTTTTTTTTAAGACCATCAGCTTGGACTTAAGATACTTACAGTACTAAAACATTTGCAAGTTTTAGTTGTAAAATATCTGCTGCATTTATCTACTGAAATGAACTTTCGTGGCTGCAAAGCGAGATCTCGGTCTCAGTGAGCTCCATAAAATCAATTTAAACTGAAGGTGCTGGGACATATAGCTGTAGTATATGTTCACACAGAAACAGCTTGGTAGATACACTGTAACCTGAATAATTGTATGACCTTGAGTTTTAATTGTGAAGATTTTATGGAATTTCGTAACATAAATGAAAACAGGAAATTGCTGTTGTTATTTATTCTAGATAAAATCTTGCAGAAGCATTTGCCAGCCACCTCACTAGTTTACAAAACAGACTAATATTAAAATACGAGTGGTAAAATCTGCCTGGGGTACACTTTTGTGTTTGGAGATGACTTGCTTTAGAAGCTTACTGTTCTAGATAGTATGTATATTTTTCCTTGAAACAAAGTATGTCTTTCTTTCAAGGGAGTTACTGTACTTGCAGAAATACGTTTGTGGTATAGGAGCTCATTTTATAACAAAGCAAGCCATACCAAAGGGAACTGCAAGTACATAGGGAAAATGTTGATAAAGGTAAGAAGGACGTTACATAAATTGCTTGGTCACCTGAATATGTTGCTTCATGGCTATTTCTCACGCAGAGAAAAGAAACTTTCTGAACTTTGTACTGGTTAACATTTCTTCTGTTGCTTAAGGGCTGAGTTTTGTCCTCAGTTAAGTTAGTGGGAACTGACTTAACATCCACTCGCAGATCTGTCTTGGAACTGTATTACGTTAATAGTTTGGTTGAGATTGAATTGACTGTGAAGGAAAAACGAGAGTCAGCTGTATCTCATCCAAACACAAAACATGTTCATCTAGTAATAAAAAAATGGTTAGTATTGAGTTAATGCATTGGTGGACTATTTTGTGGGAGAATGAAAGCAAATTCTCCAGTGAAGTGCAATATACAGCTGATTTCAAAAGTACATTTTTATGTACCAGTAGAAACGTGTCTGTGCTGAATTGTCTGCCTCAAATTGTAATCATCAGTTTGGATTTTGCAGGCGCTTAATACGTATTTATTTTTGGTTTGATATTTTCAAAAGCACACTGCTTATGTTATGCACGCATTATAAGGAACAGCCTCTTTATGTGCAGTATTGCCCTCCCTATATACTTTTCTTGTTTCTGCTTTAAATTGGCAGACAACCACATTATCAGGGTCAGTTTCAGCAAACCATTTCATGCACTCAAGTGTTGAACACTCAAGTGTTTCGGGCTGCCCAAAAATCATCCTCACCAGTTTGGCCTTCTGTTTATAGCTAAAAAACCATTTCCAGTTGCTTTATGTCATGCAACGTCCAAGAGTGAAGCAGCTGGGTGTTCCTGTGTCATATCTGTCATCTAGGGTCTTACTCTCAGACCCGGCTGCGTGGTTCTTAGCTTTCAGCAGGAGCAAGCAAAATGCCTGTGCTGCCGGTGCAGCACCCAGTGCAAATACTTGCTCTCTGGAACTCCAGTTCCCTGATAAATAATGGTTAAGATGGAATAAGAAGAGAACACTGTAAAGCTGGGGCTTGCAAGGGACTCCAAAGGGTTGGCACCATGGGAAGACAATCCCTATTGTTCAGCCTCTCAGTGCTCAGTCATGTAAAGAGCGGTGAGGACTGAGCAACATGTTGGGACCAGTTTAGGAGGGCAAGGATCTGGATGGAAGGGGGGAAAGAACTTATGCCTTTGCTGTTCATTTGTTAGGTAATTCCTAGAGAAACTAAAATTCATTATAGCCCAGTTAAATGGTTTCCCACATAGCTGGTCATTCTTTTTGAGTGCCAGGGACAGGTTTTGATGCAAATGCCATATTCTAAGACATACAGGTCCCTCCTGACACTTTGATTGCTTTTCCAGGTAGTTTAAGGTTCAAAAGGAAGATGTTGCAGTTCCTCACTTCCAAAGATGCTATCTTGCCTTTCATGCTGGTCCTCTTTTTTCCCCGCTTGGGACAATATGTAGATTTGTTGTTGGTTATTTTTTTGTTTGGTGGTTGGGTTTTTTTTGTTAATAAAAACCCCCTTTGTCTGCATACATGGCCTTTTTACGTCTGCCTGTTAAAATACTCAGCAGAGGTCCTCAATGAGGGGGGAAATTGCCAGAAGTCAATCTTTTATTCTGATGTTTACTGAGTTGAAATTTGAAGAGACATTTTTTTTCTTTCTTTTTTTTTTTTTTAATCAGGCGCACTCATTCCTGAGCAGTCCCTGCAAGACTTTATTGCCCTCTCAGCCCATCACAGACAGCTTTGCCAGGAGTGTGCCTCATGGAGTCAGGCTGTTGTGCACCAGTAGTCTGGAACCAGGCATCACTTCTCAGCCCAAGATTCAGGCTTGTTAATAGCAACAAAAACTTAAACCCTGACTTCTGAATAAGCACCTAGAATTTCGTTAGTGTAGGTCTGACCTTTGCCTTCCATGAACACAACAAACACTCCATAAAATTTATCCATACAGATAAGTAACTTTCTTTTTACAAGCCACACTTATCTCCATGAAACAAAATTGCTGTGTATCATCTCCCCTTTATGTCCAGTATTGGTTTTTTGGCTTTTTTTTTTTTTTTCCAGTGGACTTCCTTTCCAGAGCTTGTAAGTTATAAGGTTGTCTCTGATTTTGTTAGATATATTTAGAAAGTCCCTATTATGTTTTTCTTTTCTTTTATTGTTTATACTGGCTGGAAGAAGAAAATTTAAATTTTCATCTCAGGTTGAAGTATAATTTGGTGTGATTGCTCAGCTTCTGATCTCACTACCAAGAATGTCTTGTTTTAGGAGTTGATAAAAATATTTGGCTCTGTTTCACCTCAGTCACTCTTGGCAGTTCTTCATCTGCTCTTCTGGGGTTTCCATCTGCTCTTTTACTCTGCAGTCTCTTCTTCAGGCCCCAGTTCAGCACCAACAATTGCAAGTAAAAACCTCACTGATTTTTCTGAGAGCATGGAGTTTGATGCAGGTGCTATTCTGCATCTTAGTTGGAATCTTTCAGTATTTTACCTCATTGCTAAAATGGAGAACATGGCAATCCCCTGCAGCTTTGAGTATTCCTTTGTTCTTCCTCCCTCACAGGTGTCCAATGATTTAACCTAGAGCTGTATATATTACTTAAAAAAGATCTATAAAATGAAATATGTCACAAGGGCTAAAGAAAATATTTTTTTATCTGATGAACTTTTCAAATTAAAGTCCTTTTACTTGCCAAACAAAGCTTGTGATGTGCTTATGAACATATGTGAAATCAGGTTTATTAAAAAGCTTTTCTTATTTTTTTCATTAATTTCAAAAATGTCCTGTTATTTAAGCACTTTCATTTTTTTTTTTATTTCACACCTCATAATAGGGCTTATTGATGCTGAATAATCATTTGATCTCAGATGATTAATCTGTTAACCAGAATACTGAATAAAAAAAAAAAAAAAAAAAAATGACACATATACATGACTGTCAGCTTTCTTATGTATTTCACTTTCAAATGTATTTTTCATTTCACAACTTTTTTTTTTTACCTCTTATACATGAATTTTTTTTTAATACAAAAAGCAGAATCTAAATTTCCCTTATCATCTAGCTGTTAATAATGTAATTGTAGTTGTGTAGTGCTTGTGTACTGAAAGGTATTATGTCATAGTGAAAACCATATATTTGTTACTTATAGGAGACAGCTTGTCTGACTAATTGTAAAACTTAACCGGAAGGTTTAGAAGGTAAAGTAACAGAAGGAGGAAGAACTTGGTAGTGAATAGATGAATAATGAATTGGTTCATTCAGGGCTTTGCTTATATATATTTTTTTTTTCACCTGCTCTTGTAACATACATTTTGGCATACTGAGAGTCTGCTTAATTGGAGGGGGGAAAAAAGGAATAGTCCACTGACATTTCCCAGCCTTCTATTGAGTTAGCCTTTTGTTTTGTTTTTCCATATAGAATACTGACAATTTATCACGTACAAGCTTTTTATTAACTTTAATAGTGAAAAAGCTTACTTTACAAAAAAAAGGTGATTTAATATGCCAAAGCATGCCATCCACACAAGCCTTTGTTCAAACAACCGTTTCATATATTCCAGTAGGACTTTTTGATCTCTCATATCTATTGTGTAAACTAGAGAGATTTACAGCAGAATTGTATGTGAAATACACAATTTCACTTTCAAAAACAGGCATGATCATGACACTGTTTTCCTTTGATCACTAAAACCATTAGAAGGTAATATTCATCTACCTTTACCAGAGAGAAAGTCTAGGGACTGTAAAAAATTCTTGTAAGATTAAAAAAAACTAATTAATTTTACTACACATATAAGCAAATCAGATATTCATGGTGTTTTGAGGCATAGTGATGTGATCATGGCAGACAAAATCCAGGAGAAGAAGAAATGTTGCACTGATTCATCTTTCATTCCTGACCCCTGAAATCTGCTTAGTCAGCTTTAAACATTTCCCACTGATTCAGAGTTAAAGGCAGATGGTTATTGCTCTCCCAGGTAACTGTGCCCAGTGTGCCTGGGGCAGCTGCTGGAAGAAAATTCTCATCCTGGAACTCCTGGAAGACTGAGCAGGAGTGCAGCTGGGGGCACTGCATCAGCATACAGCACACTTAGTAAACCTGCCATTTACTGCTGTCAGCCTCTTAGCCAGTAGAATTTCTTCTCTCTATGCCCCCCCTCCCTTGCTGCTTAAATATATCTTCTTCCTTCTATCCCTTTTAGAATGTAAGAAGGTACCTGGTATATGGAAGCTGTCTGTGATGCTGCCTCTGTCATATTTTCCAAAAACAGAAGGGGAAAATTGATTCTTCCTTTATCAGAGGGGAAGCTTGTTCCCAGATTTAAGCCCCAAGTTTTTAAATTAAACTTGGCAACACTCGATGAACTCTTTGTCACAAGAATCAATTGAATACCCCTACTGTGTCATCTTTGGTATTCAGAAGTGACCCAGTTTCCACTCAGTTGGTTATGCCATAAACAGAATATTGCAAACAGGTACTTCCCATAACTGCCACCAGTAAGTCCTGAAGGACCACTGCCTGTCAATGTCCTGAGGCTGGTGGATGATCTGTTACCTCCATTGTGGTGAGGAATCACTAGCAGATAAGGAAGCCAACAGGAGAGGAGATTTCCCAGGCTGGTTGCTGGGAAGGAGGAATGAAGTGAAAAGATTTGTTTCCTCTCTTGTTTTTAGAGAAAGTGTGGAAATTATGTTGTTTTTTTTTTTTAATTCCTGAGGACAACAACTATTTCTGAGTGAAGAAGATCTTTTTGAGGAAGGCACTCATGTAAAAACTGACTGGCTTGTATTACAGCTTAAAGTGGTAAAACTAAGCAAATAGCCTGGTGAAGCAGAAGCCCTGGTCAGAGGTCCATTTCCTACTTCAATTCTATTCTTTGTTTAAAATCTTAGAGAAATTTTTCTATCGGGTTCTATACAGCCAGAATTAGTACCTTGACTGCTTTGTTTTTTACTTGCAACTTATGATTGTCGTTCCCAAATACTTTTGTTCTGACTCATAAAAATATATGGTGGTTGTCATTAACGTTTGTAATATACTAGGTGCCACTGAATTGTAGTGTAAATCATTACAGGATACATATACAATACTACCTAAAAGACATAATTAGGCAGGTGGCAAAGTGTATCAGTGGAGTTGGGTTTGTTTTGTGATTTTTAACTAACTGACTGAACAGCAGTTATTTGTAACTTCACCGTTATGTCTGCCTTGAGTCTAAAAAATGCAATATTCTGGGTAAAAAAGTAATACGGAGAAGGCGGCGTTTGGAATGGTGTCATGGACAGCTATGTACTTTTTAGGAAAGACAGACCAGTAAGGCAAGGTGGTGGAGTTGCTTTCTATGGAAGAGAGTTAACTGGCATGTATCAAGCTCTGCCTAGGGAGGGATGAAAAATGTGTTGAAAGCTTATGGGTAAGAACTGAAGGGCGGGCTAATATAGGTGGCACTGTCGTGGATGTTTACTACAGGCTACCAGATCAAGAAGAGGATGATGATGAGGCCTGCTGTCAGCTAGAAGTAGCCTCCCAATCTCATGCCTTGGTGCTCATGGGGAATTTCAATCCCTCTGATATTTGCTGGAAAGGCAACTCAGTGAGGCACACACAGTCCGGGAGGTTCCTGCAGTGTGTTAACTTTCTGACACAGGTGGTGGAGGAGTCAGTAAGGAGTGGTGTGCTGCTGGACCTTGTACTAATGAACAAAGAAGGTCTGACTGGGGGCATGAAGATTGGGAGCAGCCTTGGCTGTAGTGACCGTGAGATCACGAAGTTCAGGATCATGTGAGGAAAAAGCAGGGCAATAAGTAGGATTGCAACCCTGGACTTCAGGAGAGCTAACTTGGACCTGCTCAAAGACCTGCTTGGAGGAGTCCCATGGATTAGGTCTCTAGAAGTTAGGGAGGCCTGAGAGAGCTGGTTAATATCCAAGCACCGCTTTCTCCAAGCTGGAGGTTGGTGCGTCCCTGTGAGTAAAAATTCAAGTAGAGAAGGCAAGATATCTGCATGGATGGATGAACGAGGTTCTTCTGGAAAAACTGAAATAGAAGAAGGAATTTTATGGTATGTGGAAAAAGGGACTGGCCATTTGGGAGGAATATAGGAATGTATGCAGGGATGCAACAAGGAAGGCCAAGGTCATCTTGGAGTTAAATCTGACAAATAATGTGAAAAACAAGAAGCGCTTCTTCAGGTAAATCAGTAGGACAAGGAAGACTGGGGAAAATGTGGCCCTGCTGCTTAGTGAGGTGGGTGCCCTGGTCGTGTAGGATACAGAGAAGGTGGAGTTACTGAATGCCTTCTTTGCTTCAGTCTTCACTGCTAAGACCTATCCTCAGGTATCCTCATCCTTTCAGATAAGAGAGAAAGTCTGGAGGAAGGAAGATTCTCCACTGGGCAATGAGGATTGGGTTAGAGTTCATTTAGTCCAACTGGACACCCACAAATCCGTGGGCCCTGATGGAGTGCACCCACAAGTGCTGAGGGAGCTGTCTGATGGTACAGCTAAGCCACTTTCCAACAAGAGGGACTCTCCCTGGTTCAAGAGAGGCAGGGAGCTACTGGAGAGAGTCCCATGGAAGCCTACAAAGATGATTAAGGGACTGTAACATCTCTCCTACAAAGGAAAGGCTGAGAGACCTGGGTCTTTTTAGCCTGGAGAAGACTGAGAGGGGATTTTATCAGTGCTTATAAATATCTAAAAGGTGGGTGACAAGTAGAAGAGGCCAGTCTCTGTGCAGTGGTGCCCAGTGATAGGACAATGGGCAATGGTCACAAACTGGAACACACGAAGTTCTACCTAGAGGTAAGGAAAAACTTCTTTATGGTGAGAGTGGTGGAGCCCTGGAACAAATTGCCCAGAGGTGTTGTGGAGTCTCCTTCTCTGAAGACTTTGAAAACCTGCCTGGAGGTGTTCCTGTGCAACCTGCCCTAGATGAACCTGCTTTAGTGGGGGAGTTGGACTATGTGATCTTCAGAGGTCCCTTTCAACCCCTACTATTCTGTGATTCTGTGCTTGCTTGGGTAAAATTTGAATGCTCAAAGGGAGAAAACCAGCCTTCCCATGGCTGTTTTTGCTGGAAAGTACTTAGTGTATAATCTAATCCTAGTTATTTGTTCTACCTTATTCACACTATTACAGGTATTAAAAAAAAAAAAAAAAAAGATGACTTGCGGTCTTTGCCCAGGAAAATGCTATATTTGGATGGATGGATGGATGGATGGATGGATGTCTGGCCTGGGAGATCATCTGTGGTGACTCAGTGCATGTGCTGATATGTTGCTATTGATAAAAATGGAAATTGTGGCACAAATTAATTATTTCTTTCAGGGGCCACGTTAGAAGCTGCTTTGTGAGATCTGGCCCTGTAAGAACAAAGGACATTTACAGTTCTCGTGGCAGTATTCTAGCACTGGTTCTAGGTGGTAAACCAAGCTTCTATACAAGATGTCACTCTTGCTAAATACTTTATTCCAAAAATCTTTACTTCCACTGCTGTCTGAAAATACAGTATACACCTTGCTGCTCACTCCAATACAGACCACTCTCTGATACAGAGCAGAACTGTGTTACAAGTTACGTTGGTCTTATGGGCAGCTGTATTGGCTGAAAAACTTAAAGGAAAAGACCAACAAGTTTCTGAGTAGGCAAGTGATAGCTTTCTGTAAAATTGATATTGTTAATAGCTTTTTGGTTGTTTTTGTGAAGTAAATGGAACTCACATACAAATGCTGTGGGTTTCTGCTTCTGTATGTTTGTCTCTTTAAAAAGATGCATTATGCAAGTTAGAGCAGGGTTTGGAAGTCTTTGTTTCTTGTCTTTTTTTTTTTCTTTTTTTTTTTTTTCTTCTTCTCTTTCGTCCTTCCGTAAGTATGATATTTATCCAATATTCTTAAAACTACTCCCTGAGTGGCTCAAAGCTCCCTTATTCTCCTCTTAGTTTCTCAGAATACCCCCCTTCCAGTCTTCCTCAGTGCTGAAATCTGCTTGAGAAACAGCTTTTGCGTGAGAAAAAAATACTTTCTAACTACACATAGACGCAAAATATTGCCTTAAAGTAGAACATGGCAATTTGTGTAAAATCAAGAGTGAGTTCAAGAAAATCTCTTACTGCCTAGCCCCTTGGCTTGTTTAGGGCATGATGTGCTTCTCTGTAGAGTGCTTTGCCCAAGTACGGCAAGAGATAAGGTCAAATAAATAATAGTCCAAACTTCTTCAGTTCTTTACTCTGGAAGTAAATTAAAGGAAATGAGAGTTTGATTATATGAAGAGATAAGTATGTCAGAGCAATAATAAGATGATGGAAAATAATCAAAATATGCTAGCACTGAAGAGCTATAGAAGGTCAATGCCAAACCATGGATCAAACTGAACGCCCACAACCACAGCTGACACCAGAGGTGGGTGTGGAGTTCAGAGAGAGCCAAAAGCAAACAGAGATTTTCCCCTCTAGCAATAGGCCTGTATTTTGCATATATGCTTTATAAATTAAACCACACAGGAGGTAATGAAACTTCTACTAGCTTTTCATCTTTTTGTAGAAGTCTGTTGGTTGTCTCAGCTGTAAGGGATAGTGTGCAGATAGCAATGAGAAGATTTCCCAGACACACCAGGAAGCTACTGGTAGTATGAGATCTCTGAGCTCACTGTGACAGATGCTCCAGAGTTGGGCTGAAGTAGGGTACGGTGGCAAAATAGGAAAACATGGTGAAAATCTTGTCAAATCCTTTGGGAATCTCTTTGGTTGTGTCTGTATGCCTAAAAATGTCCCTGAGTACTGAGGCTGGCTGTTGTGGAGTGGCCAATGTCTTTGGCAGTAAATCTTGTCTCTCTTCAGCAGTTGTGTCTGTGTTGCCTACCCTTGGCCATGGAACAAGGTTTGTTTCAACTGCCCCATCCTTCCTGCTGTCTGGAGCTGGCAGAGTGCTGTCTGGATTCGACCAATGTCACACCAGGATAATTTCCATCAGTTTATTAGTATACCTTCTATCATTTTAGAACTCTTCCATGCATTAATTTACAAATTGTATTGACTCTACATAATTTGTAATTTCGGTAGATGGTGTCCATGTGTCCCAGGTAGCTTCATTTTATGGTTGGCTACCTCTTCCCTTCTGATGCAGATCAGTTTTAGAAACCAAGGCAAATGAGGCAAACATGGCACACAGAAAACACTTTACATACGTCATGAATTAATGCTTTGGAATAAAAATGTGAGGATTTTGCCTGCTTTTTTTAAATGTTCATTTTTCCTGTAAAGCCAAGCAAAGTGCTGTTGTATACTAGAGGAAATTGTCTTGTCTCTGCAAATCTCTGTTAGAAAGTGAAAGAGACACATAGGCAGGAATATACTTTGTTAATAATTGGTGTGATCTGGTATAGGAAAGAATTGGGATCTGTGCCTATGTCTAGCTTGTGTAGGTGCTTATATATATTTTATGCACCTTCTTACACTTAAATCAGTGCCCTGTTTCCTGGATGAAGTAAGGAGGTTCCCCTCTGATGGTAGAGAATCTAGATGGTTGTTAGTGATTACTAAGCAAGGAAGGTAAGGTGAAAGGGGAAAAAATCAAAGACAAGAAAAATCTGAGAAAATAGATAACAGGGTTGGGAGGTATGAAGTAGGAAAAAAGTGAGAGAAGAATCTCACTTTGACATTTATTGATCTGGAGGTGAAAATGAAAGTAAGGGAATAGAATTGTAAGGGAGAAACCAATAGATTAACAAAGCCATATCTCCTATTTTACACAAATATAAAAATCTGAAGAACCTGTAAAAGGGATTGTAAATGCAGGTATAGATCAGCCTGGAAGCAAAACACTGTGATACTCAAAAGGCTAAGAAAGTAGAGACCTCTCAAGAGACAAATTAGATGGGAAGGAGGTGCATAGAGTTCTTTACAAGCCATATGGGCTGTCCAGTGGCTGGTGAGGATAGTGTTAACTCTCCCAGGAGGAGAGGGGAAGCCACAGCTGCATGCCCTGGGCACAAGGATTTTCAGGCACCTGTCAGTGAAGGAAGTGAGGTGGGGCCCAAACCTACTGAGTTAGGATTTTCTCCCAAGGCATTTCAACAGGAGTGTGTGCACTGTCATCTGCACAGGCTTTTATTCTATGGAAAAAGGCAAGTACTACTGGAGTAAAGCTGGTTAGGCAGAGTGCTTGTAAGTGAAATTTGCTTTCACAACAATATTCTTTTGATTGTTTTGCTTCGGCATAGACTGTGGCAAATGAAATACTTTTTGCCAAGTGTAAAGTTTTTGCTGAGTAATGCCTTTACTTTTTTTTGTGTGTGTCTCATGCAGTGACTACATAGATTTTGGAATAAAATATTAGTCTATTCAGCCATGGCATGCCTAGGTTATAATGTTTTATTTCAGTGTGATGGTAAAATGTGTATCCATTTCTTCTTGCCCTATACGCAGAATGGTTCAAAATTTCTTCCTTAACATGCAAATTAAACTGTCCTAACAGCTCTTGGTATAGGAGAAGCTAGTTATGAGGGGAGTAATCAAACAAAGCATTGTGTACCTAAATTGCAGTTAATTTTTGTCTGCATGGTGCATCAAGCATTCTTCTTTCAGTATCCTTGAAATCTCCACCATTTCAAGAGGCTGAGGCAACACAAAGGCCTTGTGTCCACAGGAGGGTTATAGCGATTAAATTAAGCAGGTTTAGAGTTCAGTTTAGTTAAATGAGGCATTGCCTTCTTTAGACATTCTTGCTTCAGTTTCAGACCACCTTATGCTAATGTTCCAAAGTTAAATCAACATTAACCATTCTTAAAGCAAAAAACTTTAGCAAACTTGGTGTGTAAACAGCGTTAATTAGTCAAATCACTTGCTAAAACAGTCCTTGCAGATACAATTGAAGGTTCTTATATTAATTTCTTCTCCTTAATGCTTTATTGTAAACACAGTATAAAGTTATAGATTAAGATAGAGTTGTTAGTTTTATCTTGATAGTACAACTAAGAAAAAATTTGGTGTGGGAAAATAAGATTGCTAGCCCATTTCTCCCTCACCTGCCAGTGATGCCAAATGCTAAATCAGTCTGTGAATTTATCTTCTTCAGGGCTCTGTACAGGATGATGGGAAGACAAAGCATCTTAAAAGTTACTAAGAGTAGTAAACTGGCTAAAACTTACTAACTTCAGCTGAGAGATTAAGAAATATGTTATCAGATTTTATTTTAACTTGTTTAGTTTTGAAATTTATTACTTTTCAGGCATGTGAAACAAGGTAGTAAAACCACAGTGATGTCATATGTAGAATATTTTTTGATTGGGAGGATCTTTCTGAAGTAGCATTTATGGAGAAATACATTAATGTTTGTCTACCCAGTTGAAATAAAAAGTACTTTAAGAGGTACTAAGTACGTATGAGTAATTGCATTTTTTATAAATCTAATTATTACAAGCATTTAGTTTTATGACTTCTTTTTTCAATTTTAGAACATATACATAAACCATATTGAACATCCATTGATGTGATTTGTGAGATGGGAGGGAGCTTCAAAGTATTTGAGAATATATCTACCTACAATTTAGCACCGACAGAGTTTTTTGAAGGATAAGCCAAGAAAAAGTCTGACTGAATGCTACCACTGAGATGACCTGATTTGGCAGAGTAGGGAACAGGCTAACACAGATAGTAGTCCTACTGAAATTTAAATTAGTTTGGTTTTAGATGGAATTAAAGTCTGCTTTATAAAGAGTGCTGCTCAAAATGGGGATACTTTGAAAGCATGCTTACTAAACACGGATCTGAGCTTCTGTCTAGGTGTCTGATTTCTATCGGTGGTGTTTCCGTGTTTGGAATAATAGGATACCCGAAAGAAGATAGACTGTGTGAAATGTTAATGAGACTGAATTGATTATACAAATAGCGGATGAAGTATTTTTTTAATTATGAAAGCATCTCATGTTATAAAGAGTGTAAACATGTGCTTTAAGTTAAATCTGTTACTCTGGTATCTGGTATTAGAAAGAAACCTAATTCTTTAAATTACATGAGTGCTCTCAGTAAGCCACTTAATTTTTACAGTGAACACTCTTGTTTGTCAAACATTTAACCCAGTTTAGCTGACAAAACAGAAGTCTTTTTGCTGCGAATAAGGGCCCTGTGAGATAAGGTGCTTCAAAAAATTCCAACTGCTAACCACTTTAAATGGAGTTAATTTTTATACGTTTGTTAAAGCAGAAAGATAATAGCTTATGTTTGTGACTTGCACTATTCTCCTGCTTGCTCTGCAGCTGTAGTCAAATCATCTGAGCAGCTAAGGTGAGCCTGGTGAGTGCTGTTGAATAGAAATGGTAGGCATGGTCCAGTTCCTCTGACTTTCTAAGCATGTTATCAATAAAGATAAACAGATTTTTATCTTGTAGGCACTTAGCTTAAGTCAATAAATAAAGCTTCTGTTGACATGCTTGACCAGTTCTGTTGGATGTTCTTCTAACTGTTTGCAGGATCAGAATTTATCTTGGTGCATTAGTTAGATGTGCAGTGCTTGGTTCAAACGGAGATTATGCGTCCTTCTCTGCATTATACTCCTGAGATCAAGCTTGAAGTTATCTTTGTTTTAGAACCTCTGATCAACAGTTTGTGGAATAAACTTCTGCAGTTGGTGGAACTGCAAAATAAATATTTATGTGACCAAATTTTAAATTTGTGCTTTTTAATGTATAACTTGCTGTGTAGGTTTGTATAGAGATCATTCTTTTTGCATATTTAGAGGATAAAAATATAGTGATTTTATTTTAATATGTGCACATTTCACCCATGTAAACCTGTTTTGTTTGGTTGTTTTTTTGTCAACCTGAGACTAAGCAGTAATTTGCAATGTCAGGTGTAATCTGCTGTATATAACTCCTCAGGTAAATGTATTTACACGGTGATTGATATATAAAATATAGGTTGCAATCCAAAAACAAAGTAAAAAAAAAAAAAAAAGGTAGGCAAAATTGCTGTTCTTAAATGGATTGGAAAATAACTACTTTATTCAAATATGAACCTAAAAATGGTCCTAAAATTTTATATACTTATCTTTCAAATTTCACTGAGGATCTGTCTCTGGAGAATTTGTCCCTTTCTGTCTCTCTTCCTGTATGCTACTCTGATTAGGTATTCACTGAGGGATAAACTTGAAAGGATTACTAGTGAACAGGCTAGTGGATGAATTTTTTTTCTCTTGGATCCACATGATGGATTTTGGCATTGATAATCTGCACATGTGATTTCTAGGAATATTTTTCAGATTTAGAAATTGCTGATCATCTGCGATACTGGTGTTTTTGTGTGCCCAAGAGGAGAAATTGTTCATAATTTACAGTCAAAGAAATAAGTGTATTTTATCTTTTGGTGAATTTGGATTAATGTATTCTGTAAATTATGTTTTGTTTTTCTTCATGTAAAATAGCCTCTTAAATACCAGCTGGCAGAGAAGTTGTCAGTTGCCTTTTGCAGAACAGATGATTTTTCACAGCAGTTACTTGATTCATTCCATAGCTGTCATTTTTCAAGGAACAGATTACAGCAAACATTCCTAAAAGTAAGGATTTTCCTCTTAACCCTTATCAACACTGAAATGATGGAAACTTGTGGATTTTTTTTTGCCCACTATAGAGTTTCTGATGTCCAATCCCTCTTGTTTACCACTCACGAAACTGGGTTTAGAGACCATCTTTTTCCCCTCTGCTCCTTTCTGTTCCTCCGTAAAATGCACAATTAAATCCCAAAGACGTGGCAAGATTTCCTTGTGCTTGAAACTGCTCTTTCTCTCTGATATTTGGATGATTGTTTCCCTAAAATGCTCTCCCCCGCAGCTGCTGCTTCCATCACCGCGTTATGCGTTAATTGCCGGGCAGCCCGAGTGCCACCGGCAGTTGTGTTGGAGGCAGCGCCTCCAGCCCTCCCCACGCATGCCTTCCTCCCAGTGATGCTAATGGGACTTAATCACTCCTACCAAAGGGGAAATAAAGCGCGGAGAGCCTGGGCCATCACTTCGCGAGTCTACCTGATTGGCATGGGATTTTGTAGCTTGCCCCCGAATGCCTGCCTGTCTGTGCAGAAAGGGAACTTGATGTCAGCTTTGCTAATATTGTGGGAGATTAATCCTTTCTGTGCTGGGCTTCGTGACCGTGTCTCATGCTTTCTCTAGTCTAAGCTACAATCTAGATGCATCTCCTTTTGTAAACTCCTTGGGGTGGTGGTATTCTGGTTTCTTTGGTTTTGTGGTTATTTTATTTTATTTTGGGGTTTTTTTGACTGTTGTGGTGTGTTGTTTGTTTGGTTTTGTTATTTTTTTTTAAAATTATTATTATTTCTCTCATTCCTGGAGCAGTAAGGGTGCTTTGTTGCTGTAAGGTGTTAGAGATTATACCTACCTATCCTGTTTTTGGTGTTACCCATTCTTTAAACATTAGGCCTTCTGTCAGTTGTGCATTAGTCTATTTGCCTTTCAACTTGATTTTCTTTTCAGGGATTTACAATATTGTTAAGGATTCTCACTGTAGATGATAGTGGAGAAATACTGTTAAGAGTACTGATTAAGTAAATGCTTCTAAGTCTGTTGCCTTAAGGCAGTGTTTAAAGGGGCTTCTTTTTCCTTCTTGTAGAAAATGCAGTTTTAATGAACTTTTTATTTGTCAAGCACTATTTTTTTCCTACTTGATGTGCTTAAGAAAAAAAATGTAGAGATATCCTTATTGTTAATAAAATGGATTAATAAATTTTAAGAAGATTAAGCATTTTAGCTTCTGGCCTTTACACTTAATTTCAGAATATCCTTCTGGAGCCAGAAAAAAAAAAAGATGTGCCAGTGTTTCGTGCTCTGCTTTGAAGTACTGCAATTCTGGACGTAGTTTCCAGGTAAACCAAATGGTTCTCAGCTACAAGAGTGTGTCATTTGAAAATCTGTCTTTCATTAATGAAGGATTCTTCCTTATATTTAGGCAAATCAGTAATTTAGTGGGTTGGTTAAGTTTTTCTCTAAATTGAAGTAATTGAAGTTTTGCCAGTTAAGACTTCATGTGATATTATAATTTACCTGAGATCTTACTTTTCATCCAAGGACCTTAAAACATTTTCTAAATGTAAATTAGGCTGTGCAGTAGTTCTCTGAAACATAGAGCCCATTTTTCAGAAATACAAACTAGTACTCAGAGATCTCAAATGATGCTTTTAAGACTAATAAGAAATACTCTTAAGCCCTGCTTAAGCTTTGAGATAATGCTGCCATTCAGACCCATTTTCATAAACTTTAACAACTGAAGAATATGTTATTTTTATCATCTTCCAGCTTCATAGCGAGTACCGCCATCGTGCTTTTAGGACAAAATGATGATTGTGATTGTGTCTGTTCTCGTTGATTCAAAGTATCTAAAGGATTGTGCTATGGTCAGTCCACTGGAGTGATGTTGTTTCTAGCATGAAATGAAGGGCACATGTGGGGATACGTCGCCTGCCCTGTGCTGTGCGAGGAGAGCGCAGGTGAGCCTCCTGGGAGCTGAGCTGGTGGGATCTGGGGAAATAGTCCCTGGACTGAACTACATTTAAGACAATGCTTACATTTTATCTTGGAAACAGCAAGATGGAACTGTCTGAAACAGAGTGAGGGAATGAACTAACAGTTCTCCCTAACAGTTAGGGAGCGTGGATAACCACACGCCCCATGCTCAAGTTTGCTTGCCCTGGTCCCCTTTTGATTTAGCTGTGTGAGACCAGGAAGTCCATAGAAGCGCTATTTTTTTAAAATATCTCTGAACCTACTTAGCAAAGCAAATAAACCTTTTGATAGGGCCTTAGGACAAACTTGTCTAATGTACAGACCTTTATGTATGGCTTAATTCAATTCCCTTTATTCTGTTTTCTGCAACTGCTTTTAAACAAAATGTAGTATAATTTTTATTTTAAGCTCACATCGTAATTCTCAATTTGAGTTCGTTCTGAAATTAACTGTGCTTTTTTTTAGACTGAATATTTTTTCAAGTCTGTAATTGTTTGGTCTTTTACTCCTTAGGTAATTAGTCTAGGAATCTACAGGAGAGATTCTGTCCCATGTCCAATGTGGAGCATTGTTGCCAAAATTACTGATTACCCAGAAAAGTTATTTCAGGGGACAAAGATTAAGACACAATTTTGGCAAGGACCTTTAGGTATTCAGGTTGCTGAGTAGTACCAGTAATTACTAAGACACATACTTGTTATGAAAAATAAAAAAATTAAAAAAAGGCACATGATGCTACTGCTGTGTCTCCTCAGTTTCAGTTCACTGTTAGGGTAACATTTCAAATACAAGAAACTCTGTCTATCTAGAGGAAACAGAGGTAATTATTGTATCTTAAAATGTGAAGAATTCTTAAACAGGAATGTAACAGCAGTGCTATTTTTTTATCTCAAAAATATTATTTTGGAGTATTTTTTTCATTATTTTTAAATCACCTGATCATATATGTACGTCTAATCTTATATTTTCTGAGCTGTACACATGCCACATTTGCCTGATGTATGGAAGATCCGTTCCATTGCGACTACTGCGCCTTCACTAAAAAATGTAATAATCTTGCAACAAAGAAAGTACCAAGTTGCTATCCGTTTTGTGCATTGCAACTGAAAAATACCGGTAAGGAAATTTGCTAAAGCATTAGAAACACGTAAGATAGCATTCATCTCACTTAAGGTTAGCCTTTTGAAAGACAGCTGTTTAGTTTAAGCTGGTCATGTCTCATCCTGCTATGAGCTGAAGCAGAGGTAGCATTACCAGTCCCTCACTAGATCTGCCTGTTTTAGAT
Source organism: Todiramphus chloris collaris (assembly GCA_025345505.1). NCBI lineage: Eukaryota > Metazoa > Chordata > Aves > Coraciiformes > Alcedinidae > Todiramphus > Todiramphus chloris. The sequence continues at coordinate 1,731,142 of JANVCC010000035.1, forward strand.
ATCTCTGTTAGACAGGGGTGCACGGCCTTGGCTAGAGATGTGGTTTTCTTTATTCTTGCTGGAAGGGTGAGCGAGTATAGATGCCTAGGATCAAATGAGATGCACTTTGGATAGTATTGAGTTCAGAGGGACTATCTAGACTTTCCAAATAGGCAACTGGATATTCAGTTTCATTTAAACTCTCTGTGTAAATGCCTGTTTACCGTGTGAATTCGGATAGTTTGTGTTTGATGTAATACTACACGCATACAAATTTTCTGACTTCCTTGTGATGAACAGCCTATTGGAAGCACAGTTTCTGTGGGCTGGATGTTTCTTCACTGTTGCAGGCTTTGTCACTCTCTTTTTCTGGTTTTTACTTTTTCCTGTCTCTGCATGTTCCATAGGTCTTGGCATTTTCACATTGAAAAAGGGGGTGCAAGAAATAAAAATTGTATTGAGGCGCCCTTTCCAGAGGTTTGCTCATCTGAAAAATTTTCATTTTGAGAAACAAGTCCTTCATCAATGTTCGAGATAAACTATTGCATAACTGGACAGGTACTTTGAAGTTTGTCTGGTTACTGGGATCCACACAAACAAGAGAGATCTTCAAATAGAGCTACTGAGATGTACCTGCAGGCATTTTCTTTTATTTCTGTACTCCCCTTTCAGTAATTCAGCAGAGATCTAACATTAGACCTAGTGACTTTTTAAAAAAGATTTTATTAACTCAGTGGAGGGAACACCTGATTCATGTGCTCTTCAGTCAGAGTCACTTACGAATAAGAAATATATTCCTTTTTAGAAACAGAAAAGAAAGCATTACAAATTCATTCCTTAATAATTTTCCTTAGTATTATGTATTTCTTCTGGGACCTGGCACTAACTTTATCCTCTTAGCAAAAGTAAACATGCTGTGGCAAGAGCTAAACTCTTCTTCCTTCCAAAGAAAGGCTGGCTGTAAAACAAGAACTCCTTTTCATACAAATAGTCAGTGTTTTATGCCAAAGAAGAGAAAACCCAAGACTTTAACAAAATGTAATGCTGCCTCTTCATCCTGAAAAGCAAATGGGAAGGAGGGAGCACTTGTAAGCAGTTGATAGCCTTCTGTGGTCTGTAAGGTGTTTGGTGATGTGGTTGATGAGGTGGTACTGTGGGGCAGCCCTCTTTTTATTTAGTGCTGGATTGTGATGGATTATATAAGACAGTATAGTGGTTCCAAAAAGTGTTGCACGAAAGTGTAGAAAGCAAGTAATGGGTAAAACTGTATAATATTCTTTTTTTTTGGTTGGCAAGTTCTCAGGCACTTTATGTATAGAGAGTTATGACAAGTTTTCAGAAAAGACTTCCTCAATGTATGTATGAAAACCTTAGATAACTTCGACATATCTTTTTCCTACGAACTTTGCTTTTCTCTCTTGTAGTTGTGTACTTTCTGGAGGTTAGTTTTTGATCCACACTTGCTGCTGTATTTGTGTAACACCTAGTAACTACCATTTTCCTTCATTTAAAATTTGTTTTGGATTCAAGAAATTAGTTTAGTTTTAGAACTAGTCAAATATGTGAGTATATTTTCCAATCACTGAAGAAAATTAGTGTTTACTTCCACAGGTCCAGCACAAAAAGTGGATGGAAGCGCAAAACTATGTAGAAATTGTATAAAAAACCAAAACAAAGTATATGCAAAACAAATGTTACGACATAATAGAAGTTAAGAAAAGATTGCATCCCAATTTTAGTCCTAATTTGTCTTTGCTTTCAGGCTTCTCTGGACATTCATAGCTACAGGTGTGTGTATCTCTCTGTTCATCTATCCACCACTTGAAACACAAGAACTGAAAGAGAGACAGACAGACAAATCTGCAAACTCTGTACATCTGCAAACACTGCGTAAATCAACTGTACGTTACAGTTGGCACATAGTAGAGAGCCAAGGATGGAAATGTCATTTGTAGTTCATCTAAATGGCAAATATTTGTGAGCTTTTTGCAGAGTTTTTCCTGTTATCGAGTACATAAATATGAATAAACCCAAATGAGTTCCTCAGTACTTTTGTACAAAATTTCTCATTGATAAAATATTAATAACGCTGAGCTTCGCAAACACACTTCGCATAGGCTTCCTCAAAGTTCCATAGTAATGTCCACTCATCACGACAAATTCTAGACTGGAATTTAGCTACTGATTTCAGAACAGAATTGGGATTTGCTGCTGGAGAGAAGTCCCTTGCATGATCAGGTGCCCTGGTTTGTTAGGGCATTTGTCCATTTTGCCCTCTGTGCTTTATTGTGGATTTAGAAAACGAGGCTCACTGTGTATAATTTATAACAGGAGTGAATTACTACACCTGTATGTAGACTGTATACTGTGTTGGCTATTTTAAGATTTGACTTTTAGGGTAGCGAAATTTGAAGGTGAAAAGGCCCTTGAGCTAGAAAAATATCTTTAAAAAAAAATTTTTAATCCCATTAAATTTCATTCAGATTTAGTTGTGTTTAAACTGTTCAGACACACCATTTCCCTTCGCTTTCTTATTTTTCTCAGGAAAATGGTGTCAACCTGCCAAATTGATGCCTGAATGTGGCTGTTCCAGGGAGGCAGTCCCAGGCTGCCATCAAAGAATTGGACTGCATTATGGTGGGAGCTGATAGAGCAAACAGAGCAATGTGAGATGGAGGGAAGCAATTTAGTGAAGTCCTACCTCCTATCCTTAACTTCATCCCCATAGCCTCTGAGAATGCCTCCTGGGAGAAAAAGTTCTCACAATTCCTGGGAAACTTGGAGAGGCAGACGGCCTGGCCAGGCTTACTCCATAAAACCATAGTCTCGGCAACCCTTCTCCCTCCTTTGGGGGCACAAATATGTGGCATGGGTCCCACCTCCAGGGTGGGAGAAAAGAGAGGGATAAATTGGGCCAGGGCTCCCCTAACTGCCGCTGGAGTTAGTATTTCAGCTCCGGGGGCCGTTTCTTCTCTGGGATAGAAGTTTCCCTCTATTGCCAGTTAATGTCCAGTTAATGCCAGTTAATGCATCTTGTCTGACAGAAGTCTGTGCTATTGTTTCAGCCTACAAACTGTGATGATGGATGCATGGTCTTTACTGCTATCCATATTAGAAACTGACTTTTCCCTTTTTAAAGCAAAACCTAGGAAATTACTTTAAAATGCCTTTTATCTGTTTTATGAAAATAGGTTGTGAAAGCATATTATGCCACAGTCATCAGTGATGTAGCAAATTAGTTTGTCTTTTAAAATAGTCCTATAACAGAAAAGATTTAAAGTGTCTGTTTAGTTAGATGTGAACAAGCAGTAAAAGAACCTAAATTCGCAAATAACAAAGAATTTAGAAACTTTTTTTTTTTTTTTCTTTCCTAGTCATAGTACATCACAATAGAAGACCTAAAGTAAGAAACACAATGCAGTACTTTATTTTGTGGGGAAAGTTACATTTCTTTTACACTATAAACTTGTGTGAAATGTCATGGGAGAGACAAGAGCTTCAGCTCCTCTGAAGGGCTTATTTCAAATGTACACTAGAAATGAAGTTTAGGTAAAAGGTAGAAAGAAAATTAAACATTATCATGAACATTGCTATATTTGCAAAACAACCTTAGTTTTCTATCTGTTTCTTGAATTCATTAGTTAAGGTCTGTTGTCAGTCCTTATACTGAAAGCCATATGAGTTTCACTAGTGGGATAGTCTTACATTTTATAGCAATGAAATGTCCAACAATGGCTAGATACTTATCAGTTTTACAGAAGATTGCCGTAATGAATTATGCTATCTCTTTCTTTTCAGAAAGAGTAGGTTTTAAATTGAATTTTATCTAAATGAAAGGTCATCTTAACATAGAGTTCAAATTCGTTTCTCTTCCAAACAAAATACCATTAAATTTTAGTACTGCCAGGTATTCCTGTCAATGTTATTGTGAGGAAAGACGCGATGTGACTATTTGGCTGTTAGCTTATCTGATATCATCTTTTCTATTAAAGAGCAGAATGCACATTGCCAACCTTTTGTTATCTAGTTTCCCGAGTACAGTACAGTATCGGGTTCTGCCAAACTGCCTTACTTTTTGCAAGCACTCACCATTGACTTTATTTATCTTTTCCCGGTAGTCTGCATCCTGCCACTTAGCTGTAAGTGTCACACACTCGTCTTCATTCATGTTTCCTCATAAGTTATTTTTATTGCAACATGCAAGAAATATACAATATACAGAAATATGCAAGTGTGTAAGAGAAAAGTAATTAAATATATTGTAGACATAGGTATTGTTGCAAAGAGTTTCATGGGGTAAAAATAAAAGTACCATACTTGATGCTTGTACACTGTCTGCTAAGTGGAAAAAATGGGAAAAGATGCATAAAAATGTCAGGATCTAGATGATTAAAAGAATTATACTAATACCTTAAAGCATATTTCAATGTGGAGTAATTTTTTTCCAGTTGTATTTGCGTAACATGTACCTAAAGTTAGCTTTCATATTTTACCTGCAGGCGCTGATGTTTAAGATGAAATCTGACCCTTTCTGCTTTAATTAAAAAGAGAGGACAAAAATAACAGAAACAGAACAGAAGTCACTGAATGAAACGCCAAAACTTGTTACCATTTAACTAGTTGCAGGACATGTTTCTTTTAAGTATCTGATAGGATGATCAGTGAGAGATTAAAACTATAGTGTGAAATGCACCATTAAACTACCTCCTTGTTACTTATGAATAACATTTTACTATACATCTCCAAGAGAGTTTTGATTTTTAAAACATTTTACTAGAACCAAAATCTTGTTACGTATCTTTGCAGAAGATATTACTTAAGATTAGAAAACAATGATTTTTTGTTTTTCCAAACAAACTGAAGGACAATTTTTAAACGGCTTCCATAGCAAGGAAGAAATTCCATGCGCTCAGAAGGAAAAAAAAAAAAAAAACCAAACCCAAAACAAAAAACACTTTCTCAGGAAACCAAACTGCCTTTACATTATTTTGAAGAACATCAAAGCCATAATATTCAATTGTACCTACATTTTATAACAGTGTACTGTTGACTGTTAAAGAGACAAGGAGTGTTAGATGCAACTGTTGGAAAAGATGTTTACATAGTTGTATGTTATATGTGGACACTAGCAAATACTTACCAGTAGGAAATTAATAATTTCTTTTGGATAGCTACTTATGACTAAATATTTGTTAGGTTTTAAAACTTGGTCTGCATTTCTTCTTGTGACACAATGGTGACACAATTTTTTTATGGTGACACAATTTCTATTAAGGGTTTTGTTTTCTTTTTTTTTTCCCCCAAACCCAAGCTACCTGGTCTTCCAAATGAATAAGACAGTCAGGTGCTTTCTTGTTTTCCTGCTGAGTGCTGACATGGGGTTTTTGCTTTGTTTTAGTATTTCTCTGCTGAAGATGAGGGTGCTTCTGGGAGTTGCATTTTCGGTAAATACCTTCTTCAGTGGTGCGTTATTAATACCATTTGTACAGTGCTCCATGTTAAATTTCACCTCATTGATTATCATAATACAGAATTTCTTCAAGAATTTAGTTCTGCCCCAGTGGAAAATACCAAAGATGCCATTCCTGAAAGCTGCTTTTGCTTCACTGACAGATGACTTTGCCAGATCAAATAGGTTGAAAGGAAAACCACAAGTGAGCAGATCAAAACTGTTCATTTATCTGTCCATCATGTGTAGCCAAGAGATTTTTGCTTTTCAGATAACTTTACCACAAGTCAGATCTTGTTATGTGTGTCTTTTTGTGATTACCTTAAACTCAAGGATCATGAGATTGTTATGAATCTTCACTGTCATTTCCTGTGCCATTCAGAAAAATAACACATTTCTGTCAAGGCGTCTGAACCAACTGAAACTAGTTTCTAAGAATTTGCTCTGTCTTCTCAATTCAGAATTTTTTCACATTTTTGGAGGTAGTTTGGGGATCCAAAGTAGAAAGTGGTGAGAAGTATGTTGATCTTAACATGCAAAAGTCATTCCAGCTGGTACCAAACCTGGTCAGAAATGGTATTGTCATATCTTGTGATGACGGCTTTTGTTGTCTGCTGTGGCATGCTCGCTAACTAGCTCATTGCCACAAATACTTTAACAAGTTTTGGGTGAAGCTAAGTTCTTCTGCAAAATGTCAGACCTTCAGGACAGCCAACAGAAGCCAGGTCTGTGAAACATAGTCTGTTTCTTTGATGGGTTTATCCTCACCTCTTCCTAAGTGGCGAGAATGAAAATGTTCTGTCAGTCTGTGTTAAATCATCTTGTGAAACTGTCTAGTGTGGTTGCTGGGATTTGTTTTCTACATTTGTTAAACGCAGCCAATGTTTTACAGGAATTTTGCTTAAATACTATTGACAGTAAAGAGCAGGCTTACAAGAAGCACTGAGTATTTTAAAAAAGGAAATCTTTTGGTTTGTTAAAATTTGTCTTCTGAAAGAGATGAGAGAGGTTCCACATTGTCTTCAGAGATTATTAGAGCAGGCTGTTATTCCAATTGCCCTTGCTAGGTACATGTTTTATCTCCATCTTTCTTGAAATTGAGATGATTTGCTCTTCCCAAACATAGTAATGTTTCCTTTGATCAGGAAGCTTCTTAACTTTTGCTGGCTGCTACTTCTGATAAACTAATACAAGAGTCATTTTGTTTTCTCATGGTCTCTTTTCCAAATACTGTCTCCTTTGTACTACTTCCAAGGATAGGCTTTGCTCGTCTATGCGTTCTGTAGAGCAATGACAGTTAGGTCTTTTCTCTGTATGTAGGGAGTGAATTTGTTTCAAATGCAGTGTCTTGTACTGGAGTTAAGTAGGCAATAAAAGGGATATTTTCAATTGGCTATTCCCTTTTCTGACTGTCACATCAAGCACTTTTCCTTCTTTCTAACTGCCTACTAAAATTCTGTCCATTTCCTTGCTTTCTATTGTCTTAAAATGTAATAAAACCTACTTGTAACTCATTTTCTCTATCATGCAGAATACAATCACATCCCTGGTGAGCTTTAGGAATCATGTAGTTAATGTGTAAATTAATAAAACCAGTAATAGCTCAATAGGTCTACTGTTTTGCTAAGAAGAAAAAAAAAAGTGGAAAAAAGTGACTTGTCAGAGAGCTTCTAAAGACAAAAGGTAATGAAAAGTGTTTAGTGTATGGTCATTGGTCTTTTATAAATGCCTTCCTATGTCCATTATGTATGATTCCATAGCGGTATGTTATGTCCAGTTTAAGTATTACTGTTACCAATTTCTGTTTGCTTTATTTCTTGTCAGCTGAACTAAGAAAAATCACACAGTGAATAAAATTTTTCTTATGACTACTTTATTAATGATCAAATAATTTAACATAGCTTCTGTTATGTTATAGGTACTGACTTCCTCAGGCCTTTTGAACTCCTGAAAAATCATTTGCATGAATACTTTCTAAACCTGTTCCAGTCTGTCAGCATTCTGTTGAAAGAGCATATCTCAAAGCTAAACTGGTCTGCCAATGGCCTGCTAATTTTGTTAACTTGGTAAAACACTTACTGTGCTTACACACCATCCTTCTGTTAAAATAGCTTACCCTTTTTGGGCCATAATATTGCACTAAAAATCATGTTTACCTGGTTATTCACCATTCTGCTAATTCAATGTCCAGTTTGTAAGTGGGTCATTAGCTATTTCTACTGTTTCTATTCTGCTGCAGCCCAAATGTACCCCTGACTTTTCACTAGCTCTCTCCCACATTGTTTTCCATGGCTTGTCAGTTTGATAAGACACCATGCAGGCTCTGTTTGATCCATGTGCCTAATACTTCTCTGATGAGGTGGCCAGATGTACACACACTCTGACAAAGTGGCCAAGAATGGCTGCTCAATTTGCCAGTCAAGTTAAGAGGCACGTGCTGCTTCTGGGCTGTTGTTGGACCAAATCATTAGTTTTGAGGTTGCATATCATGCAGACCCAAAGTCCTTTTAGGGGAATATGTTTTCTGGGATACTGTCTGGCTTCCCGTAATGTGACCTACATTATTCACAGGTATGTGCATGTGCATGTGCATGCACAGTTTCGAACACTTACCTGAGTTAGATGTTAGCTGTTAGTTTGGACTGTTGTGGATTCAGCTTGGCAAGAAGCCCTAATCACTCTGCATTTATAAGCCTGTCTTTCTTACTGTATACATTTATAGTACCCCCATGCCATTTGCTGATTTTTCCTGTGTTTCCATCTATTCTTTTAGTTGAAAAAAAGTTGTATAGCTTTAAGGTAAGACATAATTCTTGCAAGAAAAAAGATGCATCTGAATGATAATTCTCTGTCCTTCATTACTCCTTCTTTCATCAAAAGGCCATTTGAATCGATTTAATATGACTCATTTTGTTTAATGTTCATAGTATGGGGATAATTGCTTCAACTGTGTATTGAAGAAACACTTGGTTTCTTATCTGAAAGTGTGATATAGCTACCAAATTAAAGACAAAGTTAGTTTATCAGTCTTATATTAACCTAGAGATTTGAAAGTTTCAAAGTAATTGTTTTTATCTCTGAGTGTAAGGTTTGTCTGATAAGTTAACTCCTGCTGTCATTATGCCTTTCTTTAAGAATCCACTTATCTTCATTAGTTTGCTAGCAATTTTAAGCTATTGCTGTTATCTTTCTGTGCAGTAGAACTTCAATCATTTTGATTTAACATTATTGTTATTATTTGGTAACATGAAGTATGTTATCAGTCAAATGCTCTGACAGTATTTTATTACGTGGTAGGAATTCCAGTAATACTGTCAGAAAATTGTCATCTCCAGCTTGATAGATTTTTAAACTCCTATAGTCGGATTAGTCTTTACATATGCATTTGTGGTATTGGTTTATGAAAATGGAATCATAGTGTTAACACGTTTGGGTTTTTTTAATAAAAATAGAAGTATAAAGCCAAGTAAGCAAGGTCAGCTTGAAATCTGCAGTATCACAGAAAAAAAACTTTCGGTAGAAATAGCGAAGGGAATGCTCGATTTTCAAAATGGTTCTTGGTAAGTGATGAAAAGTTGCATATGATAAAGTTGGTGGTGCCAGCAGGGTTCTTCTGAATTCTCTATCTTGATCAATTATATATTTTTATGTTAACAAAACTGCAGAAAGAAATATTTGAAATATTTTTATTGTATTACTAAATCTTGTGATGTTAAAACAATGAACTTCTGGGTATTCCATGAAAATTTTTATTGGATATACATTAGGACTTTTAATTTGGATACTGTCGGACAGAGAAACTGGAAACTAACATGTAAAAAAAAAACCCCAGGTATATTAGTTTCTAAGTTACCTTGTCATGTTTTATAATTTCTGCTTTCACCCACTCAGTATTTATAATTTGTGAGTTAAATTATAAGGAAAACCCAATAAGAGAAGTTAACCAAAACCACTGACTCCAGTTTTAGTTCTATTTTTGAAACATGGAGAACAGGAAAAACCCATTTGCCAAATTGAAAACTATATAATCATTAGGAAGAAAGGTTAGTTTTGGAGTTCCATGCTGGAACTAACAATATTCGATTCTGCACTTGATAACTTATTTGTTCATCTAAAGACAATAGCCTAGTGTATTAGTATTTTCATGCTCACACATGAAACTTTGCTGAGATTTTGGTCTAGGGGTGCCCTTCGTAGGACAGCGTGACCTGAGAAGGCCTTTCATGCATCTCTCTCACGGGTGACATGTGAGATGCTGTGCAATTCAGTGTAGCTCTGTGCTGGGTCCTGAGAGACAAGACTATGGGCTGATTATAACCAGTAGTTAGCCAGCAGTTAGCACTACTTTTTGTTCGGTACAGCCTGTGGAATGTGAGCAATGGCAATAGCAACTTGTTTTTGTTTTTTGGGGGGTTTTTTTGTTAGTACTGAAAGCATTTCTGTGGAGTTAGCCGAGTATATTATTTCCCTGAGATGCTTGTCTCATTTTATCAAGAGAATTTGTTTTAATACAAGGCAGTAAATGACCTTTGAGGCATCACAAATTGCCACAAATAGATTACATCAGTCCAATCACTCAGGCACAGGACTGGGAAGATAAGTTTTAGTGAGTCAGAAGCTTCTTAGTGTTTTCTTCCAAATGGATGGAGTGGTATAATACTGATGCTTGCTTTGCAGCTTTTTCTTTTAATCTCTTAAAATACACACTCCGCAGGTCTTTAATCTACTATACTTTCTCAAGATTTGTAGGAATGTTGCAATCCTTTCCATCTAGCTTTGGACTCTTAAGGTTCTAGCTTATTTTCTCCAGGTCTCAGAAATGTGATGTACCCCTTTGGCAAAGTCAAACAAGAAATCAGAAAAAAATCCAACTCCCAAATCCCTCCCACTAATTTCAGCTCTGATGCCTTAAAAAACTCCAGAATCCTTTCCTGTCCTGCCAGATGTTCCTCCCATGTTTTATTACACCAAATGAAGTCATTTTAGCACATGAAGATGTCTTCTGTTCTCAAACTTTGGGTTAGGTCACTTACTGCTCTCTGAAGTGTCCCTTGGGCATTCATGAATTTTGAAGGCATTTATCAAAATTAAAAGCGGTTTTAGGATGCCACAAAGACAGTATTCTGATATATTCACAATTTAGAACTACGTTTCTTCCTTTTTTCTGCCTTGGAAAAAAAAAATCTTAAATCATATAGTAAAGGATTTTCCTTTTGTTTTCTTTCACATTACATATTGTTGATTACATGACATTTTTCTATCTCTGTTCTGCCTTCTACCTCTTTACATATTTGTCAGTTCTAACATTAATGTTAGTTCTGCAATTGAAAATGAGGTAAATTTCTAAAGGAAACTGCTTCTTTTTATCTTTGGATTTTTTTTTTCCCTCCCTCTGTTTCTACTGATTGTATTAAAAAAACCCAACAAATTTCTTTAAAATATTGGTGTATTTTCCTCTTCAAGGATAGAAAGAAATGTACTTTCAGAACTAGACAAGTGCAAGATTAATTTATAACCCACAAATGTCAGTGATTTTCACATCTGTAAAGGTGCTTCTAATTGACACTTTTATAGATGAATTTTCATATGGCATTTGAATGAATTCTCCACTTAAATGTATTTGTTACCAGTAATAGTAACATTATTATAAATGTAGTTGTGGTTTGTGGTTGGTTTTTGTTTGTTTATTTGTTTGTGTGCATTTATTTTAGTTTTGATTTTTGTTTCTTTGTTTGTGAGGTTTTTTTGGGGAAGCCATATTCCTGGGGAATACTGTATAACTGAAAGGCACTGACTTTCACAGTAGGAGTTTAATATTACAGCTCTCTAATACCTGAAGCAGTATTCATGCTAATAATCCACAACCTGAAATACTGTTTTATAATCCTTCTGATAAAAGCTTCAAGTAGATGAATTTCTATAAAATGACAGTGTGTGGATATTTTTGTCATGAACAGAAAATTTTAAGCTTAGGTGACCAGGCTTTCCTTTCCAGATCTTGTGAGTGGTCCAGTGTCATTCATGTCAAATCTTACCTGTCCCAGAATACACTGTATTATTTGAGCAGTGTCATATCCAAAGATCAATGGGTTGGCTAGCTTGAACAGCACTGCTTCAGATCTCTGGGTAAGCAGATCCACTTTGTCCTTTACTAGGAATACTATTTTCAATTACTCTTGTGTTAACTTAGGGAAACATTTAAAATATGTAAGTGTACTGCCACAATTTTTATGTGAGAAAAGTGGGTGTTCAGGATAATGATTTGCAGACTAGGATTCCTATGACAAGAGATAGTGGGTAGGAGAAAGTGTATGTTTTGTATCTTTGGGGTTTTGTTTTTTCTTCCCACACATATAACAGATGTCTCAACTATTTACAGGAGTATGCCTTTTGATAATACAGAATTTTTCACTTCACATTTGGACATTGTGCTGGAGACAATGTTTAATAAACACAGTAATAATACATATGACCTGTTCCACGAGTAAGTGATACAGCAACGTGTTTTCGGACTGCAGAAGTTTTACTTGGTCAAGTGCTTTTCCTGTGGTTTTCTACATATTCATGTCTATTTTTGACTAGTTTTTTTTGAAAGCATAAAAGAAGAATCAAGATCATGTAGGAGTTAAGGAACCTATTAAATTTTTCTGGTTTTTTAAATCTTAATAGTCAAGGAATTCTGAAATATTAGACTCTAAATGCCATAGACCAAATAGCAGTCCTCTGAAAAGGGTAATATTTAATTTGGCATATTTGTTCCAAATGTTAGCTATATTAAATATTTGTATTTTCTCTGAGCTTGAAGGAAGCTTAGTATTTGCAGTATCTTGTGTAATTCCTATTTCCAGAGACATATTAAGAGGTTATTTGAGGCCACCACTGTGTTGCTGTCAAAAGACACACCCCTTGTAGCCAGCAGACCATGCTAGCCCAGTGTGAGCTGGCTATAAACATCATGTTTGGCTCAGGTCCGCTATTCCAGCTGCTGAATTGTATTAAAAGGTATCTAAAAATACTCAGAGACTAATTTAGGCAGTAACATCTTTACTAATCAAAAACTGAAGACATTAAAACCCCTTAAATACTTTTCTTCTATCTTCTCTGTGTTCATGCTAACAACAGCTGTAATTAAGACTGTTGCAGCTGGGAGAAGTGATGTCTGTGAGTGGGATGACAAATGGATCATGGTATGCTGTTCCTGCTAACATATGGGCCCCTGTTATAAAGCAGTTTAAGAAATCTGGTGGTAAGCAGTACATAAGGAGCTGCAGTGGCTTAATGAGGGCCGTGAAGTAAAAGTCAGGATCTGTTATTTGTATTGGCCCTTTAGTTTTCCTGTTTGACAGACGAATTAAAATGCCTTATAAAATGAGGACCAGCATGGGACTGACTTTCTGGAAATGAGGAGCTTGACTAAGGTATAACTTTTTGTTTTATTTTAAGATTTGTGAAATTCTTGAACTTTTTACGTAGTTAACATTTTACACCACAAGCTTGTCTGTAATAAAATCCGTGGGATTTGTAGGTGTTTTTCATTATTGGATTGCTTTTTTCTTGATTTGCTTTTGGTGCATGAGTCTGATAATCAGTTGTGAACAAGTAGCAAAGTCTAAGTCCTTATGTAAAACACCATTGTAAATATGCACAATTTAACATAGTCAGTTTTGTGGCAGCTTTGGGGTGACAGTCATTGTTGCAGCCTCACAAGTAGAGGATAAAGACAGTCTTGCAGAGAAACTGTAGGGACAGGAGAAAGTTGAAGCTGTGTATTTTATTTTATTTTTTTTATCACCCTCTTCCCTACTTCCCCCACTTCAGTTGAGGATACTTGAATTACCAACAGTGCCAAAACCTAGGAAGTGAGTAAGTTTGGACTGCGTGCAACATGTATAATTCTCTGCAGAACAGGGAGGAGATCCTGCTGGCTTTCAGCAGAGTACTTGCAAAAGGCTAATACTCTTTACTGTTGGAAAACAAGGATTTAAAAAACCTTTCAGGAGCTATGCTGAGTAGGTTTTTTCAGGAAGAAACAAATGTGAAACTGCCATGAGGTTTCATTGTATCTATCAAGGGGCAAGATATTAGAATGATTGTATAAATCCTGTCTCAAGTACTACTATGGCTAAAATAGCTCAGAATATTAAGCTATGCAAGATTCAGATATGTGGAGCATAAAATTCTAATAAATAACTTGATGTTAGACATTAGATAACATCAGTGATTTTCCACTCTGTATTTACTGTCGCCTCACTAACTCTGAGGGTATTTTGTCAGGTTCTGTTTTACTTGCTGTGTCCAAAAAATAATAAGCAGCTGTGCAGATTCTCCATGGGGAAAAAAAAAAAAAAAGGAAAAAAAACCTTAAACCAACTCCTTAAATTGCAAATGTTGGGAAAAAAAAAAAAAAGGTCAGTATTCAGTAACAAGCTAGCAAAATAGTTGTGACGAATGAAATTCATCACTTCTATTTTAATCCATGTAGTGAATTGGATGCCACAAAGTAAAACAATCATGCTGCAACTTTTTAGCTGTATAGAGTAGAAGTTGTATTCCGGTAACAAAAATGTGTGGTAGAAGACAGCTAATGAATATGTGGACAGGAATATAGAATTACATTGATCCAACACCCAGAATTTGCTGGATTAAGCACCGTATCACTGCCAAAAAAAAAAAAAAAAAAAAAAAAAAAAGCAGCATTAAGAGCTGTTTAGTCCCTTTCCTTGCCTCTTCTGCAGAAGCAAGTCACAAAATTATGTGCTAAAAACTGAGACGGAGCGACTAAAAGTGAGGTTCATGACAAAAATGACTGAAACAGGAAGCTGCAACTAATAATGGATGTCACTTCTAAAGCCTAAATAAGGGTTTATTTATACACAGTTTACTAATTTTCTATGTTTAAATTTAAAATGGTGCAAAATTTACTTTGTATGGTATGATGGAAACCATGATCCTGAATTCCAAAGACTGCCTCAGATACGCCCTTTCCTTTCTGTGCCATTTGGCTTTCTGTATAAGTCTTTGGTTGCATTTAATGATTATTCAGGGATTTTCTGTTTTAGAGGTACTACTTTAGCCTACTTGGGATCTTATGTCTGTGAGAAAATGAAATACTTTGTTTTATTCTGTTTCCCAAACATGAGGAGAAGGTACAGATGGAGAGGATTTCCACATCGATCAGTGCGGCTATACTATGACATTAATGTGATGTGTTTGCTATTTTTTAATGCTGAGTTTTAAAGAAAGAGTTACTGTATAAATACATGGCTCCTTATTGTCATAGCATGACAAAATTACTAATTAAAATTACAAAATTACTCATTTATTACTGAATTACTTATGCACTTCTTTTCCATAGTAACAATATGTAGCACTAGAGGAAAGACATTATGGTTGTGAAGTGTCTTGAAGTATTTCCAAAGTGAGACATCTTAGCTAAACAGTAATTCCATATATATATATATATATACACACACACACATACACTTTTTTTTTCCTTTTTAATGAACCTTCTTCTGGGTTGCCCTCCAAATCTCCAAACAGCTACTGCTGCTTCTCCCTCAATGTTGCTGCACAGTTCTTGTCCTCTGCTGTCTCTGGCCATCCTCATGCTGAGCTCAGTCTCACCAGCCCTTGCACCAAGACTCTTCTAGGGCACACCATTTATATGTGAGTTACCAGAGTGTCTTTGGAAGCAGCAAATCCCCAGGAAAACATGCTTGCACAGGTTCAAGACTTGGGAGACACGTATTTAAAATACTTTTCTCCCATAATGTATATAAATCTATTATAAACAATAATTTTTGACGCTGTAACTTACTCTGTCACTGAAAGGCTAGGATGTTAAATTGAAGTTGTGATCAAAACCGGTTTGCTCCACTGCCTCAGTAGTCCATTTAGGTGAATTTTATTTTATTAATTTTGTTCTTTGTCTTTGAAAATTCCTTGCTATTCCCTGAAATCCTTACTATTCAATAATATGTCCATTCCATTGAATGGGTCGGAACTTCATGTAGTTTAGTTCACATTTAATTTTTTTTAGGTTCTGGAAAGTGGGAAAGCATGTAAAGTTTTTTACCTCTATCCTCTGAATTATAAACACTTAGGCAAAGTCTGAAATTTGTCTTAACAGCTCTTCCACCTCACTAAAAAATTTCTGTAAAGCAAAATTCTCAGCAGGTGTCTGATATTAAATCCACTGTGGCTCGTGCTTTCTGCACAGTAATGATATTCCTAGTAGCCACATTCTTTCACCTGCTTTTTTTGTGCTTTGTAGCTCTCTCCCATTGAGCTTCATTTGATTTTTACTTCCTTGCTTCATTCATTCATTCATTCATTCATTCATTCATTCACTTCTGTTGCTTGAACCTGCATGCCTTTTCTTTATGATGGGAGAAAAAACATGAACCAGATTTGTAGTCCTGATAGTCTTTGCTCAACAGTGTGCACATCACAACTTCCATTTGATGTTGGTTTGTTCCACTGGCACCCTTTCTGTATGATAGTCATGTGGTGAAAATTTTCATGCTTGTCGACTGGCCAGAGTGCAGATACTCCTTGAAACTTCTTAGTTTGCAGGTACCTGGCCTTTGAAATGCCTCTGTCTTCACTGGGTTGCATAAATTTTTGCTGAAGTGAGCTTTACTAGTAACATTGAAACCCCGCTTGCTCTTTGCGAGTTACTTGAATAGCTTTGGGCTGAAGACTACAAGAGTGGCAAAAATCTAGGAAAGAAAATGAGCTTTATTTCCAGTGTCTGATCGTTTGTTTGATAATTATGCTGTAAACCTTTGTTCTCTTCTGGGGCTTCAAGATTGAAGCATCAAAGTCATCAAACTATAAATTGATTTGTTTTTTGAACAGAATAACCCATGGTTTGTCCCTATGTGCAATCTATACACATAAGCTTCTAGCTCCTTTTTACCTTCTGGTTATAATGACAATAGTATTTCAAAACTGCCAACTAAAACAAGAAAATGATTTTTCCTTTTATACCCATGCTGAACAGATTGAATTCAGTTTCTGGGACAAAGAAAAACTAATACTGTGGCCAAGTGATGCACAGTTGTTTCATGATGATGAAAGTATTATTTTAATTTAAAAATATCCAAGTCTGCTCTGAGCAAAAAAAAAAAAGTTGTTAATCATGTGGGAAAAGTTATGAAAGGTATGGTACTTCAAGTATGCAATATAATTTATTTTGTGAACATAAAGAAGCTATTTTGACCTGGAGTTTAGACAGTACGAGGAAAACAAAAAGCTGTAAAACATCAACTGTTATACAACATTCTGTACGAAGCAGATACAGTTGATTAATATGTCTGTAATGGCAAAGAATAAAATAATTTGTTTAATTCTTTGGCTTATGCTATGCATTATAAATTAGCTTGGTAATTCACTTGATTTGGTGGTACTATTCCGTTTTCTTGGTGTTCAAATGAAAATGTCTATGGCTTGCATCTTTGGCAAGCCCTTGTAGCAGCTGCTGTGTCTGTCTCAGCCATAACAGCTGTTTTATGTAGGTGGCACGCTTAGACTGACAACTTTCTTTCCACCAAGTAGTTTTCTCCATTCTTCTATATGTAGTTCAAGTTACCCATTTTTCCATTCTTTAAGGAATAGAATTATCTTCTTGTTTTCTATTCTTAATTCTAAAACAATGAGTTTTGTTCTTTCTAGTTCTATACACATGTATCTTTCTGTATTTTAAAAAAGATTACACTTTAAGGATAGTTTTGCCTCATGGAGCCTGTTCTTTCTACTGTAAGAAATCTTATCCATATAATTAACTTTGAAGATCTTGACCCTAAGGCTATTCACAGGATAACTGAGTTTCAAAGTAAAATGAAGATGAATATTATACCATCATAGTGGTCATACAGGGCTAACTGGGATAATGATGCCTGTTGCAATATTGTAGACCCGAATTCCCCTGGTATATTCTTCTAGCTTCCTTCATAAAGCTAGATATATCACAAGTCATCAGCATTTGCAGGTGACTGAGGACACCAAAAAACCGCATTACCCATCAGAAACCACAGCCCGTTATCACTGAGTGAAAGGTCAGCAAATACTGGGGCAGTGGCTTCTGTAAGGGGTGACATGCACAATTCCCAGGAAGGGGGAGAAATATTTCTTCAGTGCCTCTGTTATCCTGGCAGCAGGAGTGGCAGACCCAGGAAATTATGGTACTCTTGCATGTAGGTTCATATAAAGCGGGTCAGCATCTGTTGTGGTAAGAAAAATCAGCTGAGATTGCTGTCTGTTTTTTGGCAATCATTGATCTTTCTGAGAGCCACTGGTTTCTTGATATGGGTTTCCTTTCATAGTGGTTAAAAATTACTCTTTAGAAAGGCTCATGTTTCAAAATTTTTTTTTTTTTTGACTCTTTCTGCAGAGTTAAACCTAGATATAATAGAAAATAATAATAAAAAGGTTGATAAAAGGATGGGTAAATGGATCTCTGTCAGAGTATGTCTCTGTAGGTTTGTTTTGCCAATATCTGGCCTGAGAGAGTGATCAGTGATGAAGAAAGTTTTTATAGTAGCTGCTTGCTTTGCCAATACAGTGTGCAGATGCCTTTCCTGTTTTCTCAGCAGCATCTTCTGCATTCAGTTCAGTGGTTACTTTCAGATTAAGAACAAAGTAAAAGCTGTAGTTATCTCAGAGGAAATGGAGATTTGTAAATCAAGATGTATACTGTCTCATGGAGAATGATATCTAGCAAATTAATATCCCCATTCACTGAGATCAAGCTCTACAAATGCCTCATTTGATAAGTGCAGATTTTACCCTGGTTAAAGGTAGTCACAAATGCTCCGTTTTCCTTGAGAGTATTGCTTTGTACTGGAGATACTTTATGCTTTGGAAAACTTGGAGCATGCCTCAGTGCTGCACACTGCTTAACCTGTAGACCTGTGTTACAACCTGATTGTCATGTACCTGGGAGAGATATCTGGAACCAGCTGGCTCTGTAGGATGGGAGATGCCTCTCCAACAATTATTTATCTTCTCCTGCCATTGACTCTACAGCTGTTTTATGTGTCCACCGTCAGGTCATACCCGTTGTTTTTCTTTTTTACTTGGGTCAGTTTGGTAATAATTTCCTGCAGAGTTGGGAGGACGGTGTGAAGGAACTGCAGTGAAATGCTACATACCTCAGAAGGGGCTCAGCAAGTCTAACTTGGCCCAGACAGGTTTGTTGCCCTGCCAGCAGCCTACCTACAAATGTGAGCACATAGAATCATGGAATTGTTTAGGCTGGAAAAGACCTTTAAAATCAAGTCCAACTGTCAATGTCCCACTGCCAAGTCCACCACTAAACCAAGTCATGCCTCCAGGGATGGTGACTCAACCACTTCCCTGAGCAGCCTGTTCCAGTGCTTGACATGGTGAAAGGAAGGAAGGAAAGAAGCTAAAATCACTGTGTCTGGGGAACATAGGGGAAGTTTCTAAGAGTGCATGACTTGAGACAGTGGGGAGTAATGATGTCAATTGTGCCATTGAAGATTTCAGTAATTGCATTAAAATCTGTTTCTGGGGGTACATCACTGCCATACATAAGCCAGCTAATTTAAGTTTAACTTTATGTATGCCTGTGTGAGCTCTTGTCAAGAGATGTCACATTCAAAAGAATGGAGGAAAGTATTTCTAACTCTGGTATACAGCCTTGAGATGGTTAAAGTATTCTGCTTTTTTTTGGTTGGTTGTTTTGGTTGGTTGTTTGGTTGGTTTTTTTTTTTTGTTAATAGAAGTGGAAATGATACATTCCGTAGGGAAAATAGTTGCTTTCTGGTTAGAGTTTGAAGCAAGAGTCTTGAAAAGCAGAATTGTTGTGACTGTTGAAGAGCTTGCTATTTTACATACTGTATTTTTACAGTAAGTAGGAACTTGAAAGCAGCCAGAGGTGTTCTGTCCCTCTTCAGGTTTGTCTGTGTGGCAGACTTCTTGTCTATGTGACAGACTTGTTTGTCTTACTCAAATAAGTCAAGAGGTTTCACTAACACTTGCTTGTAGTCATGCATGGATTTGAAAATGCTGCATGGTGAAATTAATGAAGTAGAAAATTTCTTGTTTTGGTGTGTCTGTGAATATAGGCTGCCTTAGGCTTCTATTTAATGTTGTTATAGTTTTATTTAACTTCTCATTTGCTGTCATATTTTTGTTCAATAAAAAGTCAAACTGATTTGGACAATTATCGAATTCTTGATTAAGTTCAGTTTCAATTAATAATTTATTTTTTTTAACTCTGTGAGCTCTGTATGGTAACACAGAAAGTTATTACACTGTTGTGGCTGAAGGTAGCACTCATGATGAAGAACAGGAGAGTTCAGGGCACGGTATTCAGTCTTACGCTTGTGGTTGCACCCAAGATCTTTTGCTGGCTTTTTGCCCTGTCTTGTTCTCATTGTAATGATTTCGAAGAAAAGTGTATTTCATGTGAAAATCTTGGAAAGACTGAACTGATTTGAAGACAGTGGGAATATAAAATGAGGTTAATTATGATAACATATGTTTTATTCCTTGTAACATGGTGAAAAAGCTTTTACTTATTTAGCTCCAAATTTTCCTCTTTCTCTTCAGAGTTAGAGCCAGTTATGTAAGCCATGAATGAATTGTATGGAACAAAACGACTCACCAAGATAGACTATAATGTACATAGCTGTGTTGTTACAGGGAAGTACTCAGTGACTCAGCTATAGAAGAGGCTGCTAATTGGAACCACTGCACATGTGAGTTCAGATGAATATCTACCCTGGGTCTGGGCCAGCACACTTTTTGGCACCTCTTGCTGCATGAATTACTGGTCAAAGTATGAACAGTGCTGTGTGTCTCACCTCCCATTGAAGGATGTTAAAGGAGCTCTTCAGATTTCAGTTTTGCCTTGCACTTAAGTGATATTTTTGTTGCCTGATCTTGGCAGCTTCTGTGAAGGGGATGTAACATAAATTTCCTGTGCTTTCCACTCCCAGTATTATATGAAAATCTGAGGCTTTGCTTTTAAACTGTCTTCTAGTATTGCCTTAATGCTGTCATTGGTGTCCTTTCCATACAAGAGTAATCTCCCTGTGACAATTCTGCAACTGCTCCCGAAACAAGAGTTGTGTGTCTGGTCCCAGTGTACATCACGATTTGAGAAAGCCTAAGAAAGAATTTAATAATATTTTCACACGCTTTCCAAATGTGGCAAGGTTGTGCCTGAGTCAAGTATTTTTCTAACCTGCAGAGTCATCAAAACAAATCATGTTATGAAAATGGTTTCTGGATCATAATGGTCTCTGACAATGTCAGTCTCTTAGAGCTGTCCTTGGTAGCCAATTGCTCCTGACATCCCAAGGTAGAGCTGGTTTTCTTCTGCTACACTGCTGTGCTGTAGGGGCAAACACCAGCAATCTTTACATAGCTGCATTTTATACTTTGTTACTAGTATCAGTATGATATTATCAGGAACATATTGTATTTTAAAATGTCTGTTTATTATTTGAGATTTCAAAATTAATAATTGTGGGACAGACAAAAAATGTGAAGGAATTTTGATACAGGTAATTTTGTTATTACAATTATAAGGAACATATGTCTGTATATATTTTGCAAACTTAATGTGCTGACTGATGCTTCAAATCCCAGAATGAGCCATCCTACTGCATATCACAGCCCCATGGAGTTAATCACATGATTGTTCCATGGACTTCTGAGCATCTTCAAAAGATTCATAGAAATTCATAAAGCCTTTTTTTTGTCCTGTATAGGCTAATTGATTCATACCATGTATGTACATCTATATACTTAAAATAGTTTTAATCTCTTTAAAAAAAAAAAAAAAAAAAATTATTTATTTGTTTCCCTATCCTTAGTAGTGTATTTTCTTCCTTTAGAATACTTGAAATTTGATGCTGTGATGGTCTTGTTGGAAGAGACCACATAAATCTTATTTCTGATAAATAAGATAGTTCCTGTTACAAGCAGTAGAATGTAGCTGTGGTTCCTGTGCTTGATTTTGTAGATAATTTTAATTTTCCTTTCCAGTCATATTACTTGTGTGGTAATGCTAAGGTGTGTTTCTCTGGATGGCAGATTTTTTTTACAATCGAATTATTTTTCTGTTTGTTTTCATCTTGTGAGATGACTGTTTACATGTAGCAAACTTAGCTGCTTTACATGGCAGTGTTTGTCTTTTAATAAAGTAAGACCTTTATGAAGGTGATGTTATGCTGGGGCCTTTGCGTTGTGTGAAAGCATTTTCTGTTTTAATAGCTCCACGTAAATCCTTCACTGTTACAGAGAAACATACTTTTACTGTGTAATCGGTTTGCATCCATCTTTCTGAAATTAATGTATGTATCATCTCTGTTGAATTTGTGTAAATGCATAACATAGCGGCCATATAAAATATAACTCCCTAATAAAAAGAAAAGTTGCATAATATTTGGTATAACAGGGTACGCATCTCCTTATCAAGTATTTGTCAAAAAAGATCCATTTTCTGTTTTTATTAAGATCCTACATATAATAAAAGATATTTAAAATTCTTTCCCACTGTAATTCAAGCTGTCTCAGATTTTCATCAACTTTTTCCTTTTTATTGTCAATCTTGCATTTTCAAGTTAAACGAAAAAGCTTCCTGTAAACATCATTTTCCTAGTCACAGAATAGATAGGGTAGGAGATTATGTGAACCAACATGAAATAAGTAGAGGTATGTTAAAGTACTGTTTGACTAAGTTTGAAAATTATTCTGTCCACTTGTTTCTGTGTTTTGTTTCATTTTGTTTTCATGATAAGTGAATTGATTATCAGATTCTTGTTCATTTTCTGCATGAAATTTATGAATTACATATCTCTGAAAAATGAGGTGCAGAGCTGAACAGGTCAATTCTGTCAGAAGTTCCTTACAGGGAGCTAATAAAGCTTTTAATCCTAAAATGCTTTTAGCAAAGTCTTTAACATCATACCATGTGTACCAAAACAATCCTCTGCTTGCTTTCTGTAAGCTTAAGATTGGTGTGTGACATGATGAAATATACGGAGTGACTTAGTGACTACTCCAGATAGTTTCAGGACATAAAAAAATTTAAGGCAGGAGGTAAAAATGCAACTATTCTTTAGTTGCAAAGTGGTTTGACACAGACGCATTCCAAAAAATTAAAGGATACTTTTAACAGTTGTGCGAGATACCAGTTTTGGAGTTTTTTTGTTGGTTTGGTTTTTTTGTTTGTTTTGGGACTTTTTTTGATAACTCGGGTGTGGGTGTGCTTCAGGCTTTTAAGGGCAGAATTTATATTGAGTGTAGACCTTTCATCAGAAAAAAAAAGTTTTGTTGTTTTTTTGGGTTACTTTTTTGTTGTTGTTGTTTTGTTGGGTTTTTTTTATTAAGTGATTATCAGCTCCCTTTTTGTCTCAGCTGATGATTGTTTGGACTACATTTGAATTAAATGTCATCCAGGTAGCTGCTGTTTCTTTTGCTAGGTATGTATCTTCCCAGTTTCATTGAAATTAACTTAGAAAAATCACAGGTTTATTTCAGTGAAATTGGCAATTATTAAATTGTTGCTAGGGTCAAATGAGCTAATTCCGTCGAGGTTTCTGCCTTTCATTGTGTTTGTCTTTTATATGCTTGTCTTGTTCTGCAAAAGAGAATTTCTTTAAAAAAAAAAAAAAAAAAAAAAGGTGACCTGAAGAAAGCTTCAACCTTTCCATTATTCTTTTAGACAGTCCATCGTATATATTTCTTTCTTCAGTGTTAACTCATATTTAGTTAATACATTGGAGAACCTAGCTATTGCTGGTCACACAGAATACTTGTTCACAATTACATCAAACTTTCAGCAGCACTTACTGTTGTATTACCATGGTTATATTCTTGTTAAACTTCACCTTGTGCTTGGTTACTAATCAAAAACTAGCTAGCAGTCCAGATGTTTAACAAAAAGAGCATAGGTTTGTCTTCCTTTTTAACTCAACAAACAACATTGCAATACCTTGCCTGAACACTGAGGTATGTTTTGTGTATGTACACAAATTCAGTGCATTTATATCAGGCAAATTCACAGGTTTTAGTCTTTGCTATTTTAATTTCATGGCAAAGTGAATGTTACGACAGTGAAGTGATAAAAATGCACCATTAAGACTAGGGAGGATATCTTCCACAATTTTTTGTCTACTTTATAATTTTTCTGAGGTTCAATTTGCCTTGGGTTTTCATATTTCATACATTCGTATTACACATTGAAAGCAAAGTGGTTTCTGCTAATGCCTTTCTGTCAGTGAGTCATTTTTTGCATCATTGTTAATTCAGCACCTTCCTTTTGTTAACTCTCATTATTACCAGGAAATAAAAAAGGGCTTGCTATTAAGCTTTAGCACTTTTTCAAGTCTGGTGTGGACAACCTGTGTGACCTCTGCTAGGGGCACATCAGGTCTTTGTAGACAGAAATGTTAATAGTTTCTTCCTCTTACATTTTCTGTTTGCAATAATTCATAGTGGTTATACAGTGGCTCATGTTATAAATGACATCCAAGAGAAATCTTATAATAGTAATAATAAATAATATTTAACTTTAGTCAGATGGAGACTGCTGACTTTCTCCCCTCACTGTTGAAAGCCCTGACAGTTTGAGATGTCTTTCTAGAAGCTTGGGGGGAGTGTGGGTGGGGGGGAGCGAAATGTAGAACTGCCACTAGCTCTGTCTCTTGACCTGGTGGTAAAAACCATCCCTGGTGAGAGCAGGATAGCCAGAGGAAAGGTGTCTCGAATGTGCCCAATGTGAACATAAGGAAAGCGTGACCCTTGGAAGGAGAGTGTTCACAAACGTGTTAAAAGTGTCTGAACAGTTTCAGAAATGATCTGTTGCCTTGTGTGAAAATTATATACATGGAAATATCCATAATGTAAAATAAAATATATCCTGACATAAAATGTGTGATAAGTTTTTAATTGAAAAGTTTCATTTTCATTATGAAATTCTCTGTAGATCACCTTTTTTTTTTTTTTTTTTTTTTTTAAGGTATTTTACAAGGCAGACATTTTCAATGTGATTTCTCCTGGTTGCCTTGTGTTCAAGAAAAATAATGTAGATCGAAGGGTGCAATGTATTATCTAGAAGTTCTTTAGAAATATGTGTATTTTGCCTAAGGAAAGACTTTCATATATATATATATATGGATTCAAGTAAATACTAATGAATGTAAGAAAAACTTAACTTTTATAGCAACATGAAATTAGTGAGAATATTGTCTGATGAATGGTCTCTAAACATTATATAAAGAACAAACAGAGAAAAAGAATACTAGTTAACAATAATATTTATGATCACTGTGGATGGAAGTAGACCAGAGAGAATGATTTGGTAAGAGCTGGACTTTGCACAAAGTTTTAGTTGTATGGAAGTGGGAAAAGCAGTTTGTTGTGTAACTGTATAGTGACCAACCAAGCAGAGTTGGCTGGTATCTTCTGGATGGTGGAAAGAAGGGAAAGAGTTGAAAATGCTGCCAGAGGTTTTGTGACTCTGAGGGGACAAATAATGGAGTGTTTGACAAATAATGGAGTGTTAATGGAGTCAGTGAAGAGAGGGAGAAGGAAGAATTTAGGTAAAGATAATAAAGAAATCCTTGAGCTCATGTTAACTGGTATGTGTTTTGTTGACTTCGTTCACAGCAGTTGAGGATATGGTTTGTTGAGTTCAGCTTTAATGATAAGCTTGAGTTGTCAGGGAGATCTCAGGATACAGTATCAGCAAAAATAGGCAGAGATTAAAGACTGAGGTTATAGATCCCGAATTCTTGCAGGTGGGCCTGTATCTTGGTTCATTGAGTTGTGATGGCAGCTCAGGGACGATGAGTTATCTATGCAAAAGTTGAACAGGAAAAAACTGTGAGAGGCTGAAAGAGAACAGGAAAAGAGAGAAGAAAGAACCCACCAAAAAGGACAAAGAAAGGTTAAAAAGAAGAAAGAAAGACTGTAGCTTTGAAAAGCAAAGTATTTGAAAGAATCCTAATAGTGAGATTAACTATAAAAGGAAAGCATACAAATAAACCAAGAGGAAAATGAAAAATACAGTTTTATTCACTCAGTTTAACAGAAAATGGGTAAACTTATTAATTATCTGAGGCAAACGTAATGTAATATAGAAAGTGATTGGGACATTATAAAAACCACTTCAAATAATTATTATTTTCAGGAAGATGTCAGGAAATTTAAAGGTTACATTTTCTCAGTACTGTATGGTTTTGACTTCATATTAACATGTGGCTTTTCTGCATTGTTGTATTTACAGAAAACATATGCTGAAAATTTAATAGATTGACATTACATTTAAGTGATTACATTTAGGCAACATGCAAAAATACTAAGGACTGCAAGCTTTTAGGAGGATAGTGAAATAAATTATTTGTCTTTTACTAACTTGTTTACTTTCTTTGTATAAAAATATAGACCAGTAAGCAAATGGATGTGATATTAATACATATATTTGTCATGTATTTTACCAAAGGTTGTAACAAGGCATTGTAGTCTTCAGATTGGTTTTAATGTCTCAGTAAATTCTTTAATTAAATTGAGCTCTTTTTTATTTAAAGCTGTCTTTTGGGGAGATATTGCCTTAGATGATGAAGACTTAAAAATCTTTCAAATTGACAGGACGATTGACCTTACGCAGCACTCCAGTGAAAGACTTGGCCATAACACAGGTATGATATTTAAGCTTATTTTAACATATTTTTCCTATTATTTACCTCTGCATAGAAGGCAATCTCTGTTTTAAATGTAGAAAGTTTCAGGTAATATTAGTTTATTAGTTGAAAGCTAAGATTTTAATTTTATTTTGTCATTTCTTATTAAAAATATATTGTTGAATTGAAGATCAGAAGCTAGTATGAACTCTAAGTCCTCTCTGTAGGTGGTCATGTAGGAAAGAAAAGTGTACAAAGCTTTGCTTTTGCCACTAGAAGCTGCCAATAGCAGAGTCCAAATGCCCTACGGATAACATACATGGAATCCTGGGGGCAAGACTGGCAATCTTCCTTTTGCTCTTTTTTCAGTTCCATCCAGATCTCTACGCAAGTCTAGAAGCAACACAAGAACACATCATCCTTGCTAGAATTTGCCTTGTCTAAAACCCAACTGTTTATTTAACATTTTAATGCATATTTATTTGCTATTGTTAACATTCAATGCATTAGTGACAGAAGCTGCGATGTAATTAACACAGACAGTTGGATATTCAGGCAGATATATATTATGTATATGTAAACATATACATGTGTGTGTGAGAGAGAAAATATCATCCATGTCTAGATGGATGTCTACCTAATGTCTAAAAATATCCATGGTTTCAGGCTCTGATTTGTAAATTCAAAATTGAGAATTTGTAAGCTTTCAGGTCATAGTACCATAAAAGACAATATACTTAGGAAAAGTGTGGAAAAAATACAGTTAGAAAATGTATAAATGCATAATTGAAATTTATTTTCTATTAACCATATTCTATATGTTACTGAACCTGAGCTACTATTAACTTGGTAATTCCTGATTTATGGAAATAAGGATCAATTTCAGGCATGATCAGAAAGAATTTTTTTCAGACCAAAGAAGCAATCATCAGTTTGACCTTTCAATACTGATGTATTAAAAATATTTTTACTCAACCTAGGTAGATATTGTGAATAGACTACTTATATAACAACTTGAAATTTTTTAAAAAATCTCCTTTAGAAGCCATTTGTTTTTTCAAGGCAGGAACACTAGTAATTCCTAGATCAAGGCTATGTTTTAAAATGTTAATAGAGTCAGTGGTTTCCCTGCCCCCCCTTCCCCCAAACAAGTAGTTTTAATTGGCTTTGAGGGTATTTCAGGAGCTGGTTTTGCTGACAAAAAATGTAGAGATCAAGGTCAGTCATTTCCTTTTAAAGTGGATTCAGTCAAGTGATTTCTTTGGCCTGCTGGCTTACCTTTTTCTTCTTGTGTTTCTATTTTTTTCTTTATAACTTCACAGTTATTTTTTTTGTCAGCTGCCACAGAAAAATTGACCTGCTTTTAAATAATATTTAATATTATATTGTTTAATTTTCCTTCCTTACCTATCTTGAGATTTTTACAATATCTTTTCCTCTGGACTCAAGGATATTGAGTCATCCTGTTGAGGATTACTACTGCATTTGGACATTTTTTTTCTACCTATATGGCATAGGACTAATCAATGCACCTGTGATGGTCAATTGAACTGGACTTTGGAGAACAAGCTCTGGTGAAGTTAATGATTTTGTAATGGCTCTCAGTGAATACTCAACATCTGTGAATTTTCTAAAAACAGAATTGGAGAACTAAATTTACACATGTAATTATTTTTCTAAATGTATGTAATTATTTTTCTAAATTTACTGCATTTTGATGCATAAACTAGTTTAACCTGTTTTTGCAAACTACACGTCCTGGTCTGCTTTTTTTCCCCTGTAATTTCCAAAAGAGTAAATTGCCAACAACTAACTAGGTAGCAACTGAAAAAGAAACATAAAATGTCTGTAAAATAGAAAATAAATTCATATTTTACCTTAGTTACAGACAGAATGACAATTAATTCCAAGCTTGATTGCTGAGGACTTTCTGTTCACCTTCACAAACTAAAGGTGACATCAGGTAGGAAGGTTAGATGCTTGAATGTAAACCATCAAGATGGGAGTTGCAGAGTTGTGTTTTCCATTACAACTACTAATTAAAAATCCTGAGGCTCACAGGCTTTGATTCATATTATATGACTACTCTTTTTGGCTGGGATTATCTGCCTGGATTTGCAGGGTCAGATACTTAATCTGCGAGCTTCTCAGAGCGTGGCTCATTTATTTGTCGTTTCATCCAAGCAATAAATCATTGTAAACAGAAACAACAGTAAAGCTGTTAAAATTGTTTCATATATATTATTATGAGTCTAAATTGCCAAAAGTATCCTCCTTCTCCTGCCTAAAGTATGAGAAGATGCAGCAAATAGGATTTAGTTTCTAAAACTTTATTAGACTGTGGCTTGGTAAATCTATATATTATTCATATAAAACAGATAAGTTATGTGAGATATTGACTAAATGGAATACACAGGTTGTGTTAATACAGAAATAAGAGTTTAAATTTTTTTTTTTCTAGAAGTACTTATAGTATAATAGTTTCTTTAAGTAAATAATGGATTCTTTGGGGCTTTTTTCTGTTTACGACTGTGACAGTTGATGCTTTTAAGATTTTTTTTTTTTTAATATTTGTTTGGGATCTTTATATGCCTTTTTTATAAGATGAATGTTAGCATGAGAGACAATTACATTAATTATGATCAAGACAAGGACTGGGATTGTTATATTCTCTGTAGCATATATTATAGTTGCCATGTAACTTTTGGAAAGGAATGTGTTGAACTATTACCTCATCTATCTAAAATGTTTTAAAAAATTTGGAAAATTTTTCTCAAGGGACCCAGCAACTATGTGACAGTGTAATTCAAATAATTAGGCACATTGTTATTCACTGAGCAGCCACACAAACTTACCTTATATGGAATTTTCTCATCTATAATATGATTTTAAATTGGTGTTTAATACATGTATTTTCCATTTATATATCAAAAGTTTTTATGGTAAGTTGGGAAAGGTCTTTTTAGTAGCAACTGGAGGTTTCAATGGTCCTTTTTTTCTATGTTTGTACTTCTGCTGTTGTAAAAGTAGTTTAAAAATTCTTTTGTCCAATAACAGATACTGAATTTTAAAATGCAACCTACTACAAACTTCTGAAAATCAAAATAGTTTCTGAACAATTCTGAATTGTTTATTGAATAGTGAAGTATTATCAATGTTTTTTCTTCTGTGTTACTGGTGTTTGCAAAGGCACTTGGAGCTACAAAAGGATTACATGTTAAGGGAGCATGTGGTAGATGCATCAACTGTATTCAGTAAACCAAGAAATGCATTACATTTCTATGAATGGCACAGTAAATGTTAAAATCAGCTGCTTTGTAGCTTCATTTTTCTTGCTTATTGATAACTGAAATGACACAGACATATATACGCCAGCAAGATCTTATTGCAATGTACACTGTCATTTGATGTTCAAAGCCTTTAGAGTACATTAACATCTATTTGCATTCCAACAAAGAAAAGCAAATATTTAATGGTAAAATCAGCAATATTATGTTTGTATCAGTTTTTCTGATGAAACTTTGGGTATTTGCTTTTCCTCTTTACCCTTCCTCGAAATGAGAAGATTATGGCATGCATTCAGGAAATTTCTGTGAGAGTAAGGCTTTTAGCTGTCAATCAATATGGCTCTGAGGACGTCAAGGTCACCAGGAAGAAAAAAAGCTCCAAATAATAATTAGATGATGTAATTGTCATGACTTGTCTGAATAACAAAGACATGTTGGCTTACATTCTGGAATGCATAGTAGAAAATTTTTCATCTACAAATGTGTTTTTATTTCTTTTTCAAGAATACTTAAGAATTTGTGTGCAAGTCATTGAAGAATGTTACACTTTCTAAGATGCACTGCAGTATTTACAGGGTATTTTGTAATCTCTCTAGGTTATATAGTTGCTGTAGGTGTAAAATTCCAGGTTTATAACTTTTGTAAAATTCCTTTTTTTTTTTTTTTTTTTCTCTTTTTAAAGGTGGCTTTGGAGAGCATGGAATGTCAAAAAAACGAGGTGCCCTTTATCAGCTTATAGAGAGGATAAGAAGATTTGGCTCTGGTATTTTCACTGTTTAAATTAGCAGGTTGCCTGATGTGATAATGTATCATGAACATTAATGATGATAGTACTTTAACTCTTTAAAACTCTTCTGTATTACTATTGACATAAAAAACCTAAAAAATAAATAATACAAGAATAATAACAGAGATGAGCTCTCAGTTCTATTTCTAGCATCAAACCTGGAGGCTAAAATATATAGTTTTAAATCTCTTATTAAAAATTCATTAGCTTTTCTGTATGGCTGTGTTTAAAGGTACCCTTCTACTGACAGGAATACAATGTCTTTCAGGTAGACTATGTACAGGTAGACTATGCTGCTAATTTCATTGTTTTGGGTTTTTTTCCTGGATCCAGTTGGCACATTCTGGTGATTCATACTGTGTTTGAATCATTTATGATGTATTACACTGAACAAACATGGATTTATACTAATCATACTCTTGTCAGTGTGAACATAGTTGAATGCAGCAGGCTGTGTAAATGGAATCCCTGTTAATACTGGTTGAGTTTACTCACCATACTTGATGCAAGGAGACCTCACTTTAATGTCATGAAGCCTCAACCTCATAAAGGAAAATATGTGAAATTCCATTGTAATCACACCACGTTATATCTAAATACACCACTGCTTATCTTGTGAGATTAACTAGAGCACGGTAACTGCCTTTGCAGATGTTCTCTGGTATATAATCTTTATTCTTTATAAGAGAATTACAATTTTAGTATTGCATAAATGCTTGTAATCTGGTGGATGTAATTTGACATAAATTTACTTCTAGTTCAAAGAAAGTTGATAAGAAGAATTTTGAATCACAGAACATCTGTAGTAACATGTGATGTGGTTCAGTAGTGACACCATATTAAGTGTAACAACAGTTTTTCTCTGAAGTTCCTACCTGGCTGTAGAACATTGTATAGTTCTCATGTACACGCTTAATTACAAGAATAATTTATTTGCTTTACCTGAGCAGTTTTGGGGCTTTTTTTAATACAATGAAATTTTTTATGTTATTCCTGATAGAATTTATGTGCTAGTTGTTACAAAGGTAGGATTTTCTTCCTGTGCATCAAGAGCTTTCTTTCTGCCTTGTGCTGTAGTTTCTTCCTTTTCCCCATTCTGTTCCTTTCCAAGCCCTGTACCATGTTCCTATCCTGGAATCCTCCCTGATTCTGAAACAGCCATTAACACTTAGGTGTTATCACAGGGGATACCCACAGAGGGAAGGTGTACTCTTCAAGATAAATATATGTGAAAATTTTTCCTGTATGTTTGAAAAATTAAGATTTAGACTCTTCATTTCAAGCATTTCTCAGAAAACTGAGTAATGATAGACTGTTGCATAACAGCAATGTCCTACTTTTAAAAGACATAAAGATATAATATGACGACCTGCTGAAAAATAACTGTTCTCTTTTTTGAGTGTGTGATCTCATTCAGTGTTTTAATTATCATTACAGGCTTTGAGCAAAATAATACCTTTAAAGGAAGATCTACTATAAAATTCTCAGGGAAAAATGAGAAAAACCGATTTCCCAGAGCTGCTACATCACGAACAGAAAGAATATGGCCAGGGGGTGTCATTCCATATGTAATAGGTGGAAATTTCACTGGTAAGCTTTGTGGTTTGGATGGGGAGAAAGAATATAAATTTTTTTAATTACCTTCGTTTTTAAATTCCTTTTTTAAAGTTGTATTGTTGAAGTCAGTAGAAGAGTTTTTGTTAGATTTGGCCTGAAAGTACATCTCTTCTGAAAATATTAGTCATACTTCAAAAATTGTTCCCAAAGGCAAGCTACATAATAAAAATTTATAACTGTATTTTAGAAAGGGAAGGCTTTTTCTTTGCCCAATATTTCTTGTTGCATGTTTTTTTTCAAGAGCATAAGTAATAGAAGGCCACAGAATTGGGTTTGTTTTTTGTTTAAATGCAGGATATTTAGGACAACAAATTTAACTGGTGTAACATGTATTCTGCTAAACTGATTTCACTCAATAAACTGACTCAATTGTGTTTTGCAGTTCCTCAGTTTGGTTTTCAGCTGGGTACACACAGATATTACTTATGAAAGAAGAAAGACTGACTTCAAAATATACAAAATTCTTATCAGAAAACTCTAGAAAAAGTTGAAAACATTTGTTATCCCTGAAAAATTTAAATGGATCTATATCAATGTGAATGTAGGAGGTAATTTAAAACTAAAAGAGAGGGAGAAAAACAAAGATGGATAGGAAAAAATATGTAATAACATTTCATTTATAGTGCTCAATAATACAGGGAGCCAACAGAAATATGAAAATGTTCACACATTGTGCTCATGTGTATGAGGAAACCAGTCATTCCTTTCAAACTGACGGCTAGAGACAAACTTTTAGTTTGTGTATTTACATAGTACTATATGAAATATAACCTTTGTTCTAGGATTACCATCTTGTGAAATAATGGCAGTAACCCAAATAAAAGTGTATCATGTTAAACATTTTACCTTTTCCATCATGAAAGATAAATTCTAAAGCTTGGAAACCATTCCTTAAAGACTAAAGAAAAGAGCAAGATGGGATGAAATAAGCTTTAATGTTTAGGATCTGACACAAATTGAACTTGATAATTTTCATTATCTTTAGGAAAGATTTTATTGTGGTTTTTAAATTCCTATGCTGTAACATGCCCCTTTGCAAAAGTTTGCAAGGTGGATGTATTTCTGCTAGCAAATTCATGCCAAATATTCTTTGTGGGTTTCCATCTCAGAAGTAATATAGCTATATTCTCAGACACTCCCTATAAATTAATAAGCCTTGCCTTTTGTTAGGCAATGAAATTATGGTGCTATACTATCTGAAGTACTGTGTACTAGCTGACTTAGTATTCTGTGATGAAAGCCTGTGGCTGCTTCTGCATCTAGAGTATAGTTTTGATTGTTTCTGAATGTGTTTCTCATTTTCAAAACAAGTATCTAGGTAGGTTTAGTACTGTACTAAATTAAGAATTTCTCCCTTTTGGTGGATCATTTGATTTCTGAAGTATTTTCATGCTAAGAAGTGGAGACTGGTCTCTGGTCAAGATGGAATTATTAAAACCAAACACCTTGACTGGTGTGCCTGTTTACATGGCTTAGGTTAAATTGGTCTAATTGGTCTCCAGATTTTTTTTTTCTGTTAATTTTTCTTTTGTCTAGATAGCTAGGATCCAGGATTCCTCCATTTTTTAAAATTTTATTTTGTTTTATTTTATTTTATGTATTTTATTTTCACTTCCCTCACCACCCCACCATATGGTCCACTTCATCATTTCATCTGGCAAGTTGCTTAGGAAATACTATGCTCATGCAGGCACATAAGCAATATTCTATTTTGTCTGCTGGGTTTCTCTGGTGTAACATAGCTGTGCTTTTTATTGTAGGTTTTATGTTTGCTAAAGTGTGTCAGGTAGTATTGGTCCCCTTGCAGGCAGATATATTATGACGAGCTGATGTTCTGACTATCTAATTGGTATCTGGCAGTACATGGGACTGCTGGGACACAGCACTTCATGATCCAATGATTTTTCAGGCCTGCATTCCTAGTATTGTAATCTTATTTTAAATAAGAAGATGCAGTCAGAAAAGTCTCTTTATTTAATCTCATGCCATTATTGCAGGCACCCAGCGCGCCATGTTCAAACAGGCCATGCGGCACTGGGAAAAGTACACGTGCGTTACGTTTATTGAACGAAGCGATGAAGAAAGTTACATTGTATTTACATACAGACCTTGTGGGTAAGTGTGGATGTCTGGTAGTGTTTTCAATGTTTGGCCATGTTTGTCAGCTTTTCAGCAAAGCAAGCTGCTTTTGCAGCTGTACTTCCCAGCAAAAAGAATAGATAGTTACTGCATTAAAATGATACAGGTGTTCTGCTTGGCTTTAGATTCATTGAAAGCAGTATGTACAGTAACTTTTTGAAGTTATACTTCTTTTGTCTATTTCTGGATAAAAATGATCTTGCTATATATACGTAGATGTGAGACTTATATTTGGTTTTCTGTCATGCTTTTAATATTTATATGTATTAGAATAAGGTATTTCAGGTTTATTGTTTGTTTATTCTTTCTTCATTTCACAAGCTTACCTCTGAATTATGTATGGATGTCTATCCTGTGTTCCTTTTCCAGATGAATTGTTAGTTGTAATTTTATTTCTTCTGTTGTTAGATTGCCCTTGCCAAGATTTGTTTAACCACGTTTAACCATTCATGGCCATTTTGTAAATTCCTTCTTCCAGGTCATAGGTGTGTAAAAGAGAACAAACCAGATTTTATTACTTGTTGGTGCATCTTTTCCTTAATCACTATTTTCCATCTGCAGATATTTCTATGTAGAAATGCCTCAGTCAGCTATATCTGTTATTTATTCCACTGAGAATTCTTAAATTTTTAGAGCAATCAGTGATCTTCCTGAGTGCACTGTGTTTGTTTTCTAAAAAGAGCACTCACTGCCTGTGGAAATACTGTACTTCTGATAGTCACCTTCTGTTTGAGTTGTAGCCTCCACAGTGAGCAGCTCCCTGTCTTGATGACTTCCTGATCAATGAACACTTTGCATGCCTACTTTTGAATTTTTATGGGATAGGAATGTGAAAAGAAGTTTTGGGACCTCCTTGCATTGTAGGAATACTGCTGAATGCACTTAATTACAGCCCATAAAATTACATGTAGACTTACCCGTTTAAATTACCCCTGTCATTCTTCTCAAGACATAGGCAAATGTAAGGCTATTTTAGGAAAGGTACCATCTTTTTCTTGGCAAGTCTCTGAGCCGTAGATCCTTGCAATTGGGGAGCTTATTCTATGAGAGTGCCTGTGAACCTGCCTGTCATGTTCTTGTGCTCCTGTAGGTTTGCTGTAGACCACTGTTAGAAACAATGCCAAATGAAACAGACTTTTGTTCTGACCCAGCATGGCTATTATTTTAGTTAATAATGCAGTTGGGATCAAAAGATTCAGGGATACTGACACAGAGATGGAAGAGAAATGGGAAGCACAGAATATTCATGATGGTTCCCTGCAGTCACAGAGGCAGAAAGCAATGTGAATTTAAACAGAATAGTGAGAAAGATCTAAATGATCTTAGGCGCTTTTGAAAGAGAAGTATGGGCATATCTAAAAATATCAGGGTTTCATGAAAAGTGAATTCTATAACTTCAAAGTGCCCAAAACCAAATCACAGAAAATCTCTTCACCTAAAGCACTGATCCTTAAGCTGGCTGATGCTTCATGAGATCGAGTCACTTTAGGGTAAAGGCTCTGTTATAATGGATTTGAAGCAGAAAGTTGGAATATACTCAGCATCTATCTTTGAAGTCACCATTATCTTTTACAGTTAATACTGATTTGTCGGTGGGTATTTTACAAATTGCAGAGAAATTATAAAGGCTGTAACAAGTTTAAAATAAAAACAATGAAGGCTGTGGCTATGAAGAGTCCACCACTGATTCAAAAAGAGGCTAAACAGAAGGGACAGTTGAATGACTTTTTTTTGGAGTCCTGAATCCATAAGCTGTTTCAGGAAGAGACAGATAAATAAGAATGTATCTTCTCTGGGTGGCTAGGAACCACTGCACTCTAACCACCGGCACACAATGCTGATGCAGAATTTTCTGTGGGAAGAGCCCAGACAAAAGTGACACCAAACCATCTGCAAACACTTTCTGCTACATGGCCAGTTGCATTGAAATTAATCTCAGTTCTTTCCCATAGCACCCTGCTGTGTTGGTTTGTTAGCACATTGTGTCATTATTGTTTGCAGTACCATGGCAGCTCATAGATGAGGGAGACTTCATTGTACTTAGCACTCTTCAAATTAAAAACTAAATGATAAACCCTGCCCCAAAGAGCACACAGTTAAAGCATAACACATTTAATGAAACAGAAAAAGAGTACAGTCATACATGTGGAAATTCAGGTGCCACTATCTACAAATGTCTCTGATGACAGCATTAGCACACTAGCAAGTGAAGTGTTATTGAGCCTTTGTAAGCATTAAGGATATTTTGAAGGAGCATAATGCATTGCTTCTTGAGGCAGTTCATGGGAAGCTAATCCCAGCAGCTGGTTATCAGAAATACATGGCCTTCCTAAAGATGAGTTTATGTATCAGCAATGAATGAAAGATAAGTTTTGATTATCATAGACCCATAGGACTGCAAGGGATCTCAGAAAGATATGTAATGTATTCTTGCGACAGAAGCAGCTATACCTAAGTTGTTTCTGATATATGTTTGTCTAACTTGTTTCTAAAAACCTGCAAGAGTGAATACTTCACAGCCTACCAGGGAATGTATTTCTTCAGTATCCTTAATATAAGAAATGCAGAAAGTCAGGGGGTTTTGGCCATAGCTAAAACAGTTATTTCTTCCTGCAATTAAAGTACATCAACTTTTTTCCCTATTCACCATGGACACAGAAAATAAATTACTCCTCTTTCTATTTTTGAAGGAATCTATTATATACTTTGAGACTGTTATTATGTCCATCCTCAGTTGTATTTTTCTTTTAGGCTAGAAAACACTTAATTCACTTATTCTTGCCTGGCAAGTCATGTTTTCTTGGCCTTTGATCACATTGTTATCCTTTTTGAGATTCTTTTTAACTAGTCCACATCTTTCTTGAAATTGAGGACTCAAAACTAGGGCGTGTTTGTCCAGATGAATCATTCCTTCTGTTGAGCTAGTGCTAGAGATAATTCAAATATCTTGTAGTCTCTCTTTCCGCTTAGGTACCTCAGTATGGTGTCTTCTTGTTTCTCAACAGCTGCCATGTTCAATTCATGATCAGCTGGAATGTGACTCCAAATAAGAGCCAGAGTTCTTTCCACAGCACTGATTCACTGTCCCTGATTCCAGTGTGTGCCATGTTTTGGACATCTCAGGACACCAAATTATTCCATGTTTCCCTTTTCAGATCTCTTCTCTAATCTTCTAAAGTTCCTATAAATTCCTGGCTCATGTTCGTGTTATATAGCAGTTGTTTCTCAGACTGCAAATTTAAAGACCATCTTCTCTATATTCACTTAATATAGTATTTCAAACAGCTGCTTTCTATGAGGGTTCTCTAGTTTGCTTATGGGCAGTTTGTGTGGAAAAATGTCAAAAGCTTGACAGCTGGATCTCTCCTTCCTATCAGAATAATTTCATCTGTTGCAGTCTTAAACTGTAATTATTTCCCATCACGTCTTGATTATTTAACCTAATTTTGAGAACAGTTGATTATTGTTTCTTAGTACAGCTGAAGTACTAACTTAGTGGTTTGAAATGTTGTAATTAGTCATTTGTACCCATTAGGTGTAGATACAAAAATAAGAATATAGCATTAAGATAGTGTTTATGATTCTTCTACCAAAGCAGTGTATATTGGCATTAATATCTATTACAGCAAATATTTATGCAGCTAGTTGATTAGGGCAAGTAAAACTCTAGCTTGTAAACAGGTTTAAAAATGCTTTTGGTTGACTACCACTTACCTATCCTTATGTTTCTTGCTATCAGATAGGAAGTGCCTGAAGACACAGTCAATATAATTCTCTGTATGCAAAGCCAAAAAATGGGTCAGCATGGGATGGCCTGTAGTCACATGCTCTTAATAAATATTACTGAGTACAAGATCAAACTTCTTTTTATATAGTAAGTCAGAAAAAGAACAATTAGTCATATTGTTTTGGCATCTCAGCATGCCTTTGATCTGACTTTGGTAATTTTTATTCACCACTAGAAGACTTAAGTACTTTTTATGACAAACTTTAGATGACTTATTGCAATCACTACTGTATCCTGTTGTATGGGCATTTGACAAAGCTGTCTGAGATAGAGGAAAATCACATCTATCTCATGTGCTTCCCCAGACACTGTAGACTGAACAGCTTCTTAGTGTTTTTAGAACTTACTCCTATATGTAAAGAGGCATTACAGGCAAGTTCTTAAAGTTGGTGAAATAGGTAAATTAATTTCCTGAGGTACACTTTTGCAGCATTCTTTAGCTTTAAGAAGGGTTATGGTTTGTAAGAGATGCTGAGTCACTTTTTTGGAATGCTAAGAAATTCATAGTTGTGCTAAATAATCTGTAGCATTAGGGCTGACTCATGTTCTCCAGGTAGTAATTAGTTCTGGCAGCTGGCACTCTTCCTGCCCACAGCAGCTGGTGCAGCTTCTCTACTGGTTGTGGTGTGGCCTGTAGGATGGGTTTGACCAAGGTGCCATAGTCTAAAACACAGTGCATTAACATAAACTGAATGAAAGGTGACTTATGTTAATACACTGGCATAGGCAATTGTTAGCTGAGGAATGGACTCAGTTGGCTATTCTTTACAATATTGGGGTAGTCATCTGCATTGAGCAGGTGAAGAAGCAGTAGCTACTTCGGCCATCACCACAGGTCCTCTTAGGGTAGTGAATTGGAACATTTAGTAACAATGTTTGTATTAATCCCTGACAATAAGTAAATTCATCAAGCCACATCATATCCAGTATTGCCTTTGTACAGAATGAGTTATATTTGTGATTGAGTTATTTTTTCACCAAGAAAAAAAAAAATTTGTTTCTTCAGTGAGATTTTGTTTGTGAATTTTGTGAACTTTTTCCTCTTGCTTTGTGTAACATGTAGGTGGTGATATACAGTCCTACTATGCTTATGAAGTTATGCAGCTTTTCATCTGCAACTTCATACAGTCAATGCCATGGCAAGCAAATGTTGTGGTCTATGAGGAATTTTATATTATCATATTCTGAAGAGTGCAGCTTTTAAAAGAAGGGCAACATTGACCCTCCCTGGTTCTCTCTTCCTTCATATTACTTTAAGAGCATTTTTAGCAGTAGCTGCAAAATGGTATTACTTAAAAGAGTAAGTGTATTGTTGCAGTCATTTCACTTTCTCTCTCTTAGTTGTTCCTCTTTGCTCACCATCATTGATCAGCTAGACTGATTAAATGGAATTAGAGATTCATAAATAGTTACCGTCTCCAACTGCTGTCTGGTGCAATAAAGATTAAAGAGATGAGGAGCTTTAGAAGCTGCCAGTTGACTCAATTGAAAGGACATGACATACAGCACAGAGAGGTCTTGGTCTTTTGTCAAATGTACCTGGGGTCAAAACCATGATATGGCAAAATTATTTATTTCATAGATTTATTTATTTTAGTTTTCCTTACCTTTTGACTCAGTGCAGCTGGCAAAGTTATCAGTCTTGTAGCTTAATTGGATGAATCTGGTGTGCTTGACATGTCACTTAACCTAGCAAATCTTAATGACCCTCTAGGAGTGTGCACTGCTGCTCTTATTTTAAGACTTGGTATTAATATTGATTGTCTTTGGATTGTAAAGAAATGCTCAATAAATTTGTTTAAAATTTCTGAGAAGTACTTGAGATCTGTTAAATAACTAGCGTAAGGGAATTACCATAATCATCTATCTGCTTGTTTTTAAGAGTGAGCCAGCATTAAAAAAAAAAAAAAAAAATCCCAAGGTGTTGGATTTTAGATGTTCATTGTTAGGCAACACAGAGGAAAACTTGATAAAAGATTGCAGGTTTGTTTTTTTTTTTCTGAAAAGAAAACATCTTTCAAATGTGTTAGATACTCAAAATCAGTATACACATTTGAGAATGCCCACCTTCTCTTGGTTTTGGTGGATTTTTTTAATGACCACAATGGTAAATTGCCAAATTATTTTTGCAAACACCAAAATATCTGTCTTATTTGTGAAATTTTTAAGCCACTATATGTGTCTTTGCTAGATGAAGCATGTAATGTACATGAAGTCAAAAACATAAGCATGTTAAAAATAGAGAAATTTTATAAATATTATACAACCTACAGTCTTCAGAACCTATTGATTTGCTTTAAGCTATAAATAATGATTAAAGTTCTTTAATTCTGCACTGCAGTTTTTCCTCTATAAAATTACCACACAGTGGTAAACATGAAGACTCAGCAGAAGTGTTTAAACTGTTTTAAACTAAAGGATTTGTTCTGCCTTTTCATAATTATGCATCGTTATTCTAACTTAACTTTCATCAATCTCTCACACTGCCGTTGTGTGTTGCGTTCAGATCATAAAGATTTCGAATTACAATTTAAATTCCAGGATTTAAACCAACGTGCTTAAATGTCTTGATTCTCAAAGATGTATTTTGCAGGATTAAAAATGGATAGAAAACTAGATAGGTTAAAATTGATTGCATGGTTGGGCTTGGAGGTTTGTTGTTAATGGTTTGGTCTCAGACTGTGACTGAAGAAGGTGCAGTATCACCGGGGCCTATCCTGGGACCTGTCCTTTTTAACATCTTTATCAATGAGGCGACAGTGCATGCATTCATCTAGTTTGCAGATGACACTAGTTGGGGTGACCTGGTGATAGGCTCACTGGAGGACCTATCACCCAGAGGGACACAGGCAGGCTTGAGGAACTGATCAACAGGAACCTTATGAAATTCAACAATGGCAAATGCAAAGAAAGGCCCTGTCCCTGAAAAGGAAGAGCAAAATAGGCTGGACATTCCAGAGTCAGTAAGCAGCAGGCCATGGGACAGTAAGTTGGGTAGAAGCTAGCCATGTGCCCTTGCAACAAAGCCAGCCAACAGTGTTGAGGGCTGTGTGAACAGAAGTGCATCTGGTGTCTCGAGGGAAGGAGTCATCCCTCTCTACTCACCACTTGCTAAATTACAGACAGACCCTACATCCAGCTGTGGGCCTCCAGTAGAAGAAAGATATTAATAACCTGGAAGGACTTAATCACAGTGCTACCAAGATGCTCAGGAGCTGGACCACTTGCCTTATGAGGATATACTGAGGGTCCAGGGTTTTCTCAATTGCAGAAGAGGTGGCTTTAGGGAGACCAAGCAGCAGCCTCCATTTCCTATGGGGAAGGCAACAAGGAGAGAGTACCAAGCTCTTCACAGTGGTTCTTGGTGGGGGAATGCAAGGCAACAGGTATAAACTGAAGGAGCGGATCATACTGAATATAAGGAATACATTTTCCACAGGATGGACAGCCAAACGTTGGAGCAGATTTTTCAGAGGGAAGTGCTGTGCCCATTCTTGGGGGTTTTCAAGACTCAGCTGGATAAAGACCTGATCAACCCTGG
This sequence comes from Todiramphus chloris collaris, assembly GCA_025345505.1. NCBI lineage: Eukaryota > Metazoa > Chordata > Aves > Coraciiformes > Alcedinidae > Todiramphus > Todiramphus chloris. Next base: position 1,772,391 of record JANVCC010000035.1, read on the forward strand.
TCTGATTTCATATCTCTCCCTGTTTTGAGCAGAAAGTTGAACTGGTGACCTCCAGAGATCCCTCCCAACCCAAATTATGCAAGAATTGGTGGAATTTTATCCATGTTTATTAGTCTGTAATGTGAATTCCCATAGATTGTGTGCATTTTATGCTTTTCTATTTTAAAAACAACTATCAGGCATGGTCAGTGCATTTTATCTCTTTGCACAAGTTAAGGTCAGTATATCATAATTACCATGATGATATACAGGACCTTAGCATAGGTAGGAAGTACTAATTCATTACGTTCACCTAATAGGAAAATGGTGATGTGCCTTCATGGGACATGGATTATTTCATCTGATTGATTCCTGTGTTTTCTACCATAGCTTCCTGGAGACTGCCAAGGTTCAAATGCCACATCTTAATCCTTCTTTCAAAGTGTTCAAAGATGAGAAAAAATGTTTTCTAAAAGATTTGAAGTCTGGGACCTAGGAACTGTGTTTGACAAATTTATTCAGTGTACATAACACAACTGCCTATGACAGTGAATTGGGAATTCTATACTGAGGATAGGTCTTCAATGGCTTTCTAAATGAATGATCTTTTCTGAGAACAAAGAGTTATTGCAAATTCTACTAGCTTTGTCTCAGAGTACAAAGTGTATACTCCAACATTTCCTCTCTCATCGGATAGGACAGTAAATAACAGTGTATTAGGTTAAAACAAAACAAATACAAACAAACAAGAAAATAACAAAAAAACCCTAAACCAAAACAACAGAAGCAAACCTTAAGGATCCAAACACTTTTCTCCCCAGGGTAAGCACAAGTGACTGAGTACATGAACTATGGCAATTTCCTTATTGCACAATAGAAACATATTCAAACGGTTGAGTGACTAGTGAAAGAGGCAAGCCTGCATAAAAATGTTATTGAAAATATCTGTAGTGCTTTAATTATGTTTACATCCTCACCTGTACCTGTAATATTGATTCTGCAAACATGCATTCTGAAAAATATGTTAAGCAAAACTGTATCAGCATGTCAGGTGCAAAGGTGAAATCCAGTGTGGAATGATGAGATAAAATGGTGTAACTGCTCTAAATTTTAATTTTAATGTTATTTCTGTTATCTATTGCTGTATTACACCTATGCTGTATTTTTAGGGCACATCTTAAGATAGTTTTTCCATTAATTTTATTTATGTCAGTGTTTATAATAATATTTTTTTATCATAAGTAGTAATTTTGTGTTAATAGAGCTTATACAGAGTGAGGGAAATGGAGCACTGCATAGCTGTTCTTAATTTTATTTTACTGTGGTGTGGATCAGTAGCACATAACTAAAACATTGGTACTGGCACATAATTGTAGCAGGGAGTCTAAATTGCCATTGTTTTTATTTACCTGCCTTGAAGAGAGCTATCAAGGGAAGGCACCTTAAGAAATTAATTAAATATGATAGAGCACAATTCTAGCTGCAGCACTGAGACTAATTCAATGTTTTGATGTAAAAAGTTGATTCATACCTATCCTTGTAACTATCTAAAGCAGAAAGAGAGGAGTTAACTTGTTTTGAGGGTAGGAATACTTCAGAAGCAGTTGAGATAGCAAGGAATGATTGGAATCTGAACAATAATTTTATACAACATATTTTGAAGATAGCTTCAGAATTCTTTATACAACCTTCCTAGGCTCCTCTATAAAGTAACTAGTGTGGCCTTTATAATTTGAAGATACTACTATCATTCTTATAGAATATCTATTTTTGTTTTTAGCCATTAATGCAAAACCAGTATACGCTTACTAAGAACAGGTATTGTGAGATAAAATGCCATGGCTGTACTTCTCTAATATTCATATTTTAAAATTCTGTTTGTATTGAACGCTAACAAAACTGACTGACTAGCCATCTAACCAAAGTGAAATATCTCTTTACCATCACAAAAACACAAAAGAAGAAACAACCAAAAGTCTGTGGAATTTAATCCTCTATTGGGATTGCTCCCATAGCTGCTTTTCCTTTATTGCCCTTCCTCAGTATTACCATATTGAAGCATATGAAGGATAGGATCATTCTCCACATTAGCATCAACCTCTCAGGGACCAATCATATTCTGCTGTGTGAATTTTACATCAGAAAACATGTATTTTAAGAAAGTGGGGGGGGAGGAAGGACTTCTGCTCCATACAACAATACCATTCCACCTGACAGACTGTAGAATTTACAGAGCAGAGATGGGAAATTGTGCTTTTAGTAGGGAATATAACGTTATCTTGAAATATTTAAGATCTTCAGAAGTGACAGAGAATCAGTTTATGAAACCTGAAATTGTCTTCCGTTTTGGTAGAATTTGTTTTGCTAGCATAGTCAGCAGACTTTTTGTTCTAACCAAAACCCAGACATCTCAGATAAATGCTGAAAAGGACATCTCTGTTCCGTAAGTGTACATTGGAATCACAGAAGTGCAGTGGAACTGGAATGAAACATGAAAGCAATTGCAAAGTGGGTTTGTTTTTTTTTGTTGTTTGTGTTAAGGTTTTTCTTGTGAAAATATCACTTTCTTGGACTAAGGTTTATATTACAAGGCAACGGGGGGGGGGGGGGGGGGATGTTTCACACATATCCAGAGTGTTCAACCTAATATACTGTTGTTGCAAATGATATATCATGCAAGTATATATCATCCATAGCCAGAGAAACATAAAAATGAGGAGGGATTGCACAGTGACATCGCAGGATTCTGCCTCTCATTCAGGGTATCCTCCATCTGTATTTCAAACTGCGTGATAAGTAAATCTTTTAAAAGACTGATACTTCACTTGCATAATTTCTGCACCCTTTGTAGGTGAAACCAATGAAGTAGGGTGACTTTTCAAATCAAAATTAAGCAAACTTAGCAGAACTGAGTTACCAACAAGTTTGGTCACTCAGTGCATTGCATAGTGCATTGTCCTACTGGTGGATTTTATGTAACATTTTCTCATATTTTAACTGAATCTCCTATATGGTTTGTAGAGATATGCATGAAAATTTTTATCTGTGTTTGTTTTTTAATTACAGGTGCTGTTCTTATGTGGGTCGAAGGGGAAATGGTCCTCAGGCTATATCTATTGGCAAAAACTGTGATAAATTTGGCATAGTTGTCCATGAGTTGGGTCATGTGATAGGTTTTTGGCATGAACATACACGACCAGACCGTGATGACCATGTCACCATCATCAGAGAAAACATCCAGCCTGGTGAGATATTCTGATAGGTATTTTGGAAAAAAAAGTACTCTGTTTATTTTTGGCACTTCATTCAACTGCTCAACTCTTTGAAAACTGAATGCTGAATCGCACAAATTAACCAAATAGCAGAAATTAACATTTATGCCTGCTGTTCCTCTTTTCTAGACTAATCTGAAGCTGATTCACAAATAAATACTGCAACTAAAATATAATCTTTTCTAAAGATCTGGCCAAGCAGCAAGCCACTAAATTGTATTGTCTAAAAGGAGAGAAATAGTAATCATGCTTAAAAACTTTGAAGGAAGCCATTGCTCTCAAAGCCCTTTAAAAGTCACGGTTTTGTGCTTGAGAACGTGCTTTTCCTTTTTGTAGTCTTTACTGAATGATAGAAAGTAGAAATAGGTCAATAGCTTTTTAGCTGCCCAAGAAGCTTAGACCTTGAAGGTAAGCTGAAGACTGAATCTGTGGCAAAGATGGGCATTGTTCCCAAAGTTTCCACTTCACTCACTTCCTGCAGATTTTACAGCGTTAGCCAGTGGCCTTGGTATTGTTGAGACAAAGCATCTGAGGAACTTGAGAACTTTAAACTGTAACTGTCTTGTCTTTGTCGATCTAGCTGTTGTGCCCACATTTGTACGGGAAAGATGGGAGGGAGCTAGGCGTGTTTCACTTGCAATATGCAGAAATGTGCATGGTCTTTGTGAAACACTGATTTTGACTGATGTGGATTCTCTGTTTAAGAAGGGGTGAAATCAGAAATTGTCTGATGATAGCTTAGAGCATTTGTTTGTCTGTTCCTATAGAAAATGCTTTGAAACAAAATAGATTGGAGATGCAATAAATTTTTGCCACCTTATCCAGGACTTGGAAGATGATTGGCAGATAATACATACTTCCAAAAGTCTCTAAAGTCCTGAACGGGCATGTGCATCCAAGCCTTCCTTCTGTTCTCTCTGTGTCACTGGTTTATGTAGGTTCTCTTCCCCTATGCTTTTTCTGCAATGGAGGGCCATCCTCAGTCCTCCTCTCTCCTTGCACCTGTCTCTTTGGTTTCTGGCTGAAACCAAGAAATTCATGACCACCAAGACATTTTAATGCCATTACAGTATGCAATTTATGTTGGTTAATAATATTAATGCCACTGCAGTTTTTTACAAGACACCAATGAAAATATGAGTTAAAGTAAGGGATAGTTTGTATGCCTTAATACACTGATTAGGACAAAGAATTTCTGGTCTGGAATTATGAGCTAAGTATAGTTCTTTTTTGCAAGAGCTGTCTCTTGAAAATGTGATTTTGTAGTGTTTTTGTATTACATGAGCCTTTGCTTCAGCAAAACCTCTTTAGTATCCAGTCTAATGAGTCTACAATGAGGAGGGTTCTTCCATGGTCTTTGCTGTCAAAATGATTGCTTTCTGGAATCAAGATCCAAGCCAGCAAATTCTAGATGAAGCCCAACATAATGTGTGGGGCCTTTATGTAAGTTAGGTAAATGAGAAAAGTCTTTCTAAATGCCGATTATTGGAATTTGATGTGTTTTTCAGAAGATATGTCTGTTGTTAATAAAGTCACACAGTTACTCCCAACTGGCTAAAATTTATGAATGTCAGTGAGTGATTAGGTTAGGATCTTTGTTGTTTCTTTGTTTGTTTTTCCTGTTTGGTTATTTTCTTCACAAAGTAAGATATTAAAGGAACTCTAATTATCAATCATTTGTAGGTCAGGAGTACAACTTCTTGAAGATGGAGCCTGGAGAGGTGAACTCCCTTGGGGAACCATATGACTTTGACAGCATTATGCACTATGCCAGGAACACCTTCTCAAGGTTGGAGTCTCAGGTTATACCTTTTGACTTTTAATTCTATTCCTCTCTCTGAATGTTACGAACCATGCTTTTTTAAGTATTCCAAAATCTCTTAAAATATCCCTTGTGATACAGTATTCTTGCAGCAGTCAGAGCACAGCTTGTTTATTTTAAGTCGTAATAATTTAATCTTGTTTTTAAACACATTTCATGTCCTTTCAGTTTCAAAGCAGCCTTTTGATCTTACTTCAATTCTTTATATCTTAAGACAAGATAATCTGGAAACATTTCGTATAATACTCTCTTTTTGTCTTCACAAAAATTTGAATTTAGAAAAACCAAATGGCTTTAAATGATTAGGAATGTCATGTGTAATATGATCTGTTCTCAAAAAGTAATCTCCTTTGCTCTGTAATGGCTGAGTAACTGAATTAGGCAGGTAGAACATGTTATGCTATTAGCACATCTACGATGCAAGCCGCAGACTTTGCTGAGGACTGCAGTCAACCATTTGTAACAGAGGCTGCAGCCTCTTCTCTGGTTTTTGTATAGATTGTTACTATTATCAAAACTATATAATAAAAAGTTCTGATGGTTTTGCTCCCTGTTGTGGGCTGATCCATTCCCAACTCCACAGTAACTCACATGGGTTTGCTCTGAAACTCTGCATGATTGTGGAGAACTATACAATGAGCTTTTCCTATAGGCTAATCCTACACTGGAGAATGAGTGAAGGAGGAGTCTTTCACCCAGTCCTATTACATTTCATACCAAATTACAGTTCAGCTAATTACTCTCTAAAAATACCAGAAAATTAAAAGTAAGCTCAAGGAAAAAGAGAAATAAATAAAGAGTTATGTGCATAGCTTTTTAATTATGGCAAATTCATATATTTTAAGGTAAAAATACTAGAGAATTTGAGACTCTGAAATAAACAGAAGACCACCAGAAACCTCACCAGCCTTTGCAAATTTCTTAGGCTTGTTCTCCTCAATATAAATGATACTATTTAAAATAAAAGAAAAAAAACATCCTACTGAAGGATGAATTCACCATACACATAATTCACCCCTGGAAGAGCATGAGAATGAGCCATGAGGTAGATACTAGTCACATTGCTTAATCCAGTTACAGAAAACATTACCTTATGGAAGAGATTATAAAAGCCTTTATAAAGTAGAGTAATTTAACAAGCTGGAATCCCTCAGAGTACTAGGGCAGTGACAACATCAAGATAATGTGATTTGTGAGCCCTGAACTCGCTACTCTCCAAGCTGGCAAAAGCTGATAGTGCCATGAGTAGACATGCCCTGCCCCAAGGTACAAGAGGTTGTTACTTCATCCTGTTTAAAACCAACCAGCAAATCCTTGAAGTCATGTTGATTTGCACTGATTTATCTTGAAAGCATGAATCGTATTCAGGGTGGCTTAGTGCCAGCTGTTTGTTAGTCCTTTCTCACACAGATATGTAGAAATCAGAAAACATCATAAAGTTCTAGTCACACACAATGATGTTGTTGATGCTGTATTAAAACTTTTACAGGTGGTTTCCTTAGTAAAGTGTTAAGGCATTTATTAATGTATGAATAGCATCAGTTTCAGGTTGTACTAAACGTCAGTGGAAAATAAAATTATAACTTATAAATGCAAACACTTTTTTGAAATAATAATGATAATGTGTCTTATTTATAGAAACTGAATGCCATAACATCCCATGATGTTTGGGGTTTTTTTGCAAAGTTTTTAGTGATGCCACAAGAAATCTGTGTAAGGAGAACAGTATGTACCTGCAATATGCAAAATCGTTCATTTAGTATTACTTAGAAACTAATCTGTAATTGTAAACAGTAATCCTAACTATAAACATCCTTACTGTTCGTTCATTTTTGGACCTACGTTATGACTGAAAATACTTCTTTTACTTTTCAATAAAAGTCCTACAACTATACAAGAGTATTAAAAAAAATAAATAAAAAATCAAAGAACAGGAGAATACTGAAATATAAAACTCTCTTCCATTTTATGGTGTTTCAGGGATTTTTCAAATTCTGTAACCTGATAATAGAACTTAGTTTTGTACCTTACTCTTTTACAATTTATTTGAGACTACCAAAATATTTTGTATCATAATTAAAGTTTGGGAAACTTTGACTAAAACTTCACATTTGGAACAATTGAACTTCTCTATTATGTCTAGTCATTTAGGGTAAATGTTATTCAAATCACATATGGTAAGTGAATATATTTTATTGTGAAGCAAGCAAGGACTGGCAAGTAAGCATTTCTGTTTCAAAAGCAGCAGTGGCTAAAGTGGAGACATCTAACAGAAGAGTAATTAGCAAATGTGCCCGACTACCTGCTCTTACACCTGCAAGTCCGACTTTGTTAGAAATAGGAACTTGGTGAATCAGAATTGTATTGAAGGGCTCAATTTATATATTTTTATACAATGTTAAAACTTATTTTTTCAGCTTAACAATAGTGCCTTTTCTCCGTGTCATCTTAAGAGTAGTAAGAGATTTCCCTCCTGATGTCTAACAAATACAAAAGCTGATATTTTATTTGATGTACCGAAAGAAGATTCTTTTTTTGATAACTAGGCATAAAGTTTGCCAATTTGAGGAATTTTATGACATGTTTTCTGTATTTAAAGTTCTGCATTTTACCCTTTTATTTATGCCAAATGTAAATTCTAGATTTAAAAAAATAGTATTATACATTCATAATACTTAGACGGTTTTATGACAGAAACCTGATAGGGGTTTTGGGTGTCTATTTTTATTTTTATTTTTTTTAGGGGCATGTTTCTGGATACCATTCTCCCTTCCCGTGATGATAATGGTATACGACCTGCCATTGGCCAACGTACTCGTCTAAGCAAAGGAGATATTGCACAGGCAAGAAAGCTGTATAGATGTCCAGGTATTGCACCACAAACAAACAAAAACCACATACCATCAACTGTGTGACTTGTTCAAGAGGAATGATATATTTTTTGAGTCAGCTGCTCAGTAGTCTGTTTCCCTGTTGGCAACTGGTGTAGGCAGTTCAAGAATTGAATCATAAAAAAATCTTATAGATAAGGTGTCTGGAATGCAAAGCACTCAAGGACAGATAAACGTCATGGAACTAAGTGTTGTTTCATGCGACTTCAGTCATATTTATTCCTTAGCTGCTCAGTGGCTAGGAAAAAAAAAAAAAAGTTTAGTATCACTTCTGGTTTGCATATTGACTGGAGTCTTTTTTATTTGAATTCAGGTAGAGTGCAGGAGGGGCAAATTATATTATGCCTATCAGCTCCGAGAACATTACATATTCTTTAAATTTAACAAATAACAAGCTGGGACAACTAAGGAACTGGTTAGATTCTATTACAAAATTTCTACACTTTTAACAGAAATATTTAGTATTTTAATATCTTCTGCCCAATTCTAGCATCCTATAATTTCAATTCATATTAATGTTTTATCTCAAAATAGTGTTGAGGTGAAGTTGCTATCTCTTTCAGTGACATGAGTGTCAAATCTGGAGTAAGCTGGAATCAGACCTGTTTCCTGTGGTTCCCCAGTGCTTGTTCTTCACTAAGTGCTGTCAGAGTGGTGGAAATCTCTAAGCAAAAGATACTATTTTCCTTGCTATAGTTATGGCTGGTACCAGTTTTAACCTTTGGTGTCAAATGAAGCAGGTCAGAAGTGCTATCTCTCAGACAGTATTTGCCAGCAGATTGTCCTTGTGGGAGGCTAGACATACCAGCTTTGTGCCACATAGGTTTTACAACCTTCCTGCTCCTCATGGGAATTGATGAAGCCTCAGAAACTGTTTTAAATCAGATATATGGCTACTTTTTACCAATTGATGAATACAGAAAGACTAAAAAGAGGGATCAGGAATGAAGTGATGGAGCTGCTTCAAATTTGCATCAACAGCAGTGCAATCTACTGAAGATCTGGGGAATCTGTGTGTTTGATGTACACTGTACAGCTGAAATATGCTTTTTCTGGTGCTATTAAGTACACCAAATCATAGCCTTCTATATACCTAGTGCATGCACAGTGCCTCTGGGTCTATCAGAGGAGAAACTGCTGTAACATGTTTTCTTTAACCACTGTTCCCTTTGGAATATTTTTTGCTCTTTCCTTTTGGTACAGAAAGTACTTGAACAGCAGCGTTCTCCCTGTCAACTTTATTTCTAATAACGGTATACAGAGAACAACAGAATAAATGCAGAAAATACATATATATTTTAATAAAAGCCAAACTTCGGAGACAAAAATAGTCTATAGAATCAAAACTATTGTGAAAGTAGCAAGAATTTTAAGATCACATTGACTTAAGAAAGAAAAAACAGCCTAGGCTGTTTAGTGTGCATAAAACACTTTAACATGCACTTTGAGTCAACTGAAAAAGATGCAGTGTGCTTTTTGAAATAATGATCAAATTGTTCAAAGAAAATGTCCTTTTCATATAATTCACGAAAAGGTGTAATGGTAAGTTATAATTTCATTCAATGTCTTGGATTCTTGCTGAAAGTTAGTTTCACAGTATTGTGAAACCATGGTTGTTCATCAGTAGTGCACTTCAAAAGTAAGTTTTTTTTATGTTTTGTTTTGTTTTTTCAGCACCAGTAAACATGGGTAAGAGGGATAATAAAAATGCATGGTGGCTGCAGGATCATTCTCCTTTTCTTGTGCTTTGCTTAGGCAAACTTTAGGATAAAAGACATAGGTTTTCTAAACTTACTTAGATGAGTCAGTCCATAAAAGAGAGTGAGTTTTGATGGAGAAAAAAAGGTTTTTCTAAGAATGTTAAATACCATGCTATTTAACGTGTTATTTTTTCAGTTAATATATTTAATAGAAGCTGCATAACTGAATAATACAGCACAAACTTAGACATCCAATAAAGAAAGCAACTCTGCAAGTTGCATAGTACTTGTGATCTAAAAAATTTTCCAGCATATAGTGAGACTGAGAATTGAGACATTAAGCTTTTTGTTTTGTGAAAAGAATTGTGTGATCATAATAGCATATAGCAATAAAATCCCTGACACTCTGTTGATTTTTGGAGGCATGCTGTATTTCCTGTATAAGACAAAAGATGTTATTCATGAGATCTGTTTATGGTAATACAGTAGTGAATATTTCTATCATTAATAACCTTGGCATTGTTTCCTGTGTTCATTTGTGTTGCCTTAAATGTAATATAATGGAAATACAGAAAACATTGGAAAATATTGATTTAGTTAAGTTAGTGATGCACACTTCTTTTATAAAGGATTTTGTGGTATTGTGCATGTTCTACTTATTTCTGCAAGCAGTTTCTGGGCCCAGAAGGCGAGTGCGTTTTCTGCGGCCCGTGAATATGAAGTTGAGCTCAGGGCTGCTGGAGAATAGAACTGTGGACGCTGCGGTGAGGCATCTGAGCCTTCTGGCTTGTTTTAGCTAGTCAGGATGTTCAGGGTCATCATTCAGGAAAGGGCTTAGTGACAGAGAAACAGTTTTGAGCTGGTGAAGTCAAGGCATGAGACTTGATAACGTGTCTTTCATCGGCTAAGTGCCACAGCACTGTTGGTAGCAACAGCAGTTTGGATTTGTCTTTTACTTTTTCTTAGGATTTTTGTCAAAGGAAAACATAATTGCTGATAGGCATCTGTTACATTTTAATACTGAGCTATGTTGTTACACGATAGAATAATGAAAAAGCAAGCAGCTAAGTTGAAGATCCTTCCTCTGCCAATCTCATTTTGAACTTTGTTTGAACGTCTTGGCATTTGAGAACTGATCTTGAATGTAAGGCTGGATATATTGCAACAGTTTTTAGACTGTCTAATGAAGTAATAGAATATGTTTTCTTCTGGTGTAGCTACGCAAAGTTCAATACAGGTCTACCTTTATAATTTTATATAGAAATTGAAGTTGATTTAAAATTCATATGCAGTTTTATAGAAGCAAGACAATAAGAAAGGAAAATGATGGAGAAGGATACTCTTAGGCAAAAAGAGAGGAAAAGAAATAAATGGGTGTGGTGGGAATGAATAATGGTTGGGAAAGGAGGCTCAGACTGGCAGGGGAAGGTTGGTCAGAGGAAAAGAAGGTGGATAGAATAAATTCAGCAAATTTATAAATTGCCAGAGTCTGTGACAGTACAGGTGGAAAAGAGCAGATGAAGGATACCTAGCCTGGTTCTTTTTTGTGCTGTTCTCACTGTTCCTCAGGCTTAACTTTCTTCCAGCTCTATTACAGTAGAAAAGAGTGTTCACCTTCCAAAGGCAGCCTTTATTCACTACATAAGGAACATAAAGTTTTTTAGATTAAGACTGTTTCCCTATAACTATAAAAGGGCATCAAATCAACAGTAGGACACTGAGCTGTGGTAAACGGATTTAAGTTTTTAGTTTAACAAGTACATTACCAGCACCAGATATTTTTAGGTCACTGTGGCAGCTTCATATGCCATATATGTACAGTTATACAGACTTGGGTCTAAGTAACAAGTATTAAAGGTCTTAATTCTCTTTGGAAAACACTGAACTTAGCCATGTATGACAGTGTGTATTTGCTATTGCAAGGGAAAAAGGAATTAAAGTTGGTTCCTTAAATGTCCTGGAGGATCTGGGTTTCATCATTTTGCAGATTTCACTGTAATCCTTAATGGAACTTGATCATGTGTGTAGGCCAGCCCAGAGAGGTGTTGTACACAGGCTGTTTAATTAATTAAACACTTCCACAAAGTTCACTGGTAGAAATTGCTTTGTATAAGCATATAATCTACCTGCTGCCTGCCCCCATTTCTGGGAGAAGTAAAAATATTTTCCCTTTCCTTAAGCCACAGAAAGGCTTATCAGAAGTCTAACCTTCTCAAGTTGTAAAACAGCTTAGTTTTTTGGTAGGAGTATGTGTGTGTGGAGAGCTAAAGTCACATTTCTGCAAGTGGTCTAGCCTAGTAACATTGATACAAAGTATGACATTTGAGAGGGGGGAAAAAGCATCAGAGAAAACATTGGCAACATTAATGATTAACAATGGAATAAAAATGTACAAATGCTTTATAAAGCAGAGGTATTGAAATTGTAATTAATTTCTTCTGACATGAAATACGTTAAGATTATTTCTTAGGAAATTTTAATACGTTGCCCTTACCACTTATTTTCCTTCCACGTTTCTTTCCCAAAGTGGACTCCATTAATAATGGACCATCACATGATAAAATGTTTATAACGTATCATTTTAAAATCCTAAACACAAATACTGTAGTCGCCACAGTCCAATCACAGAGAAAATCTTTACCTTCTCTAGTGATGGAATTTTAACTGTTTCGATTATCACTGGCTCCTTGCAAAGGAATGTGCTTTTAAACAAGAAATGCCCAAATATTACTCTGTCTACAGCAGTCCTGGAAGACAGCCTGAAACTCTGATCCCATGGATAATTAATTCAGCTACTGATTGGTATAAGCTATTCTTGATATAGTTCCCTTGAGTAATCAGGAATTTTAAATTAAAAGGTAAATACAGTGAAAAACATATTTTGTAAGTTCTAAGTTGATAAGTTTTATAACCCCAAACATATAAGTTCTAATTGTGTTAATTCTTAGTAGAAGTTATCCAATTACAATTTTTCTTACGCTTCCCTTAAATTCAGAGATATTTATGAAAATTTTTATTTGATAGAGGGCTCCCAAGTATTTAATATGTTTACAAGCTAAATTGTATTAACTGGCTTTGTTCTATAATTCCTAGAAAATGTTCCATGCCGCCTTCTGCAACTTAAAATCCTTAGTTTTAAAACTACATATAAATTCTGTATATGGAGCAAGGAGTGTTATTAATCAAAGAATCATAGAATGTTAGGTGTTGGAGGGGATATCTGGAGGTCATCAAGTCCAACCCCACTGCCTATGGAGGAACAGCTATGGCATGCCACACAGGAACAGATACAGGTGGGTCTTGAAAGTCTCCAGAGAAGGAGACTCCACAGCCTCTCTGGGCAGCCTGTTCCAGTTCTTTGTCACTCTCACAGTGAAGAAGTTTTAACTCGTGTTGAGGTGGAACTTCTTGTGTTTCAGCTTGCAAACATTACCTCTTGTCCTATTACAGGGTGCAACTGAAAAGAGACTGGCCCCTTCTACTTGACATCCACCCTTCAGATATTTGTAAACATTAATAAGATCCCCTCTCAGTCTTCTCTTTTCCAGGCTAAACAGCCCTAGGACTCTCAACCTTTCCTCATAAGAGAGATATTTCAGTCCTTTCATCATCTCTGTTGGACTCTCTCTAGTATTTCCCTTCTGAACTAGGGAGACCAGAACTGAGCACAATGCACTAGTGAGACCACATTTGGAGTAGACAGGAAGGATAACCTTCCTTGACCTGCTGGCCACACTCTTCTTTATGCACTCCAGGATACCATTGACCTTCCTGGCCACAAGGGCACAGTGCTGTCCCATGGATAGCTTGTTGTCCACCAGGACACCAAGGTCCCTTTCCATGGAGTGGCTTTCCAGCAAGTCTAGCCCTAACCTGTACTGGTACATGGTGTTATTCCTCCCCAGGTGTAGGACTCTACACTTATCCTTGTTGAACTGCATTAGGGTTTCCCTTTGGCCAGCTCTGCAGTCTGTCCAGATCTCACTGGATGGCAGCACAGCTTTCTGGTGTTTCAGCCATTCCTCCCAGTTTAGTATCATCAGCAAACTTACTGAGGATACACTCTGTCCCTTCATCCAGCTCATTGATGAAGATGTTGAGTAAGACTGGACCCAGTACTGGCCCCTGGGGAACACCACTACTTATAGACTGCCAGCTGGACTCTGCACCACTGATCACAACCCTTGGAAGTCTATTGCTTAGCCAGTTCTCAACCCATCTCGCTGACCACTCTTCTAACCCACACTTCCTGAGCTTACCCACAAGGATGTTATGGGAGACAGTGTCAAAAGCCTTGCTGAAGTCAAGGTAGACAGCATCCACTGCTCTTCCTGCGTCTACCCACAGAAGGCTATCAGATTAGTCAGACATGACTTCCCTTTAGGTAAATCCCTGCTGGCTACTCTTGATAACCTTCTTTTCTTCCATGTGCTGAGATATGATCTCCAGAATGAGCTGCTCCACTACCTTTCCAGGGATGGAGGTGAGGCTGACTGGTCTGTAATTTCCAGGGTCTTCCTTCTTGCCCTTGGACTGGAGTGACACTGGCTTTCGTCTAGTCCTCAGGAACCTCACCCATTCTTCATGAGCTTTCAAAATGATGGAGAGTGGTAGAGCAACATTATCCAGCTCCCTCAGCACTCGTGTGTGCAGCCCATCAGGGCCCACGGATTTGTGTGTGTTCAGTTTATACAAGTGATTTCTAACCCAATCCTCATTGACCAGTATAGAATCTTCCTCCTTCCAGGCTTTCACTCTTACTTCCAGGGTCAAGGATTCCTGAGGGCTGGTCTTAGCAGTGAAAACTGAAGAAACAAATGAATTCAGTAACTCCACCTTCTCTGCATGCTCTGTCATCAGGGCTCCCACAGCAGTGGGCCCACATTTTCCCTAGTCTTCCTTTCACCATTGAGGTATTTGAAGAATCCCTTCTTGTTCTCCTTCACTTCCTTTGCCAGAGTTAATTCTAAGAGGGCCTTGGCCTTTCTTGTTGCATCCCTACATACCCTGACAATTGTTCCTATAATTCTCCCAGGAGACCTGTCCCTTTTTCCACATGCTGTCAACTTCATTATTGCACTTGAGTTTTTTCAGCAGCTCCTTGCTCATCCATGCTGGTCTTCTGCCTCCTCTACTTGACTTTGTATTTTATATATAGATATATTTTTTATATATATTTAATTTTTTAATATTCTGGAGAAAATAATTCTGCACTTTCTGTAAGACAAAAAAATTCTGAAATGTTTTAAAAAATGTAAAACTGTCATGCTTAATTCATTGATGTATTTAGTTTCAGAATGGGTTGATTTAGGGACTTTAATGGAGTAAGGGGTAGTTACACCAGGGTCTTCCTCCTCTCTTACTAATTGCAGGATTGCAATTGAACTGCTATCTCATGTCCCACATACTTGATAGCGTTTTCTTTGCTTACATACTTCACTTTATGTGGATGTGTGCATTGCATGACTTCATAATCAGTATTTGTGAGTTGAAGTTACAATTAATTTAAAAAAAAAAAGCAACATGAGCAGAAAAGATTGGACAAACAGCATCTCCTATCTCTCATCATGTCATTTGCTCAAGGCTTGTTTTGTAACTGAAATGTTGGTGAAATAGTTATAGCTAGAGCAAACAGAAGAGGAACAAAAGCTTGAAATATGATTGTATGCCTTGGGAGAGTACACCGCTGCAGTGTAGTCTTGAAGCCATGTGTTGGGGAAAGAATAAGAGAGGACTCTAAAAGCAGCATGCAAAATAATTGGATCCTCACAGATCTCCCGAGTTGTGCATGCATCTGCTGTGAAGGGTATCTCCTCTTTGGGCTCTGCTTTCCTCTACTCCTGTGTAAGACTATGATTTTACTCTTGGCTTTCTCTTAAGTGCTTTACATATGCATAGTAAACTACAATACAGTTCACTAGTGCCAGGGGAACCAGTACAGTACTCTGCAATTTATTTAAGTTTGCATTCATCACTGTGTTAAAAATAAATTG
This sequence comes from Todiramphus chloris collaris, assembly GCA_025345505.1. Lineage (NCBI taxonomy): Eukaryota > Metazoa > Chordata > Aves > Coraciiformes > Alcedinidae > Todiramphus > Todiramphus chloris. The sequence continues at coordinate 1,788,048 of JANVCC010000035.1, forward strand.
TGGTTAATTATGGATATAGCCTTTTCACTGAAAAGGCTTTGTATAGAAATAATTATTTAACACTGAGTACCTTTTTTGTATGTGTCATTTGCTGTAGCTGCCTGCAATTTTTAAAGATAAAACCACATTTTTTAAATGACGGGGGGGAAAAGAACTTTTTTGTCTGTTTCATTCCTAAAGGACACAGTAGCAGTGACTTTCTCCATTATATTTTTTTGGGGGTTGCACCAATCTTTCTTTTTTCTCCCCATCACAATAACCTTTTCAGTGTCAAAGAACATTATTTAATGCCTTGAATGTAGCTTATGCCTGATATTACAATGCAGTTGTCAGATTATGCTTTAGATGCATTTTAACAAGACAGCCTTTACAGCTGTATTGTCTTTGTCATAAACAATCTTTTCCTTTGTCCCTTTTTATTTAAAGATCTTCCAGATCATTTATAATTCATTGAGCTTTTGATGATACAGTAGTTCACCTGCTGACAGTGGTAGTCCTGTAATTTGAAAATAGTGCATATCTGATTACACTGTCAATCAATTACACTGTCAGATAATATTCTCAAATTCACATCTCTCATATCACACCTGCAAAATCAATGGGTGAAACAACTTGATGAAGGTCAAAAAAGATGCATGACTAAGATGTAACACCCTACCAGAATCAGTTTAGTGGTGGAGAATGGCAGGAGCTTCCAATGCTGTATTTTAGCATGAAGAGGAATTATTAACCAGTCCAGCAGCAGCTAGTAGCATGATTGACAGGTGAGATATGGGTGCTAAAAGCTTCAATAATAAAGAATATAAAAGCTTTTGGTATTTTAGGACTTTACATTAGCTTTGCTTTATTACTCCTATCTCTACAAATGACTGTTGCAAGATATTTTGGTGAATGTAGGATTTAGTTTTCCTTATCAGTATAAATGAGTGAGTTTAGGTCAGATCAGTCACTCATGTGGGCAAGTACTAAATTAAATGAAACCACTGATGAAATTCCAATGTGGTGCCAATCATGCTGTGCCGGCTTTTGTTTTACTTTTTCTTTAGTTCTTAAAGGCTGTGTCTAAGGGTGTGGCTAACTTTTTTTCACCAAAGTTATATGCATAGTTTTGCAATTGATTGACAGCAGTGACATTTTTAAGACTGCTGTAATTTTGGTTATGTCAGCAGACTGCACACAAGTGAAATAGTTCATGGAATAAAAACACCCTGTGTAAAAAGGAATGAATGTCAGACTAGCTTAAAATCATTGTTTTGAATAAATCAGAAAATAACTACTCTGTTTTCCATTCTGCATCTGCAGTGAGTTAAATGTATTCTGAGCAGATATTGGAAAGATGCATTTTACTCTATTAGGCATATTCAATTTTGTATTTTACTGTATTTTGTTTCTTTCAGCCTGTGGAGAAACACTACAGGAATCTACAGGCAACTTTTCTTCTCCAGGATTTCCAAATGGTTATCCTTCCTACACACACTGCATATGGAGAATCTCTGTGACCCCAGGGGAGAAGGTATTTTAACGTTCCCTCAGCTAAACACAGATACTATGTTCAAAACAAAATGGTGCTTTTCTTTAGCTTTTAATTTAAGTTTAAAGCTTACATAATTATTGAAAACAATGATATACCATAAAAAATGGGACCGTGAACTATGTGCTATTGAATTTGATCTGTGGCATTAGAACCACATCATCTATTTTGTAGCTGTCCATGTAAAATGAAGGCATGATTTCAATCTGCTATATGTTTCCATGATAAAATCCCTTCAAAACTGGCTTCCAGTTCAGTTGGTGGTTCAGTGTAAAGGTGGAAGAGGTAGTTCAGGCTCCTGAAATGTCTCTTCTCCAGCAGAGGCTTGAGTGAGCTGACTGAGCTGTGTGATAGGTGGGCTCTGCCTAAGGAAGCTCTTAGTATGTCGAACGGGATGTTCTTAAAGTGAAGCAATAATAATGTAGGCTAAAGAAAGTGTCATTGTAGGTATTCCCTGGTATCACTTAGTTTTGCTTTCTGGGCATCAATTTTAGGGGAAAAAGTGAGGAGAAGAAAGAAAAAAAAAAACCTTGGTGAGAGCTGTTTGGGGAGAGAAGTGTACCATCCTAGTGAAAGCAAAACCTGTTCTTGTGTACACTTTCAAAATGTGCTAGCTGAATCTTGTTTTAAATTACTGGTTCAAATATATCCTGCCTCAAAATAAATAAGGATAGAGGGATCAGTGGGAAGTTTCACCTGAGACAAAATATGCAGGGGAAAAAAGCTATGCTTCTTTACGAGAAGCAGTGGCTGATATTAAGAAGTCATATCTGAAATACAGAACTTAGCACCATCCTGAGTACTGGAGAGTCCGAAGAGGAAAACGCAGCATTTCTCTCATATATTTTAGTCAGTTTTGTCAGTGTTCTCACACTCTGCATTGGACATAGTTTTCTTCTGATTGGATTAATTTATTCCATGTTTCTATCAGGTTAGGGACCTGGTAGACACCAAGAATATATGTTCATGATATGCTAATAGAGTCTGAGGAGCTGTAAGAGCATTTGCCACTGTGGGGGATGAAAGCAAAGTCATTTGGAAAGCATTTGCCCTCCTCTGGACAAGAGCCAGAGACAGGAGGAAAAATAAACACGCTCTGTGCTGGCAGGACGTGGGTGGCTCTGCAGGTTGGCAGGGAAAAACAAATGAAAACAGATGAATGAGAGAAGGTTTGCGCAAAAGTTGCAAATTAATCTAGATAGGTAGTTTTATGTCCCCACTATTTGTGTTGTTTCTTATACACTGCTGTGATAGCAACAAGATTTATTTGGGTTTCTTTTCAGTTCCTCATTTGAAACTTAAAGAATTGTAGTGTTCATCTACAATTATTATTGGCTTTTAAAAGCAATATTACTATGAGTTAGAAAATGGTCATAGTTAAGTATTCATAGCATATTGCAACTTTGTGTAAGTCTATCTGTGGACCTTAGTGTAATTTTAATAGATTTGTAATACCATAATGTCTTGAGATTGTAACCACCACTTGAGCTGTATTATACTGTACAAAGCTTAATGGGGGAAAGCAATGTAAGAAGACCATCTCCCTTCCCATATTAAGGGAAAAATTTCAACTAAACAGAATTTTCTAAGTGATATTTGATGTTACAAGTTGTGTATGTAGGGCTCTGTGCTGACCTCCAGCTCTCATAGTGTCCATGTAGTTCAGCTAAACCAAAGAAAATTATATTTGTGTTAGTGTCAAAAAGTCTGTTTTGACAGTGCTATTCCCATAGAAAAAATGCTTTGAGATAAAGGACCCTATTTGCAGTGAGTACTTGATGTGAATAGCAGATAGCAAAAATGAGGTCTTAACTAATGCATATATCATCATTCCTTGGACACACATTTTCTCAGTAAATGATGATAACATATTCACATTATGAAAGGAAAATAAAAATATATTTAAGTTTTTGTTCTTTTATTTGTTACTTTGACGCTGATAGATCTCAGGAATGTTGTGTGGAGGTTAGAGTATGTATAAGTACGTCACATCATGTTCTGAAACATCAGTGAGCACTTTAGTCATCTAAAAATAAACTGTAAAAGCATCAGTCCAGATTATCTAGCTCTTGTCTCTTATTTATTGAGATTTAACATTGTGCTGTTTGAGCATAGTTTAGAGGACTTCTATCCATGCTGCTTTCTGCAAGTACAGACACTTCCCATCTTTGATGGCAGAAAATTCAAGGATGTACACACTAGCTGTAGCATTCCTTTTATTGATAGGCATCATAAATTGCCAGCCCAATCTAAAATGTGTATGTCCCTATTACTAAAACAAGGCAGTTCATTCACCTTTTACTTACTCTGAAGATTTAAGACTATATGGTAAACAGCTGTACACAGTATATCTATACACAGAAAAATCTCTGGGGGAGAATGGTGTTAGTAATACTGTATGCCTTCTGCCAGGGCGAATCCCGCCTTCTGGTGTGTAGAAATGTTTTTGGCATAGGGAGTTGCAACTGTGCCAGTGCTGGGTTGTTTTTTTTAATCTACCTTTTTTGAATAAGTTATATTACATTCCAATTTTCCTTAATGTTTTACATGAATGATAAAATAGAGCAGATAAATCCTTGATTAGTATGAGAAAAAATACCACCTGCAGAAAACTTACTTAGTGCTACTTGGTGTTTGCTGTATTTTCCTGCTTTCTTATCCCAGGCAGTACAAGATATGAGATATATATTCTCTCTGAAGCTGCAGTAGCATAATTGAATCTGCTGTGTAATCAATAATTCCTTAATTGTGCTGACAAATGCCCATTGATTGTTTTTCCTGTGTAGACTTTCAGCCATCCCATCCCCTTGATCAAGCTCTGCCTTGTCTGTAGCTCTATTTAATACTTTGCAGAATTGCAAATCAGAATCTTAAATATATTTATACTTGTTTGGTTCCCAGCCAGAAATCATGCTGTGACAGATTTTAGCCTATGTGCAGCTAATGAATGTCAATGTTAAGGAATTGCTGTGTCATCAAATACCTTGGTTTGTCAGAGTGAGAAAAGGCTGTGAAGATTATTTCATAGAATTTCATTGCAGAAGCTCATTAAATTGCAATGTTTCTCATTGAGATAGCGGCACTTTGAGACAATGACACTGATCACACCTAAGTAAAACCATCCTTTTCCAAACTCTATCCTGGCAACTAAGATTTGGAAAAAGCCAGAAAAATCTGATGTTTCAGCTGTGTCATGAAAAATGGAAAACTTGTGGCTAGCCTGGTGAGAGACCTCTAGGCTCTACATAGCTGAGCCAATGGAGGAGGTGTAGGATGTGGCTTCCATAATTTGCTTCCAACAGAGCCAACTGGGTTAGCTTAAGCAACTGTGGAAAACAGCTTGACCCTAACCCAGTTTTATGCATCTCATCTGGGAAAAGAAAATGGCTCCCCATTGTGAACCCATCTGTCTGCATCACTGAGTTGAGGTGGGCATGGGTGGAAAAGGCTAAGGAAACTGCAGTAGTGTTTACAAGTAGTACAGTTAGATAGAGATACCTACCTATCATCTGAGAAACTCTAGGAAAAAACCAGAAGTGAAGAGTTTAGTGGGAATCTGAACTGCAAAGTGGATGAGCTGAGGAGAACAATAAAAATTTTGTAGTTGGCGAGGCCTCTTTATTTGGAGTTTGCAAAGGACAAATAGAATAGCTGTGTGAATGAAAGAATATGCAAGACCTCTCTGCCATCCTCAGAGGTAGATTCAAATAGCACTTAGAAAAGTAATAAGAAACTGAAGCAAAAGAAAGTATATGAATGATTGTACTTTTAGTCAAATCTGCTATTTCTTGTTGAGAATAACATGGTAATTGGGTCATTTTGGAATTCTGATAATTGTGCGTTTATTTCTTCAGTACATGTCCCTGAAGGAGTGCCTGAATAGTAAAGGCAAAATGCCCTATTGGGTTAGACATCTGGGAAAGGGTGCATGTAAGCTAGAGGAAGTTTGAAAGGTGTAGCAATAGGCAAAACGAAGGGTTGAGTTGTGAGGTTCACTTTCCAGAAAGTCTGTGTTCAGGAAACAAAACAGAGAAATTGGAACAGAAGGTGCTGCAGTTAGATTAAAAGAAGCATGAGTGCATGTTTATGGGCACAGTCACAGTAACCTAATGAATGCCAGCTGAGAGGATGAACTAATGCTTTAATGCATGCCATTTTTAGGTAAGCAGTACATAGTCTGAAAATGGACTAGTATTGTGTTGAAAGATTCTTGCCTGTTTTCTCAGTAACACTGAAAGAAAACATTCTTCCTATTTTGCAAAATTACAAAACAAACAAACAACAAAAAAAACAAACAAGAATTTCCATCATTCTCCACCAAGGTCCTGGTGAAAAACTGGCAAGGGAAAAATGGAAGCCATCTGAAGAGAGATGTAGTTCAACAGTTGGATTGAAGATAGAGTTTGCTAGGTAGAAACCTAGCAAACCTTGTGGTCATGATGATGTTTAGTAGACTGTTGGACCTGATGATGATCTTTAAGGTGGTTTCCAACCTTAATGATTCTATGATTCTATGATAAATTTCTGCTAGGAAAATGTTATGCTAAGAGTGTGTCCAAAATACATGCTGCGCTTACCTGAATCTTTCCAGTTGTCCCTCTGCTGTTGAAATTTTTCTACTGAACCTAACTAGCCACATCTGAAATTGGAAAGGAGTCTTAAAGTCTAGCTCACAGAGCTTGCAGAGATATAGGAGATCTACAATAAAATCTTGGCTGTCTCAAAGTTGAAAGTTCCAGTCACTGGAGCTAACAGTGGCTGGAATGGGTGATTTGCTTACTGACTTTCACAAAAACTAAACCAAACTAAACCCCTCAAAAAGACGTAACTAACACTACCTTCCTTTTCCCTTCCCCACTCAATTCCCTACCTGCTCTAGCTTTAGAAGGACTGATGTGATATATTTTCTGTATACTCTATTATTCTAATTGATTGAATGAAAAAATGGGTGAGCATTTAGTTATCTTTTTTAATTCCATGCTTATGAACACATCGCCTGTCCACATAATACAAGATATTAATTGAAACTTTTTTTTCATTAGGACTTAATTTGCTTTAGTTTTCAAAGTTCAGGGAAAGGATATCTATATTGAAAAATAGTTCAATATATTAGAATATCTATTACTGCAAACCTTTCAGGAAACATATAAACAAGTTTTCCTTAAATATATTAATTTCTACTGTAATTTTTATTGCAACAAAGAGAAGGAATTGTGCATCAATTTTGTCTGATTTCAGATTAGTCCGTTTTAATCTCTGAGCCTAAGAAGGAAGCCTATAATATAGTTCTACGACAATTCATTGTTATAGGTCTTTATTGATTCAGAGTGCCAATGGCAGCCTGGACATGAGTTAATATTATCTAGCTATATTTCCAAAGTATCAAACTAACATTGAAGCAGACACTGTTTGCATACGTATCTGAAACTAAATTATTGCCTCACTTTGGCCCTAAAATGATAGAATAAAGGGGCCAAAAGAGAGAAGGTAGGCTATATTTATTACAGGCTACACTAAAAATGTACTAAAGCTGCTTGCAGGATGTTCCCATGGAGAACACAGTGCTAGAGGCAGAGTTCTGTTTAAGAAACCCTTTTGCAGGTTTTGTGGATGCAGTAGCAGCTTGTGGTTGTAAATGTCTGGCCATACTCAACCATAAGAACAGATACTCGTTTATTCAGTTCTGTCATGATGGTCATTGACATTCTTCATGTCCCATACTTTCATCCCACAAGGCTGTGGCTGTCAGCATAATGTGCCTCACTGTACAGAACTTATGGCTGTTGGGATTTATGTGTAGCCTTACAGATGTTTTCTGTTTCCCGTGGCATCATGGCAGGAAAGGCAAAAGCTGAATAGAATCACTGGTCAGCTTCATCTTACACCCAGTCAGTAGTGTCAGCACTAGAGGTTAGGGGAAGATACAGCTTTTAAGATTAAGTCAGGAAGTTTCCTATTCTCCATTGAAAATGAAAGATTTTTTAGAAAATAGTTGCTCATATGGATGCTCTTAGTTATTTTTTGTTGAAAGTAAGTGAAAGCAAAACCTCTGCTAGACTAATGTTAAGATACATAGTGTTTTGCTATGAGAGTTTGTCTCTGTTCTCCACTGTTTGAAGAGTCTTACCACGACTCTTTAACACCTACACACCCAAAACACCGAGCTTTATGTTATCTTTAAATTACCTTCTTCCAATAGCTAATAGTTTTTATCTTTAAATTAAACAAGCTGAAAAAGTTCTGGCTTTCTGGTTTAATATTGTACTATGTTGTAGTTGGAGAGACACATGGTGCCTTCAGAGGAGATGCAAGTAAACAGTCCTGTCTGACTGTCTGGGCCCATTGTTTCAGTCACGGTGTTATATTTCCTTCTTGCAGCTGGACTAAGGGTACACTCGTTTCCTTTCAACTGACAGTCACAGCTGCTTCATGGGCTGCCATGGAGATACATATTTACAGTGTGAGGAATTTGCTACTGTGCAGCAATTCATGTTTGCTTTATAAAAGCAGGATTTGATTGTGAGTTCCTCAAAGCTGAAAATAAAACCACTTTGATGCTCATATGTGAATAAAGAAGATTTTTTTTTTTTTTTTTTAATTTGAAGTATTTCTTAATCTACACTGAGGAACTGATTTGGAAGAAGATGAATTATTTTTTCAAATACACCTAAATCCAATGAAAGGGTATGAATTGAAAATTATTTTGTAATACAAAATATGAATGATTTTTAATCTTGTGTGGGCTTATCCCTGAAATTGCAGGACATGATGCTAATACTGTCTGAGTCAGTCAGGGTCAAAACTGTGGCTATTCTGTCGTCTTGTGATTCAGGATAAATCCTATTCCTGTGTTAAAAGTGTAAGTTTATGGCAGCTAAGGGTTAGTATTTCTAAACCAAAGTGGGATAATGTAGTGGTCTAGAGTAGTCCTGACATTAAGTATTGAAAATATGCCTGTTTACAGATATGTTCACTAAAAAGTCCAAGTTCAAAAGTTCTAGATATGCCCAGAACTCAGATTTCTGTAAATAAAGCTTTATTAAGTTTCATTAAGAGTCATTAAGGGACTATATACCATTTATTTTAGTGATATTACTGTCCACTATTGCCAATATTTAACTTGTCTGAAAAGTAAATTCCACAGAATTATCATTGAGGCTGGAAAAGACCTCCAAGATCATCAAGTCCAGCCTAAGAGCTAAAACCACAACACCTAGCTAGACCATGTCACTAAGTGCCACATCTGACCTTTCCTTAAACACCATGAGGGATGGCGACCCCACCACCTCCCTGGGCAGGCCATTCCTGTGTTTAATCACCCTTTCTGTAAGGAAGTGCTTCCTAATATCCAACCTAAACTTCCCCTGGCACAGCTTCAGGCCATGTCCTCTCGTCCTGTCACTGGTTGCCTGGGAGAGCCCCCACCTGCCTACAACTTTCAGGCAGGTGTAGAGAGTGATGAGGTCTCCCCTGAGTCTCCTCTTCTTCACGCTGAACAACCCCAGCTCCCCCAGTCTCTCCTCATAAGACTTTCCCTCCAGTCCCTTCACCAGTCTCATTGCTCTCCTCTAGACCTGCTCCAGCACCTCAATATCCTTCTTGAAGCTCGGGGCCCAGAACTGCACACACTATTTGAGGTGAGGCCTTGGGGTACAGGGGGAGAATCACATCCCTAGTCCTGCTGGCCACACTATTCCTGATACAAGCCAGGATCCCATAGCCTTCCGTGCCACCCAGACACACTGCTGACTCATGTTCAGCTGGCTGTCACCCAGCACTCCCAAGTCCTTCTCAGACAGGCTGCTCTCCAGCCACTCATCTCCCAGTCTGTAGCGCTGCATGGGGTTATGGTGGCCAAAGTGTAGGACCCTGCACTTGGCCGTGTTGAACTTCATCCCATTGGCCTCAGCCCATTGACCCAGCCTGTCCAGGTCCTTCTGCAGCATCTCCCTGCCCTCCAGGAGATCAATGCTCCCCCCCAACTCAGTGTTGTCTGCAAATTTACTAAGGGTAGACTCAATCCCCTCATCCAGGTTATCAGTAAAGATGTTGACTAGAACTGGGCCCAGTACTGAACCCTGGGGGACACCACTAGTCACTGGACACAAACTGGATGTGGCATCATTCACAACTGCTCTTTGTGCCTGTCATCCAGCCAGTTTTTAACCCAGCGAAGGGTCCACCTGTCCAAGCCACTTGCTGTCAGCTTTTCCAGGAGGATGATGTGGGAGACTGTGTCAAAGGCTTTGCTGAGGTCTAGGTAGACCATGTCCACAGCCTTCCCCTTGTCTCTCCGGTGGGTGACCCAGCCATAGAATGAAATCAGATTGGTTAGGAAGGACCTTCCCTTACTAAACCCATGTTGACTGGGCCTAAACCCCTGGTTGTCTTGTATGTGCTGCTCAGTGGCACTCAGGATGATCTGTTCCATAACCTTGCCAGGCATTGAGGTCAAGCTGATAGGCCTATAGTTTTCCAGATCCTCCTTCTGTCCCTTTTTGTGGATGGGCGTCACATTAGCCAACTTCCAGTCATCTGGGACTTCCCCAGTTAGCCAAGACTGGTAATAAATGATAGAGAGAAATGATCTTGTCAAAACAATAGTAGAAGGAAACACAAACCAAAATAAAACCAAATTTTTTTTTTTTTTTTTTTACAGTTGTCAGTGCCAATTATAGTCAGAATGGAAGAAGAATTGTCAGAATTATCAAATAACATACATAAAATTATATTAGCACGTTATTTTACTTTGTTATCATTCTCACACTTTTATTTCCCAGTGAAAAGCTCCCTGTAAGCAATTAAATGTGTGTAGTCTATCTTCAATCTGCTCAAATATGTAAGAGTAAATAAAAACTTCTATTGTTCCCAAACAACTTCTATTTACTATAAAAATTAATGCAGGAGAGGTTAATAGAGTGCAGTCTTGGTTATAGAGTGAACCCTTGGTAAATTTGCAGATGACACCAAGCTGGGTGGATGTGTCGATGTGCTTGAGGGTAGGGAAGCTCTACAAAGGGATCTAGATAGGCTGGATCACTGGTCCAAGGCCAATTCCATGAGTTTCAATAAGGCCAAATGCCAGGTCCTGCACTTGGGACACAACAACCCCCATCAGTGCTAAGGCTTGGGGAGGAGTGGCTGGAGAGCTGCCAGGCAGAGAAGGACCTGGGGGTGTTGACTGACAGCTGCTGAACATGAGCCAGCAGTGTGCCCAGGGGGCCAAGAAGGCCAATGGCACCCTGGTCTGTGTCAGGAATAGTGTGGTCAGCAGGAGCAGGGAGGGGATCATTCCTCTGTACTCGGCTTTGGTGAGGCCACACCTCAAATACTCTGTCCAGTTTTGGGCCCCTCTCTACAAGAAGGACGTTTAGGTACTGGAGAGGGTCCTTAGGTGGGCTACAAAGCTAGTAACAGGTTTGGAGCATGTCTCTTGTGAGGAAAGGCTGAAGGATCTGGGGCTATTTAGCCTTGAGAAAAGAAGGCTGAGGGGAGACCTTATTGCCCTCTACAACTACCTGAAGGGAAGCTGTAGCGAGGTGGGAGTTGGTCTGTTCTCCCTGGTATCAAGTGACAGAACAAGAGGAAATGGCCTGAAGTTGAACCAGGGGAGGTTCAGGCTGGATATTAGGAAGCATTTCTTTCCAGAAAGGGTTGTCAGGCATTGGAATGGCCTGCCCAGGGAGGTGGTGGAGTCACCATCCTTGGAGGTGTTTAAGAGACAGTTAGATGTTGTGCTTAGTGACATTGTTTAGTGGTTTTTGATAGGGCTAGGAATAAGGTTGGACTTGATGATCTTGAAGGTCTCTTCCAGACGAAACTATTCTGTGATTCTATGAATTGTCTAAGTAGTTTGAACCCTGTTACAGGTGACCGCTTTGGCTCCCGTTCTGCAGAATATTGTAGCGATCATTTTCTAGTATTAACCACACGTTACTTACCTCTGATTGCAGATTGTTTTAAACTTCACCACCATGGACCTTTACAAGAGCAGTCTCTGCTGGTATGACTATATTGAAGTAAGAGATGGCTACTGGAGAAAGTCACCTCTGCTTGGTATGTAACTGTTAAATGCTGCATTGTCCATTGTATCCAAGCTCATTTACTTCAGTGAACCTGCTTGCTGTTAAACCCAGAACAAACCCCTTGGGTTTTAGGTGTTTAGAATAGATCTGTATTGGGGGATCGATAAAAACTCCAAATGGCTTCAAATAAGTCGTTTATGGGGAAATAGTATAGAGACAAATCCATAGCGCATGCGATGGGAAATACATAGAGCATGTGATGAGCACATGTTCTGTTGTTGAGGGCACCCACTACTGAATTGTACTTTTGAGCTCTGTGCCTATACTTTTTAAATTATGAGCAGAAGATTACTTAATGTTTCTTCTTCACATGTCCTTCCCTGCTCTAGCAGGAAAAAGACATGCAAAGCAATAATGAATTAGGTTTTAGAGTTACAACTAACATACAGAAAGATGCAGCCATCCTTTTCTTAATTCAGAGGGTTGTTGGGAAGATTTCACACTCCATAATGCCACTGCCCAATCTAGAGGCTCAGTTTGACATCCCATGATCTTCTCTGATTGGAACTAGGCATTTCAGACCATAGGAAACATGAACATCTCAAATTTCTTGGGTCAGGTTTGTTGTTTTTAAAATGAAGACTAAAACTGTTTGTTAGCATCCTAACAGACATAATTTTAAAACAGCAAAAAAGAAAGAAAAGGAAGCAGATACAGAAAATAGCGTTTTAACAGTAGTGCCTATTTGCTTGTCCTTAAAAAGAAAAGAAATTTCACCTACTGAATTTAAGAGGATAATACAGTCTAGGGTCATTGGAATGTTAGTTGTTAAATCTCTCTGGTCCTTAGACACAATAAGCGGTGTTACTGTGACCTAGATTATGTTCTCCTCAAGATTAGTACTCATTTTCCCCTTCCAAAATGCCCAGGTTTGTATGTATAGAAACAATTTATAACAATAATTTTTCTTCTTAATTCCCTTAAGGTTTTATACTTGCCTGACCGCAATGAAAAGAAGTACTGAAAGTTTTATAATAAAATCTTTGTGTATTAGGTCCTGATCTGTAAAAACACGTGTGATTAACCATAAGCGTGTGAATAGTTCCACTGAGTTGGTTATGCTACTCATGTTTATAATGTTAAACACTTGTATAAATGTTTGCAGCATTTGGCTTCAGAGGCGGCAGAAAATGCAGTTACTGGTTGCATGTTTTTAGGCAGGTTTTGTGGTGACAAACTGCCAGAAGTCCTTGCATCCTCTGACAGCAGGATGTGGATTGAGTTCCGCAGCAGCAGCAACTGGGTTGGGAAAGGTTTTGCAGCAATTTATGAAGGTAAGCCTCTTACAGCATTAAAAATTACTTGATTATGGAGTAAAAATATTAATTCAATACCTTCCAATATATTTTTTTCTTTTTAAGTCAGAAATTGGTATTTTATTACTAACAGAGACAAAAGGTGTTACCTTATTAGACAGACCATTTTTGAACTTATCCTGTGATCAGATTTCAGGTGACCTCTTTCTGTGGACACAACCGATAATATTTATAATCATTTTTATCAGTCATTTTATTAACTAAATGTGCATGTTCTTGTCCTTAATGTGTGGAAAGATTTCTTTGATTACTTTCTCTTTATTCTTCAGAAAAATCTGACTTAAGTTTTTCATATGTTCTGAGATTACTTAATAAAGGCAGTGCCACACACTGAGTATATTAGCAAGTCATCATTCACCTGTTTAAAATAGGGCCTGTTTTCTTAAATATTTAATTTATGGTAGTAAACTGTATGATTTAGTTGATATTTACAGATCTTTGCATGATTATGAGTAAGGACCCTGAAAAGTGTATTTACCTTTCAAGAAAATATATTCCTTTTTCTATTAGCTGTGTCTTCAAATTCAGTGTAAGCTTGAAGTGATAAACTGTAGGTTAAAATGCATAGATAATTATAAATTATGAGATTTGTCTCATTTGTCTCTTTCTAAAGGTTAATAAATATTAATGAACAATGTTTATTACATATATTTCAAAGGTGAACAAAAAGTAAAATTTAATCATTTTGACCTGTTAAATATATTCTGTAATACATATAGATTCATATTATCTGTTATTACAAAGTCTTCCTGAACATTGTAGACATGTTTAGAGCTATTAGAAGTTAACTGAAATAAGTATAGTTGTTTAAATGGACTGTGTTTTCAATAATTTGTTCTTGGTAGTAATTGAAGTCCTCTCTGGAACAGTCTTATCATTAGTTTTAAATGGGGACCATAAAATGGCAGTTTGAACATGGGGAACAGAAAATGTCATTATTGACAATAAGAATTTTATGCTTTTTTCAGCCATCTGTGGAGGTGAAATCCACAAAAACGAAGGCCAGATCCAGTCTCCCAATTATCCTGATGACTACAGACCAATGAAGGAATGTGTGTGGAAAATAACAGTGTCAGAAAACTACAATGTAGGATTAACCTTTCAAGCATTTGAGGTAAATTCTTTTAACTGATCTCAGAAAAGCATCTAGTCAATAAATGGCAGTGACATTTAAGGGAATCTTCATTAAACCTGTGAATGAATTTAAGAATTCTCTATGGAAAAAAAAAAAAAAAAAAGCTAAAGAATCCAATTCTACTCTCCATGAAACCTTCCTTTTTGCAGGAATTTTTAAGAAGTTTAAAGTTTTTTCATGTCTTCTATGCTATTTGAATCAGAATGTTTAAAGTACTGACAATAGTCACAGTTTAACAAATACTTAATACAGTTCAGCAAGGCAGCTTTAATGTTCTGTTAAATAATTGGCATTTTTTGTCTTTGCTAAATCTTATTGTTAAAAAGGAATGTCTATCTGGAAAGAAACCACTGTGTTTTTTGGCTTCTGTTTTGAGAGGAAAAAAACAAACAAAAAAAAAGCCTGCTTAAATTCATTTTACAAACCTATATTTAGAGAGGGAAGAAAAAAGATGTGGTGAGTCATACTTGTTTGTCTTTATTGTACATCTGTGTATAAGCTTGCTAAACAGTGCTAAACTATTGTATATAAAAGAAAAAGAATGTCTTTTTTATACACGATACACTAGCTTGAAGCTTTTAGATAAATTTAGCAACATACTTTGAGTTCCCTTGTTTTATTTGAATATGCTTCAGAAGAAATGACATGAAGAACACACATTTTTTAAAAATGAACCTTTTTGGCTTTATGGTGCACAAAGATATAAAAACAGGTACAGTAAATATAGATGTAATTCCCAACCTGTAATTTTAGTCCTCAGAGACTTTAGACTGCAGGGCTGTGGCAAAATTTTGTTAAGACTGATGAAATATCTAAGCATGAGATAACAAGTTTGAAAGTCTATCAACATCTATGAATGTAAACAATAGAAATTTTAATAATTTCACAGATTCTACTTCATTTTCACTTTTTCGTATCCTGAATTAATGTTGGGTATACTGCAGACAAGATGAGCTCTCCCTGCCCAAAGAGTTTTCCAAATGCCATTCAGACTCAGCGTGGCCTAGCTCAAGACTACTTAACATAGTATGTCAGTCTCTCTTTCTAAGTACTTTTGAAAATGAACTATGTTTTCAGTAACTTCATATAATTTACTGATGAGGTAAAGGAGCTTTTCTAGTCTGCCATTGCTGTTCAGTATTTTTTAGTCTGATTCCAAGAGAAACAGCACTGTGTCTCTGCATGACAGTCTTGCCACAGTATTTGATCTCCATCCAGATGCTCAGCGTTGGTCTACACACATGGTACATTATCATCTGAGCTGACCCCAATTCATTATCACCTCTGGGAGAATCAAACTTCCATCTCTTCATATCTTTCAGGAACTTTTTCTAATCACCAAATTGGCCTATTTGGAAATGTGAAGATAGCCTGTTCATGCCTCACCATATAGAAAATAATTAAAAGCAAAGACTAGCAAGTAAGAGCACAATTTAGTAAGCTAGTGATTAAGGTTGTATGGAGAAGCATTGGTGTTCCCCCAGACTAGTATCAGTATTATGGCACTCTCTAGAGGTGAAACATGTAGACTGACACATCAGAAGAAGAAAGAGGAAATTGAGCAGAAGCATAGCTGAGTGGTAGTCTCAAGTTAGTGGCTCTGCTACGTGTTTTGAAAGAAAGAAAAAAACCATTCCAGCAGTAAGGACTTGAAAGGTACGTACTTTTCCAGGGAGAGTCTGATCTGTGATTCCAGAGCAGCAAGATGCCCTTGTGCACCAAATGAGGTGCTCCAGAAAGGCACAAGACTTCTGTTATATCTGTCTTCACAGTGTTTCTTACTGGCTCGTCCACAGGACTCCCTGCTGAAAGTGAGAGTTGCTTTGGAAACTGCTCTGAAGTGCCTGGCCTAGATATTCACCATTGGGTCTGATTTCCATTTCGGGTCCAAATGCCTGAACGTAGGTGTTCTGGTTTTTGGTACTAAGTCCCTCTCTGGACTGAATCTTTGGTGCACTGCCCAGTAAAACAAAAAGTTGTTTAAAAATCACAGTTCTTCATGCCAGCTGAGATCGAAAAAAGTAAATGTCAGGCCAAAGAGTTATTGCAGTGTGTTTGTGAGAAAATTGCTTCTCTGTCCTTTGCAAGGTACAGTTAAGTAAGAGGAATTCTCATTATCCATATGTAATGCTAGAAAATGTAACTGTATAAATAACCTTCACTCTGAAATGAAAGCACTAGGGAAGCTGAGAATTTCAAACTGTATCAATGAGTCATCTTGTTTTGCCTGCTGCGGGCAATGCATTTTCCACTGAGTGTAGGATTACCCTTTCTGTCTGCCTGATGGGCAGCAACGCTTTCCAGTATCTAGACAACAGCGGAGATGTTGGAGCTGATAGCTCCATGTTTTTGACTCATTTTTATAGAACACCTATTGTCCTTTGAAAATTAGTAGTTCTTGTAATTATTATTATTTTTCTTTTAGAAATATTGTTAGCATGAAGTCTCACCAGCTAAGGCAATCCAGAGGGTTTGTAGAGGAGAGCCATATTAATTTTACTTATTTTAGTGGCCCTTTTAATCTTTTTGCAGGTAGTGTTAATTTAAATTATTTTTACATAATTCAAGGCATAAAATTTATCTTGTCTTCTGATTCCACTAGTCATATATCCTACTTTTTATGACTAAAGTCTATAACTTGGATATGTTGACCCAAACTGAAATTGACTCTTATCAACAAATAAATTCACAATGACAGAAAGTAATTGGAAGAGTTCTACTGAAATGTGATTGCCACTGGATTTGCTCTTCAAATCATTTTCTCTCTATTTTTTTTTTCTTTTTCTTTTTTTAAATTATGTTTTGGGTTTTTTTTTTTTTCTGTTGGGGGAGTGTTATAAAGCAAAGGTAGTCTGGAACTTTTAACCAAATATATTTTAGTCTAAAGTAATTGTTTGGGTTATTCTCAAAACTGAAACTATATACAAGGAATTATCTTTTCTTTTGAAAGCAGATGTTCAGAACGTCTCTGGCTTTCTATTTCACAAGGACATCACTTAGACTTTTTTCTGTGGTAACACATTGCATATTTCTTCTCATACACATGTAATATCAATCTTGTGGAATTTTAATGCTCCAGTAAATAAGGTGTACAGGATTAGTCTGGTTACAACTGAATTCATTGGGAGTCCTCCCATTAAGTTGAGGACACTTTCTAGCCTTGTAGTAGGAAGAACAAGAGACTATTACAGGTGTAATAGATTTTTGTATGGGAGTGTTCCCACATGGCAGTACCACAACATCTTAAAATCTGAGGTACAGACAGGCAAAGCGCATTTTATACTGGTTCTTTTTCATTAGTTACCAAGTGCCTTACCATCAGTTATCACTTCTCAAAAAGACAATTACTTACCAGTTAGTTTATATATAGGTGTAGCAATTTAATCCCTTCATATAATAATATTGATAATAATAATGGCATCACTTGCAGTAGTAATAGACAAAATAAATGCAGTAGAAAGGCCATCTTTAGAATTGTTTTCTCGAAAATCAATAGCACTTTGTAAATTGGTGGATTTTTATAGTCTTTGGAAGTTCAGCAACTTACTGCAATACAAGAAGTATTTTTAGCTGTTATCTTCTGCCAAAAATAGAATGATTGTCAGAAATGAAATTAACAATTCACCTCAATAGGAATTTGGTATGTGTGACTCAGAGCTGCACTTGGACTGAGCAAAATCATAATTTCCATATTGCCGCATAGAACATGAGCACATGGAAAATACAGTTGTTAATTAAAAGTCTTGAGTAGTGAAATTATCACAGACATGTGCGGAAAACATGCGATTCTTTCATTGATATTACTGAGCTTTGGATGAGGTCACTTCTTTCTATATCAGAGTGCAATATGAATTTTACTGAGGTAACAAGGCAGACTTTATTCTAAATTCTAATATGATGTCATGTGTTTAAACTTTATTATTTAGATTAATACAATTTTGAATTGGTATTATAGAGTGTCAAAAACTTATCAGTGTTCAGGTAAGCATATGACTGGCCACAGTAGTTGCAAACATACAATTGCCATTGAAGTTGGTAGTTGTATCCCAGATCTTCATAACTTTTCTCACTCATTTCCCAAACTCTGTCCCAAAGCAATTTCCTGAGCAAGCAGATAAGAAATTGCACTAAATGGCAATATGGTTATGCCAGGGAAGTGAGTAGGAGAAAATCACATATGTAAATGCTTGAAGAATTGGAAGGTTGGAAAGAAGACATATTTTGTGTGTAAGTGCCATATTGTGATGCCATTAAAATGAAATAAAAATCTAACAGACCCTTCCCCCAGTTTTTCCCTATTACATAAATGAAGAAATCCTAATGTGCTCAGTGAAAGCTCCTTAGTCTGTGGTGGTTACTGAGCTTAGTGTAGGTCATAATGCACAATTAGAGCAGAGTACCATCAGCCACTTGTACTAACTGTGCAGTTTATGTGAAAAAAAACCTATCCAGAGATAAGATGTGGATTTTGGGGTGTTTGGTTTGGTTTTGACTTCTTTGTCATTTTAACAGAATTTGGATATGCTGAATTAAATTTGAATCTTCTCCAACTCCTTCTCCTTGACCATGGTCTCCCATCCCTCTCCCACATCCCTAAATCTACCTCATGATTCAGCCACTTAGTTCAATAATTGTTTTCTTAGAGGAATTGGTTTTGATTGCTTGGATTTAGTTAATTCTTTTGTGACTAAGATGTTATATTACTTGAGTATTGTGAAGTAATCCTGCAGCAAAATAACCCAGAACAAGAGAGCTTATAATTCTGTTGGGAAAGGTACTCTCTCAGTAAAGACAGACATCATAAATTATCTAGGCTCCAGGTATCATGATATTTGGGCTGCTGCTGCTTTCTTCTTTGGTGTCATTCCCACTCTGATGGACTCTGCAAATACTATTATGTAAAGAGCACAAGCTTGCTACCTAAGTAGAAGTGCACGTATATCCACTCATATATTACTCTACGTTTGGATATCAACTGACTGGACGTTTCAATGAAAAGGACATTTTCATTTGTTCTGAAATCTATTTCAGTAGATTTCTCCATCAGTATGGCAAAGATTCACTTGCTGACCCAGAAAATCAAAGGAAGAACCCTGAAACTGGGAAACATGCAACAGAAACCAGACACATCATCTAAAAGAAAAACAAAACAAGAACTAACAAACAAAAAACTTTTGTGTTTTCTGTTTTAATGGCTATTTAAGGGGTACTCATTTTTTACAGATGCCCCAAACTCTTAATGCATTGTAATTTTTTACCATTCCCCTGCAACATCAGTGGGTAGTGACAAATGCAAAATTTGGCACTTTGTTGAGGATAAAGGAAGAAAATAAAATATTGATCATTACCTTTTCAGTATTTCAGAACCAATTAATATTTATGACCTGTTTAGTTGTCGAACTAACCTTGTATACATGAGTGTACATGAGAAAAGAGGACTTTACTTAAGGTCAGCATAGGAATTTAACAGCATATTAGGAAGCTTGGAGGTGAACATGTCTTTGTTTAGTTACTTTTTTCCATTTAGACTGTTGTGTCCTGTGTAACATCTTTTCTTTTAGAAAACAATTCTAGTTAAAAATAGCCCAGTAATGCTTGTTCATCTTCCTGATGTTTGAACACTAAAGAGAGAAACCTAAGCTTAACTTTGGAAAAAAAATTCTTTCCTGTTTATTATCTGATTGATACTTGATATTTATGGTCAAGTTCAAATAGGTCACTTTAAAAATTATTTTTTACAGATTGAAAGACATGATAACTGTGCATATGACTACTTGGAAATTCGTGATGGAACCAATGAGAACAGTCCTTTAATTGGTCACTTTTGTGGCTACGACAAGCCAGAAGACATTAGATCTACCTCTAATACCTTATGGATGAAGTTTGTTTCTGATGGAACTGTTAACAAAGCAGGATTTGCAGCTAACTTTTTTAAAGGTAAATGTTAAAGCATATTTTTTGAGCTGTGAGCTGCTCATCACTTGATTTTGTACTAGAAAAATTGTGATAGGATGTTAAAAATATTTCTCAACCTATGTTTACTAATACTACCTCTCTTTGTTTTTACATGGGCATAAAATTTTATCAAAACAAAACAGCAGAGATATTTAAATCTTCTTGTAAAATATGTCCAAAGAATGAATGAACATATTCAGTGCAACTTTTTACTCTCTTCAGGTTCAAATAATCACCTTAGTTTTTAAGCATCTTTGAAACATATCTAATCTTGTGAAAAATGGCTTTTTTAACATTGTTAAATAGCATAATCACAAATGTGTCTCTTCTGTTAAGGTATTTTGTCTAAATGTTGTGTTTTTTCTAATCCATTTGCTGCATTAGGCTGCTTTATCAATTGATTACTTTCTGTGAGAAAAAAAAACCTCAAACAATCCAAACAAAACAGCTGAGAAATAATAGTGACCAATGGCCTCACTGTCTTCCTCCAGTTTAGGGGGGTTGTGTGTCACATAACTGCACCATACCTGCACCATTTGGTGAATGGGGAGTGTGCAGTTCCTACCTGGTGCTGTCCATGACCCATTGAAAGCTGCTAATAGTGGTGGGGCCATAATGATACCCAAAATACAGGTAACACCACCAGGAGAACCTTTTTACTCTTTTGAAAAGCCAGAAGCTGGAGCTTTTTTCACCCTGTAGTTTTCAGTGTAGACAATTATAACCTTGAAGGCTGTGGCTGTGAGAGTGGGAGTTGTGTTTTATTCCTAAGAAATTATTTGTCCTGGTGTAAGGAAACAATATTTCAACAATGAATCTCATGGGTATACATGAGAGCTAGTAGAGATATGTTATTCCTTTCCCTCCCCCAACTCTGATTCATCTTGTTCCCTTTAATATCAGTAGAATGAAAACCTGGGATTTGAGGATTCTGTTAATCTGTTTTTGAGTATGAATTCAGGATAATGCACAAATTGATTCTGTGGGAGATAAAGTGCCCTTCAAGTGACCCTGCTTTGGCTTTTCAATCTTTCTTTCAGTACTTTATACAACCTTTAGATTATGGCTGCCTGAATTATTGTACGCTGCCCACAAAGTGCTTGTAAATTAGGTCTGCAGCTGTCAGTAAGTATTGCTGAAAAAGACCCACACAAACCCCACAAAGGGCAAATTTTTGTTTTCTTCATAGTAGATTTCCTCAGCATTTGAAAATCCTTTAGTCAGCAACCACAGTGTGCTATGCAGTGCATCTTATAATGGCACGCATACAGCTTTCTGGGTTAATATTGATCCAAGAGTTACAGCCGAGGAAGGTAATTAGTTAACATGTTTTTGCATTCTTCCCTGTCCTGGCAGAGGAAGATGAATGTGCCAAACCTGACAATGGTGGCTGTGAGCAGCGCTGTGTAAATACTCTGGGCAGTTACCAGTGCGCCTGTGATCCCGGCTATGAACTTGGACCCGACAAGAAGAGTTGTGAAGGTACAGTGCATTGCTGTGTTACAGGCTCTTAAAGCTTAGAGTGACATCACTGGAACAAAATGCTACACACCTTTCATGTGTTCTGTCCTAGCAGTGTGAGATCTGTGGGTCTCAACCGGGAAAACCAGTGCTGCCTTTCAGGTAGTGGTGCCAGAGTAATGTCTGTCCACAGCAATCGTGTTCACCCGATGGCTGCCACTAATTTAACTTTACAGTTTTTGCTCTTAGTTAATCGGGAATGATGCAAAGCAGGATTTCATACCTTCCCAAATGACTTCTTACATTATTCATACTCACTGAAGTTTCCCACCATGCATCAGGAGACAGTGATCGGCAGAGCAATGTGTCACTGTCTCAGAATCAGAGTATTTAACAAACCCTCTGACCACCTCTGACTGGAGTGTGACTGGGAGTCTGTCATGTCTGAAGAGCAGCGTCCTTTTTTCTAGCTCAAAGTTCAGAGAAATCCTCTCTACTCCCAGTCAGATTGGGGCCTTTTGCTGGAAAACAAATTACTCTTTTTAGGGTGAGCAAACCATTTTCAAATAATCATTTGGAGAATTAAAAACCTGATAAGTGAAAGTCTGAGTAAATATAGGATTGGACTGAGATAAGCTTTTGTATTCTATACGTATTTCATATCAAAGGAAAGAAGCAAAAGCTCTTAATCTTTACACACCAATTAATGATTAATTTTTATTCATAAACAGCAATACATTCAGGGGTAGCACAATTTATTCTTATCTCAGTTCATCTCTTGGAGTAGTGAATGGAGTTTGAAAATTGGAATGCACAGAGTGATGATTTTATTCTAGTAACAATTCACCAGATTCTTTTTTTTTTTTTTTCCCCCTAATTTACTGGCTTTAATTCATGATTTGCAACAATTTGGGGTAGTTCTGCTTAGTTTCTTTGCACTTTTTTTCTTTTGCTTTTCGTTCTGTGGAGTTCATTTTATTTGCTCTGTGCGCGTGTGAGGTGGTGACAGCCCTACACTATGGGCATGTCAGATTGTTGCTCTCATCATGCTGGTTGGTTTTTCAGTTGATGTCTCACCACCACCACCCCACTCCCCTCCACCAAATTCAATAGTAATCACGTTGGAAAGAAAAGTTATTTACATGTGGGGTTTATTTACATGGAGGTCAGGCTCTTCTCCCAGGCAACTAGTGACAGGACAAGAGGACATGGCCTGAAGCTGTGCCAGGGGAGGTTTCGATTGGATATCAGGAAGCACTTCCTGACAGGGAGGGTGATCAGACATTGGAATGGGCTGCCCAGGGAGGTGGTGGAGTCACCGTCCCTGGAGGTGTTTAAAGAAAGGCTGGTTGTGGCACTTAGTGCCATGGTCTAGCTGATATGTTGGTGTTGGGTCATAGGCTGGACTAGATGATCTCAGAGGTCTTTTCCAGCCTCAGTAATTCTGTATGTCTGCATATTAGGCAATATGAAGAAAGTAAGGTGAATCTAAGGGGGGCATGAAGACAGAGGTTTGATCTCTGGGCTTTTGATCATCAGCCAAAATTTATGTAAGGAATTTGATTTAGTCTGCCTGCTGACCTGAGTCAGAATATTAGGGAAGATTACCAGTCTTTCTGAAAACTCTTCCCTCTGCCTCTAAAAATTTAATTCAGAATGCATCCCTAGCACCCAACAGAAAAGCAACTCTGGCAAAAGGAGAAGTTACTCAAAGTAGTGAAGTGTGGAGTGAAAAAAAGTGTATATGCATTTGTTCCATGTGATGTAGGACTCTCTCTGTGTAGATACTGCTTGGGACTACTGAATTAAAATCACTGTATAGTCACAGTGAACATTACATCCTAGTTAAAGTTTGGGAATTTGAGGGGTGACCTAGCTGTATTAATTCACACATGATACCTCTAACTCAGAAACTCTGCCTAATGCTTCACATACACAGAAAATTGCTTCATGGTTATCTAATCTGAATCTTCCCTCCTGGCAGCATAGTAGAAAACTTTAAGATTTATTTTTCATATTTCCACATTTCCCACCATTGCGTCAAGGAACAATGGAGTGATGTTGAAAAGCAGAAATTGAAAACTAACAGTAATTGTCCTGACTCAGATTGGATCATCTAGGGGTACAGTTTGTGTCATCTGAGTGTAGTCTTTAAACCTATGCCTAGTGTGCTTTTTACACACTGAGGTGTGACCCAGGGGTCTTAATCCCTCCCCACTCCTCACTGGTCAGATTACCTTTATGTGTATACCAAAAAGTCTTCTGCATGGAAAGCAGGTGCCAGGAGGAAGGCTGGTATGTGTCTGGGTTGGCCAAATGAGCCCTGACACAGAAACTGGAGAGGTCTCATAGGTGTATTAGAGGAAGTAGATGTAGTGTGTGAGACCATCAGCTAGACAGGGAGAGGTTATTTTTAAAGCATTTAATGTTAACACAGAGCAGTTGGAATAAGGTGGAGCTTCCCCCCACCAGCTCTTTAGAAAGACATTTGTGGATGATTTCCAGTGCTGTCACAGTGTTGTATTGGTATCAGTGCAGCAGAGTGTGATCAAGAACTCCTGCAAATCCCATTACTTTCCTTTTTTTCCACAGATGGAAAACATTAATGTGTTTATCCTTTGCTATCTGAATGGCATTCACAAACATAGTACAGTATTGTTCTGTTGTATGGACGTGACTGTTGGGCATATATTTGGAAATAATAGGTATTTTCTCTATTACTTGAACTTACATACTTCAGCAAAAGTGGTTGTGACTGAAGAATACGTGACTGCTATCCCAAAGAAGTGACCCCATCTAGCAGGTTATTGGAAGCATATA
Source organism: Todiramphus chloris collaris (assembly GCA_025345505.1). Lineage (NCBI taxonomy): Eukaryota > Metazoa > Chordata > Aves > Coraciiformes > Alcedinidae > Todiramphus > Todiramphus chloris. The sequence goes on from JANVCC010000035.1 coordinate 1,812,351, forward strand.
CAGCTATATAAGATGAGACAGGTAGGGCTGATTCTGGATCAATAACCAAGGAGTGATGCTAGGGAAAAGCCAAGCGCATCCTAAGTAGTCCGTCTGTCAGAAGAGGGGGGTCAAGGTCCTGGGGAGGTCAATGAGGTCAGAGGACTTGCATGGGAAAGGCTGTGAGAGAATAACCAGAGTCTCTGGAGGGAAGGGAAAAAGAATGAATATGATAACGCCTTGAGTAGTCCTGAAACTTATCTCTGTCTACAAACCTGCAAGCTGTTCAAGACAGGGGCTGTCTCTTTCTCTTTGTTTGCACCAAGCATGATAAAACAAGATTCTGATTAGTCTGTCTGGGCATTACAGCAGTATAAGTAATGAGAGGGCTGAATCTTCTCAGTGCGCTTCTGTTTATCCACAGTTTCAGTCAAGAAATGATGCTCTCCCTTTTCATTTTACAGCTGCTTGCGGAGGACTCCTGACAAAGCTAAATGGGACTATAACCACACCAGGGTGGCCCAAAGAGTATCCTCCAAACAAAAACTGTGTGTGGCAGGTGGTTGCACCAACTCAATACCGAATTTCAATGAAGTTTGAGTTTTTTGAGTTAGAAGGGAATGAAGTAAGTAGCTGTGAACAAAGAGCTGCACAATCTGTTACACGCTAAACAGTTTCATGAGCATTCAAAAATAGATATTGTCTTATAAAACCTTTGCTGACCTTTCATATGCTGACAATAACCATAGATAGTCTTGTTTTCATTTTGGGACTGTTTCTGGATTTTTTCAAAACAAACATAGAGAGAATAGCTCTCTTTTACATATCATCTAAATGTATATGTGTTACAAGAGATTTAAAATAAATGTTCTCTGCTGAGCCTCAGCTGACTTTTTTTTATCAACAATGTAAAACAGAGCAAATGGCTGAGGCGTATTGGAAAGAATTCAAGAGGAGAAAATCTGGAGAAACCAAATCATCTTTACAGACTATGCCTACAAAGAATACACATAAGCTGTGATTAGTGATGGAGTGAGGGAGCATTTAAATCACAAGTATCTCATGAGGGGAATATTTTAAAAGGAGCAGTACCAGAAAAAAGGTTCAAGAGAACAGCAGCAGTATTCAGGCTGAGCAGCCCCTGGAGGCATGGAGATGGGAGATGTCATCCCCAGGTGGGGAAGAGGGGTGGGACAGAGCCCTCCATGTAGTAAGGGCTGCTCCCTATAGCTTTAAATAAAGTGGTGGGGGTTGTAGTGCTTTTTGAGTGCAAATCAGTAAAATATGGGTTTCAACAACAACTTTTCAACCTTTGTACCATTGAGTTCCCTTGCAATGCTCTAGCCATAATGTGCTGTAGTCACCGGGTTTATCTGGATATTCTTCACATGGTGTTAAGAACCAAAATCCCATTTCTGGATAAACAAATCTATACCAATGTATTTGATATGAGGATGGGCTATATTTTGGGCACGAGATCCAAAGTGGCAGAAGCTGGAGTTTGATTTACAGCTAAGAAACAACCCAGCCATGGCTTCTCCAAAATATCTCAAAATTATTTGCAGAGGGAGCAATGTCAGATTTTTTATTTTTTATTTTGTTTTTAAATCATGTGGGCTGGGTTCTAAAGTCCATGAAATTCCAGCTTTTAATGTTTTATATGTTCCACTCATGTCCTGTTATCATTATTACAAGAACTGCAAAAGATGTAATGATAACAGGACATGAGTGGAACATATAAATCTGAACAGGTAGAAATCAAGGAATCTAAAAAAAAAAAAACCCCAAATTTAATTACCATCTGAAGAAATCATAAAACATTTTCCTGCACTTTTTCGGTACTTAAACCAGATTTGCAACGAAGACATCTGGGGTGTAATGAAGATAAATCAGTTTTCTAAGGTCATACAAGACACATAATTTAAGCAAATATAAAAAATATATACATAGTGGTTTTCAACATTTAGAATTTTGGTTTGATCCTCTCGTGTGCTACTAAATCTCAGCTTTATACTATTAAATAGTAATACTAAGAAATGGTGCCTGTGAAACTCAGAATAAACATATATCTGGAACATTCCAATGTATTGTCTGACTGCAGACATAAAATATATACATTTAGAAAATGCTCTAATTTTTTTTGTTATATGAGCTCCATTTAGGACCAAATTTAATATGTCTTTTCCAATATTGCAATATTAATATTTTACATTTACATTTTACAATTTACTTGTAAATTTTTTAAAATATAGTGTAGTATAATGGTAGTTAGACCTATCTGAAATTGCATTTCATTTCTACGCTAAAGCTATGGAACCATCAAAACTCACAGCTGATGTATTGCTGAGATTTATTAACGTTGTGAACTATATTTGAAAATCACGTGCACTACTATGAATTTATCTTACAATTAATATAAATCAGCCTGTGTCAGAAACTTTTTTTTATGAATCTTTTTGTTCTTAATATTGTATAAAAGTATTGTCAGTGGAATTAGTCACTTTACAACTCTACAACATAAAAATTGTTCCAGTAGCAATGAAAATTTAGTCTACATCTAGAATGTATTATATTAAAACCAATCAGAAATGTTGACAATTATTTAATATTTTGTAGGGAGACAGAGGCACAAAGGCCAATACATTCATTTCTATGCTTCCCCTCCAGCTCCCTTGACATTGACTAGAAATTGTGATTTATCAAATAAAACTTGGATTTAATGGACAATCTAAGCTCTGTATGAACCCTCCTGGCCAGTATTTTATCTTAAGCTATTAATTGCAGACAACTGGGACATTTTTGATTAAATGATTGATAGTTGAGCCTAAGAAGCTTAGAAGTTTTTGGGTGGAAGGCTTTAGGTTGACCAAGGGATTATGCATTGAAAGCATTATCACAAGTAGTAGGCCTTGCATAAGGCTTTTTTATTACATTATTTTACTTTATTTTTAATCTTTCAATGAAAATGACATGCATCAGCCTTCTAAATTATAGCTGTGCAACTGTGAAAGAAAGCCATATAGTTTTAATAATGCAGATTTATACATTTGTACATAAATTGTCTTAAATATAAGGTATTTTTTTGCTATAATGTAAGTTTCTAAGTTAAAACTGATTTTTTTTTTTTAAAGTCTATTAGATGCAAGCACTGGAAGATTTGTAAGTTCTGGGTATGTGGCTTAAAGCACAAAGATAACTATGATTTTTGGGGTGAATATTTCTATATTTTATGCAACTGGAATTTTTACTTCTTCGATTAAATGGAAATGCTATGAAGCGTCTTGAAAATTACTAAACATAAATTAGTATCTATTGAAATAATAGTTTTGAATTTAGTGTATAGTATAGTTATGCCTTAGTGACCTTAAAATTTACCTACATAAAATCAGTGAACATTTGTAAGCATTTATTAATGTTTTCAGATTCAGATAAAAGTAAATACAAAAATACTGTTACTCCATTATTAAGCAGCATATACCAATCAGAGCTCTTGCTTTTGTAAACAACTTCATGCTTTTCTTTTGTTTGTCCCAAAAAAATATTTTTCTTTCTTTTCTCAGGTTTGCAAATACGATTATGTGGAGATTCGTAGTGGCCTTTCATCTGATTCTAAGCTACACGGTAAATTCTGTGGTACAGAAGTGCCTGAAGTTATCACCTCTCAGTACAACAACATGCGAATTGAGTTCAGATCTGACAACACTGTGTCAAAAAAAGGCTTCAAGGCACACTTCTTCTCAGGTATAGAAAACTACTCTTGTGTACCTGTGAGTGCCTCTAAGCATACAATGACTAGGTGGAGTGAATACTGTATTTCAGTATGTGAGTGGCCTTTTCCCTTACAGATTTCCTGGTAGCTTTAAATTTGTTTCATTTATATAAGCATACAGTAGTCTCCTGTCTTGAAATGCTGTTATGAATCGTATATGGAATGCATATATATATATATATTTAGTTAACAGAATAGACAAATAAACTTTGTGAGACGCAGAGGAAAAAGCAAATTTATGAAGTGTTCCAAAATTTCCGTTAGATTTCTTTTATCCCAAGTTTTGATGCTATTTTTTCAAATCCCAGTTGTAATGTGATTATGAATTACTTAGTGTGCACATTTATTTTTGGTTTTCACTGGGGTCTCTTTTTATATTGCATTAGTTTGGAAATTATCACCTTGTGTTACAACATTTGTTTACCATTATGGGCACTTTCTTGACAAACTTCACACTTGTAGTGCTTTGCAGAAGAACAGAGTTTGAGACCTTGCTCTTGCAAAATTTTGTGTCTTTTGAGTTACAAGTGTAATTTCACTAAGGCGGATGAGAGCCATGGAACTTTATATCATCTGAGGACATGTAGTGTTGAATAAATCTAGAAATAAGTGAAGCTGAAGATTTGAGGAAATATTTGCACAATAGTGGTCTCTCCAACTACCTGTTGAGACTAGACTGTAATAATCTGTGGCAGGATACCACCTGGTGTTAGTAGTAGAATTTTGCTCAGTGCTTTTCTTGCATTTTTGCATACACACGTATGCATAGCTATTTTATCTCATATAAAGCAAAACAGCAAAACAGTCCTGTCAAATCACCTCCCCAAACTAGAAGCCATCCAGAAGCATTTGGAATTTGAATCCTGCCCCAAGTTTTTTTATAGCAGTTAAAAATGTGAATCTGGAGAGTCCTGATTATGTTTAGCATGTAGCAAAATGTTACTACCAGGCACTGTTAATAGCATTTGTTTGCTAAAATGTTTTATCAAAGCTGAAATTAAATGGTATTTCATTGGCTAGCTTTAATAACTGATATCTTAACTATGACCAAATATATTGTATAAATGATGTGGTATGGAAAGCTAGGAAAAAAACTGTCATGACAAACAGTTTAGACTTTCAATGTTTTCTCGTTTTGATTACTTTGATGTTTTTCTTAAACAATTATGAAAGATGAAAATCAGGGTTTCATCCAATAAAAAGAAAATAACAAACACATTACCTTCTCTAAGGCATATTATTTTTCCTAGTAATCACATTTCTCTGGTCATAGTCTTTCAGATCCAACTTTACATATAGTAGCAATTTTACTTCTAAATTTATATTTTACATTAACAAGAAGCTTTCAAGATTCACACAGTATTTTTGGTAAATATGTATATACACGTAACAGAGCTTACTCCGAGAAACACATAATCAACTAGTCATTTCATGGAGGCCTAGTAATGCCAGCAAGAATTGTCACCTGTTTTCACTTTTTTACAAGAATAAGTATTCACATGTTCCAGTTCTAAAAATGGCCTGCCAATGTATTTTGTTACATATTTTCAGGGTCTGTAAAGCCATGTCATATAAGATGCACAATGCTAGTTTTGTAATTTGTAAACTCTGTAAGTTAGAAATTCTGTTTTGTGGGCATGCTGAATATTTATATATTTATAGTCCATTAAATTTTGGATTTCTTTAAAGTGATATTTAATTTTCACAGATTTATTTATTTTATTTATTGTTTAAATAATCTGTTAATATTATGAGTGAGATCAAGGAAGAAATCAGGCCAATGGTGTATGTTGAGGAGAGGCAGGGCTTTAATTCATGGATTCATGAAGGCTGTATCATCAGGAGGTTGTAATCCTTCAGAATCATTATTTCCCTTGTCTTTTTCACTTTTGAATGAAAGGTGTGTCATGCCCCCCCATGTCAAAACATTTTTTCCCTAGTAATTTAAGAAACATAACTTTTAAATTGCTCCATTGATCACCAGAAGAAGTTCATTAGCCAGAGCTATGTCTGAGCCTAATGTGGTTTTTTTTTGATGTTTGTTTTTTGTTGGTTGGTTGGTGTGGTCTGGTTTGGTTTTGTTTGTTTGTTTTAATGAATAAAAACTTATTATGTATCCCAGATATAGTATATATCTAATCTTCTTCAAAAAAAGATAGTTTGATGCAAATAATCTTTGAGTCTGTAAGTATATAAATTTACTGAATGCTTCATAATGCATTTCTTCCATAACCTCTTCTCTCATTTCATGAGAGTTCAGATACTTGGTGTTTTATTTTTCTTCTTTCGCAACTGCAGTTATTATCATTTCTTTCAGATTCTCTTCTTCTATGTTATCTGGCTTTCCCCTTTTAACAATATTTTCTGATCAAAACAGAAACTTCGTAATGCTTGAGACAAATCAAACTTCTGAACATAAGCTATCTAAAAAGTTGTCATCTCTGAATAATTAATTAGACAAATCCCTCATGGCTGTCAGAAAGCACTTACTTAGAACTTTCTTACTCCTGTATTCCTTATTATGGACATAATATGTTCTTGGTCTGTCGATGAAGGATGAACTTGAGACTTCAAGAATTTTGACTTTTGGGAGTTAATAGCTGATTACTGCTCAGCTAAAAAAGTCGTGGGGGATTGCCTATTTGTATACTTGTCTTCAGAATACAATATTTTTAGAATTATGTCTGTGGAGAAATACTTAGCACTAGTATCTAAAATACTTCTGGAAGACATTTAACAGCTTTATTAATTAAATCACGATAGAAATATGTGTAAGCATTTTGTTATAAAGACACACATCATAACAAAAACCCCACAATATAGAGTAAACCACTGCATCTTGAAGTGTATTCACCAGTAAAGGGGTGCATTAAGAAGAGTGTGGTCATCAGGTTGAGGGAGGTTTTCCTCCCTCTCTACTCTGCCCTAGTGAGACCACATCTGGAGTATTGTGTCCAGTCCTGGGCTCACCAGTTCAAGAGAGACAAAGAACTAGTAAGAGAGTCCAATGGAGGACTATGAAGATTGTGAGGGGACTGGAGCATCTCTCCTATGAGGAAGGGTGGGAGATCTGGGGATGTTTAGCCTGGAGAAGAGAAGAATGAGAGAGGATCTTATAAATCCTTATAAATGTATAAAAGGTGGGTGTCAAAAGGACAGGCACAGACTCTTTTCAGTGGTGCCCAGTGACAGGACAGGGGATAACGGGCACAAACTGAAACACAGGGAGTTCCATCTGAACATGAGGAAAATTTTACTTTGAGGGTGATGGAGAACTGGAAGAGGCTGCCCAGAGAGGTTGTGGAATCTCCTTCCCTGGAAATATTCAAAACCCACCTGGACATGATCCTATGCAACCTGCTCTAGGTTAATCTGCTTTATCAGAGCAGTTGGGCTAGGTGGTGTCCAGATGTCCCTTCCAACACCTACCATTCTACAGTTCTGTGAAAGAGTATATAAAATGCTCTTCAAGAGAGATGAAGTGGATACGTCAGACTAGTTTAAAGATTAGGAACTATAATGTGTTCCTCAAGCACAGCCAAAGAACTTTTCTTTTGCAGCTCTTTTGGTGGTGAATTCTGCAGCCACAGCTACAGTTGAGAAAGCATGGCCCAGCTCCAGCTCAGACGACAGAAAGCAGTTTTTGGGTGGTTGGAACCTGCTGTGATAAACTGTGAAAGCAAACAGTGACATAGGGCAAAAGATGACCTGCGTTAGGAAGGTATTTATGTTGATATGAGACAACTTGTAATTACATTATTGGCTGTAAAATGGTGTTAACAGACAGACAGGTGCTACTGGAAAGTGAGAAAAACTTTTTTTTTCAACATTCTGGAAAATTTACATTTGATGGGACAGTTATGAAGAAAACTCAGTTGGGATCTGTTGCAGGGATCCAGCTAATCTCCAGCAACACACTTAGATATTTATAATCAAGTTTCTTAGATAAAAAGAAGAAACTAGAAAGTCATATTGATTTTTTTTTAATTTCTTTTTTTTTTTTTTAATTAGATATTAGGCTTCCAAGCTAAAAGCTTCTAGTAACTAGGTTTTTATTCTTTTCTCCCTCTCTTTCTTCTGTCCTCCTTCCTCTCTCTTCTGCTCTTGCTATAAAAGTTTACCTGTTGTAGTCTGTTGGTTGCATAAGACTAGAGGAGTGTAAAATAACTCCATGAATTTACTCTGGGGAGGAAAAATATAACTATGTATATATATATAAAAATATATATATAGTTTTTTTTTTCTTTCTGTGATATTTCTAAGAAGATAGCCTAATGATTTCTTTAAATCAGTCTTCTTGACTATGATTAATACCCAGTGATAATAAACTAAACTGCTTACATTTGTTATAAGTTTTAGAGTTACTTCAGTGTTTTAAATTAACATGAATCTTTCCATGATCATTCAAAACATACATGGTGTTTGATGTAATACGGAAATGAGGTTTATTGGGACATTTTTTTCTCGGGTGATGACTCATTCAGCAGTTAAAAAGAGAAACTTAGAATATTTCTAGCCTTGAAGAAATTTGTTTTGGAGCACAAACTCATCTCTGGTGCCATCCTGGTACATTTTTTTTTCCACAGACAAGAAAGCTGCCTGCAAAGAGAAAATTTTTGTTTTTGAATCTTGCAAGGACTTGATACAGGTCCCTTCAGGCCGAGTACGTATTATTCACAGACTGGTGGTCTCTGAGGGTCTCAGAGGTACGACCATTTGTCCTCTGAATGATTCAATCTAATATTTTGTTTAGAATGGATCTTTCCTTGTTCTGAGTACTGAAATGAGAAAAGAAAGTATCCATTCAAAACCAGGAGATACATTTCCATCTGTCAGTGTAACAAATGGCTTTGTTTTTACATGGCAAAACATTTGTTCCTGTAACTAATATACACTAATTGTTTTTCATGAATTTTGAAACTGGGCAATCAATTTGACAGAAAGTCTGTTCTGAATTATGAAGTGTGAGGAAGGCTTGTTCAATAGTTGCATCCTTGATTAACCATGTACAAGTAATTATTGTAGTTCAAATGTATTCCAAAGCTTCTCCTTTCTACCTTCTGTCCATTGTTTTATCTCTGAGGAGGTCCAACACAGGACTGTTTGCTTATGCACTTGTCTCTTAAGAGGTTTTTTTATAGAATATATGCTTATTTAATGTTAAAATACTTCTCAGTATTTTCACATAGTTTGATGAAAGGTAAAAATGGACAGGGCTTTTATTTAGAATTTGTGTGCCTACTCTGTACTTGAAAGCCTAACTTGAATGCATTTTGAGCTTGCCTTCCATTTATTTTCTTTGTTTTTGGTAGAAAACTATAAACTAATTCTTGGAAGGGGAAATATTAAAGAGTTTTGTTCACATTATATCTGTTTTCTCATTTCCTTGTTACTATTCTTCACTTGCAATACGGAATTAATTAATGATAATGCTTGCTTTTGCAAAGATGGAAAAAACCCAAACTTTTGTTTGCTATTAAATAGGTTTACTACCTCAGTTTGGGACTTGATTGCCAGGTGCATAAACAGTATATTGTGGAGCTTTTATGCTTTCATCATCAAAATGACAACTAGTATAAGCCTTTGGATGCATGATTCTGGGAGCTACCTATTTCAAGTGTTTCTTGACCTTCAAATCTGTTCACATCTGTGGAAAGCTTCTGAAAACTTTCAGTGTAAACAGATTTGAGTTCTACAATACAAAATGCAGTGGATGTTTGGGTTTGACTTGCAGCATTTAGCTATGAATGTACGTTATCATTGTGTACTATAAGTAGAAGCTTATTTTTATGGAAATACCAGCAAGTCAATGGATCAAGTGTTGCATACATTTTTGCAGATAGAGCTGATGTGTATGCAATTATAATGCAAACTTCATTTGATGTGTCACTGAATATGAGTGTCGGTATAGGCAGGGAAAAAGTGAATGATTAAGTCAATGAAAAGAGACTTAAATTATCCTTAGTGGGTTGTAATTTATAGAAATTCTTATTGTGCCTACTAAAGTCTGAAACAATGCATGTTTCCTTCTTTGGCGAGAATGCTCACTGCTGCTTTCCAAGGCACATGAAGCTGAAAGAGGTCAGTGCTCCACGTTCCAGCCCTGCAACAACTGGACCTCTGGGATGACCACAATTTCTTTGTTCTTTTTTTCTCCTTTCTTTTGCACATTGAAATTACACTTTTTGTAAGATATGGGTTTTTTTTAATATGTGTGTGTTTATGCACATATTTTTATATCTCAGGATATATATATGTGTGTCTATATATATAAATAGGTATATACGTGTGCATACATATACACATCTATGTGTATATATATATGCATATGTCAGGAGCAGTCTGCCTCTTTTAAATGGACCAGCCTCACCTAAAATGACAACAGCTGAATGAAATAGAAAGGTGGCAGCTGAGGCCTCTTGCTAGAATGACAGCCTGATAATCTAGTTTGGCTTTTGTCCATGCAGTGATTTCGTAGCTGTTTAATGCAGCTCATATTTCCTCCCCTACTGTCTGCTTTACTTCTAACACACTAAAAGCTCTTCTGAAGGATTACATGTTAATAAACAGAACTGCATGCTATATTATAGATCTCATTGAAATAACTAATGCCAATTTCTTTTGTATGTTTTCAATTAATTGTTTTTCTTTTTTTGTGATATTCTGTAATGTCCAGATTATTTAAAAGTAAAGCACACTGTCACTCTGTTGGGGAAAAAAAAAAAGGCAACTTACTAAAAAAGTTTGTTAAATCCTTCTTTTCTTATATGTTTAATGTGCAGAGCTTGAAACCTTGTTTGACCTACATACTTCTTTCAACACACTACCATGAAATTGTGGAATTTGCATAAAGCTGGAATACTTTATGTATTGTCCATAAATTACACTTCTGTTGTGTAGAAAATAAAACTTTGAATGAGATATTTATGAATTTTGTACAAGTTAGACTACTTGAAAGAGTAAACATTGGTAACTGTCTTCTCTCCTTTGACTTAGCTGTTCCCTTTGTTCCCTGTCCCCTAGACACTACCCCTTATTTCCTAGAAAGATGAGACAGACTATTTGTGCCATGGTGCGAGGTTGCAGGCTGAGCAATGAGTGGCTAGAAGTAAAGTACCACGAAACTGCCGTATTGAGAAGAGTGACTGTGCCTTAATTTATCCTTTTCTGGACTCAAACACCATGCTAGACAGTTAGCTACAGCTAGCTGTGATGCTCACCCACCCCTGTTTTGTATTTCTTAGACAAGGATGAGTGCTCAAAGGACAATGGTGGTTGCCAGCATGAGTGCATCAACACAGTAGGAAGCTATGTTTGCCAGTGCCGAAATGGATTTGTGCTGCACGAAAACAAACACGACTGCAAGGAGGGTAAGTAGTAAGGTATTTGAGCATTTGCTTATACAACTGTCTTGCAGAAAAATCTCTGAAGCTCTCCTTCCAAAGAAAAGAAAGAAAAAGATCTTGGTAATGGGATCTTAGACATTCAGGCTTAAATGCTCCCCCACTTCTCATCCACTTCCACCCCCGCTTCTCATCCCCTCTATCCCCAGCATTTGTGTGTGACTGAGTTGAGGTCCACAGGAATGCAGTTTGGAAAACTTGGGATCATTAGCAGGGAGTACTACCTTTAATAGTTCTGTCAAGTGTAGCACATTTAAAGCTGTGACAGAGTATTTATCTAATGTTGTATTAAACTCAAGGATAGAGTTGCTGGAGAGAAGCCTGGTAAAGTTGTCATTTGCTTCTATCACTAGCAGCTGTTTTCCTCTATCAGATTGACCTTTCTGGGTATATTTTAGGGGTCATATTCAGACAACCTAAATTCCAGTCAAGTCTCTATGCATCTTTCCTCCTGTTTGTTGTCTCAAGGTGTGGCTAACTCCAAGAAAACAGTGGGCTCTGGACCTTAAGTAGAATTTAGATTATCCGCTAACAAACCTTAAGTGTGTAATACCATATGAGCTACTGTAATTTCTTAAGGCTGTATTCTAACATGGGTTTAATTTGCAAGTAAAGATCTGCCCTTTGTGAAACACTTGCATTTTCACTGATATTGGAATGATACCGGCCTGTTTTAAAACATTCTTGTGAATAATTGTGATATTTATAAAGCGATTTGAGATTATTAAAAATCTAAATAAAAAAAGAAACTAGTCTTTCTTGCCTTCTCTAAATTTTGGTTCATTTTATTTATTCAGAGATGCACTTCTACTGATTCAATTAGGATGAGTATGACTTAGCTGTTCTCTAGAAACTGGTTTAGAAATCAAAATGATTGCTCTGTAGCTATAGTATGAAAATTAATGAGAAGGTTGAAAAACAACCTTCAACAATTGTTCAAGAAGTATCATTTGAAGTAGCAGGGTTTCTTGTATGGATTTTCATACCTGTATGTAGAATGGTGGGAATAGCAAAATATTTGATTAAAGTTTTATACATACGTATATTCCTTTATAATACTTTTCAAAGCCATCCATTGTATACAACTGTGTATGTTTCACAAAAATCAGTAAGTAAACAGGCTGGGTTAATTGTCTTAAGGTGTGTGCCAAAGGGGAAGAACATGGTTGTGCACATTGAAGAGCGTGCTTAGCTCTCTTCCTAAAGATCCTTTCTATTCAGTGAGTCCCATGACAAAAAAAAAAAAAAAAAAAAAAAAAATAGAGTACTTTTCTGGCTACCTCTGAATGAAGACCCCTAGAGTAACTGATGCTATCATTGTTGGCACAGCTGAGTGTGAACAGAAGATCCACAGTCCTAATGGCATCATCACGAGTCCCAACTGGCCTGACAAGTATCCCAGTAGAAAGGAGTGCATGTGGGAAATCAGTGCCACCCCCGGACAGAGGGTTAAATTGGTGAGTTGCTGCCTACCCTTCCTTTTTCCCTTTTCTTCCACCAAACCTGCTTCTGAAATGACTACTCAGGGATATAAAACTTACTAAACTTTGCTCTCAGTTTGCAGCCCAGAGGTAAATTGTTTTCAAAACCTGCTGACTCTTGTCAGCGTTCCTGGCCAACTGGGGATACTCAATATCATAGAGCTGTGAATTTATATTTGTGGTAATTGTAAATATTCTGGGCAGCAAAGGGCAGGAGGAATAATTTCCTCCTGTCAAGCTTGTTGCAACTCAAAAATTTGCAAAAAGTTTTGACAAATATCGCAGAGGCCATTTACACAAATTGCAATATATAGAAAAAGTAAAATTAGAAGTTATGAACAGTTCTGTCTACACACCTTTTGTGTTTCTGTTCTGTATTTTTTGAGGAGGAAAGACCATAAAAAACTCAAAAATCTGGACTTATTTAAAAGTGGCTCCAAATTTTAACAGAAGTACATGAGAAGCCTAAATAGACTTAAGTGACCTTTGTATCTAAGTAGATGAGGACAGTGCTGATGGCTGAGGACAGGCTGGCAGTGCTTAGGGAGCTTTGCAGATCTGCTGAGGTTATGTAGCCTCTGTACGAAGCCAAAAGCACTGACCTGCCCAGGCGGCTTTTCTGTTTTGAGCTCAGCCCTGGTGGTTCTTCATCAGAGTAGGCAACAAAGGCAGCGAGGCGTGGGCATGTAACTGTACTGTTTTCAGTACTTTTAACCTCAGCAGGCAAAATTCCAGCATTCAGATTTCTTCACTGAAATCACAGAATCACAGAATGTTGAGGGTTGGAAGGAACCTCGAAAGATCATCTAGTCCAGAGCAGGACCACCTAGAGCAGGTCACATAGGAATGTGTCCAGGTGGGTTTTAAATATCTTCAGAGAAGGAGACTCCACAACCCTTCTGGGCAGCCTGTTCCAGAGCTCTGTGACCCTCACAGTGAAAAAGTTTTTCCTTTCTGTGGAACCTCTTATGCTCCAGCTTACACTTGTTGCCCCTTGTCCTGTCATTGGACATAACATCTTGGCTCCATCCTCCTGACACTCACCATTTATGTATTTTAAACATTAATGAGGGCACATGGTGTGTTTTAGAATATATATTTTTTTTAAATTGGCTTTTGCCGGTGAAATTGGAAAAATTGGACAGAATTTTACTGGATAGAGTTTTCAAAAATACCTCCAAGATTCAGAGTCAGAAATATGCTTTCTGTGCAAGCCAGTAGGGTCAATCTACTAAATTCTGTGTGTATAATATCTTTAAAATCTATCTAGTATGGCAAGATGCATATCAGTAATATTAAAACCATACTTCTACCGTGGCTAATCTTTTTTTTTTCTTGGACTTTCACACCATATTTAAGTTTATTCCTTAGAGTTCACTTAGTCAAATTGAACAAGGAGAAAATTTATTTCTTCATGGTAACAAACCACATGAATTGTGAGACCGTGCTTCAGTGTACAGAAATGAATCTTTTGTTGTGATTTCTCTCACTCTGATAATCATTGAAATGTCTCTTCCTGAACAGGCTGAAGTTAAGCATTTGGTGTAATTGAGAGGTCTCTGAAAAAACGGATATGCAGTTCAGAGTTCTTAAATGAAATGTGTAGATAAAGTTGGCTTAGAAAATGTATGTACCAGAGAGAGTGATTTTCATAAGCTAATCAGCCGGATGTTTATAAGAGACAGACTTAAGTGTCCCATTCAGGCAGCTATCCATAAGTGCTACCAACGTATCTACTCAGTTGAGTGCTACAGATAGAAAAGGCTGTGTGTTCAGAAGCTATATGTAACATTTCTGAATACCATTCTCACTAATGAGACAATCAAAATGGGACTGTAGTCATGGTGGTATTCAAAAGTATTTGTCCCAGGAATATGGAGTGTGATTTAATTATACTAACTTTATTAAATCTTCTGTGAACTCTGTTGGCAGCAAATAGTTATGTTCAACTTTAAGGAAAGTTTGTGTCAGTTCTCATCTTTCAAGCCTGCTCTTAGTTGACTGCTGGGAACTGACCACTTTTTTAAAAGCATGGGGATAGGCTCTGGGTGTTTTGAAACATCAGGCATTTTGAGCTTTTAAAAGACTTATTATTTAATAAGATCTGCTTTTGCTTTGAAAAGCAAAATCTTTTGATTCTCTTTGCTAGAAATAATCAATTGCTAGGCTCACAACAGATCTTTTTAGGAATTTTCTCTGTTCTTCTTTGTGGGACCAAATATAACATGTACTGCCCTCCTGCAGGCTTAGGAATCCCAGTGATAAGTCAAATATTATAATGTCTTATGGTTCATGGTGAGAAGTGCTTCCTAGAGAGTGATTTTTTTTTTTTTTTTTTTTTTTTTTTAATACTGATGAGAAGTGGATAAACCTGATATAACTATCCTCTAAAAGAAAGTGAAGTTCTGCAGGCTGATCTTGGATCACAGCTCTTGCTCCTGTTGATTCCAAGTTGGCTTGACTCAATTCTATATTTAACTAATTCCCTTACAGCTAGTCTCTCAGTTTTCTAGAGTTTCTTAATCCATCAGATTTTATTTGGGTATACATGACAACATGTACTTGGCATCATAAAAGTAGTATGTCTGACTACAATTTAAGAGCAGCAGGAGGGACCACTGTACAGCTGTTTTCACTGCCTCGGCAGTTTCAATCCCTTAATATAAACCCTGAAATGTTGCTGTGAAAAGCAACTGCACCATGCAACTCTTCATCTTTCAAAATTCAAAAGTATATTCTGAATATTCTGGTTCTTTGGGTAAAAGACTTTGTATTAGCTCTTTATATCTCTTTTAGGTCAGCTGTTAATATAAACTACCATCACATTTCACATTGACTGGATTCCACAAGGGATTCCATAGGTCAGATTTGCTTTGGTATACCAGACAGAATACATAATTATGATATTTGCTCATTATTGGACAGTTCAGTTTTATTCCTTTTAATTATGGCTTCTTTTTTCCTTTATTGGGTTGTTTTCTGTTGTTTTGTTTTTGTTTTTTCCACATAACCAGTCAGCTATATGACTGCTCATAGGAGTATTTATACTTCGTGGGTTTTGTTATTTTGTTGAACAAAACAGATTTTGAGTTTCACTGTAAATTGTAGGTTATTTCTGAAAAATCACAAAGATGTATATGAATATTGCCTTCTCAGTTTTTACATGAGAGGAAATTACAGGGTATTAAACTTCTAGGTTTCTTGTTGACATGTGTCCTTGGTCAAAGTCTTATCTGAAATCTCTTAGATGCCCCCTTGAAATTTGTTGATACCAGTCCAGTCTTGGAAGACACTTCTCCATTTTTGAAAAACAGGGATTAATTGTATGTCTTTTAGCAGCTTCTGTAGGGTATAGCGTACACATTTTGGAAATGCCTTTGGTTGGACACTTTTGTGTCTATCCAAGTTTGAAAAATCTAAATTCCAAATATTTTATAAAGTTATCCAGGCTCTGCTCCAGACAACTTAGAACTTAAAATTTTTAATACATCTCAATTTGTGCTTACAAGCTGCCATGAGCACTGTGAGAGAGACAGAGAATCCCTAAGAGCTGAGAAACTAAGATAAATGTTTTGAAGTGTAGAATAAATATCACAGATTTAAATTGAAGTTTGTGAGCCCCAGTTTGTACTCAAGATATAGCAGCAATTTGAATTGTCTTGGTAGATCTGAAGACAGCAAGAGTCTGCTGAATTTTTTTCAATAAACAATCAACATAATTTTGTTGTTTTTTACAGTGATTTTGCTTACAAAAATGTGATTTTTAGCATCATGGGTGCATCCTGAAATAATGTTGTAATAATAAGTAGATCTCTAGATAAGAAATTAAAAAAAATGACTTTGACACATAACTGTTCGTATAGAAAAGTCATTCTCAAAAGCTTTTGTTGCAGTGTGAGGTAAGTTTAAGAAAAAAAAGGTGTGGAGGGAGTTGTTTCTCGACTATGTGAGGAAGCAATCATTTCTGGATTTTTGATGTTTTGAATGTTCTCTGACATTTAGAATAATCCTACAAACAGTGCAAATTCAAGAGAAAGACCACTATTTTCTAGATTTAATATTCTCTTATGGTTATTCATTGTCTGTAAAGATTCTAAGCCCATACAGAAAGTATGAAGGATGATTCCTTCTTAAAGTTCGCTGACTTAATTGTTATTCCTTTTTCTCAAAAGCAGTATGTTATTCGAAGTTACAAGTTTGTGGAGGCAATAATATTAAATATCTTATCTACATCTACTTTGTATTCTGAAATAGGCTAACAGTACGTACATACCATACAAGTACAGTAAACACAGTACTACATTGAGTCATTTTGCTTGTATTTTTCTCCCAGACCTTCAATGAATTTGAGATAGAACAACATCAAGAATGTGCTTATGACCACTTGGAAGTGTTTGATGGTGAAAGTGAAAAATCACCAATTCTGGGACGCTTATGTGGCAATAAGATACCAGATCCTCTTACTGCTACTGGAAACAAAATGTTTCTCCGCTTTATTTCTGATGCATCAGTTCAAAGAAAAGGCTTCCAAGCGACACACTCTACAGGTGAGAAAATCAAGATTTGCTTTACTAATAACTAGTCCTTTGTTCTTTAGTGGGAAATATTCAGGTATTCTTTATAGGAATGGGATGAGTTAACAGGTAAGACAATGTTACAACTAAATCTAATATAAACTTAAGAACAGTAGGAAAAGTCTGAGATTGCAGGAAGTATTCTTTAATATTCTAGCTGTTCCTTTGTCCTTCTCGCTCTCTCTCATAGGTAAGTGATTAAAAGATTTTGAAACAGAATCCGATGAAAAGAAGGCATTGGCATAGACAATCAAAAAGATATTTCTTGGAATTCATGCCATGAATTTGTAAAGGATTCACTAGCTTTTCGTTGTATTTGTCATGGCAATACTTCACTGGGGAATGTGGCGCACCTCCATTACTTTCCTGTTCTAACTTAAACAAAAGTCTGAATTTTGTGTAAACAGCTATTACTTTTCTGTAAAGCTAAAAAGAGAAGCCAAAGAAGAAAAAACAACACTGAGGACTTTCTTAAGACCTTAAAAATATAGTCTCCGTCATATTTATCATTAATTTTTTTTTTCTTTGGCAGAAATCACTGAAACTGAAAATAGTGTTTTGCAATTGCTTTGATAGATTTCCTGGGAAATTTTCACGGGATGCAATTATTTCTCCGACGTTGCTTGGCTTACAGTGTCCCCTAGTGCTGAATCTTTGAACTACAGTGCCTATTGTAAGGGGGTTTGGCTTTCTTTTTGTTTGTTTTTCTTTAGACATAATGTCTGTCTTTTCTTTCCAAAGTTCATTATTATCGATCCAGTATTTGTCAATAAATATTAGAGCAGAAAATATGTATAAATATCTGTGCTAGAAGGTAAGGCTTACTGACAAGTAGCAGTTATTTAGTTATTAATAGAAATTAATAAAGTTATTTAAAGGTATTAAAAGTAATCAAACTTATTAGTCACTGTTATTATTATTTGACATTACCCAGAGTATTCATCAAGTTGACGTGTAGATCAATGTTATAATTTTCTCTTTTTTTCCTTCTATGTTAAGACAGTAGGCAACTATTCACTCTTCATGATCTGGGTCTGAAAAGTTAAAAGTTTAGCTACCAGTAATTCAATTCGTTTTACTTGTGGAAAGTCCTCTTTTACAAGCATGCTATTGTTTGCCTTCCCTACCGCAGTAACCCTTTCTCTTAGATGGAAATTTATATAGAAATGGTAAGAATTGCTCATTTCTAAATTACCTAGGGGTAAATAGTTAAAGGTCAGAACTCTTGTTAAAAACTGTCTCATCTGTTCTTATCACTTTAAATTTGGAGAACTGGAGCAGTCACTACGTGAAAGAAGTTCCAATGTCTGAAGAATAAAATCTGCCCAGTTTTTGAGGGTTGTAAAAATTATTAAGTTTGCTTCTTTAAGAGAGGACGTTTATTTCTGTCAACTGCTATTGCACAAGCTTCTCACTAAGTTGAACAGCACATTGCCAGCATGTGCTTTGAGGCAGCATTTGAGTAAGAGACAACTCAGATCTCACAGCCTTTTCCTGTAGTCTTGAGCCAAGCACATATGCTCTGTGGGAAATTTTCCCTCTGTGCTTTGGACACACAAGTAAATGAATAGATATCTAATGAGTGTATAGACAGTGGATTGTATTTCCTTATTTTATTTTTTCTAGCAAAACAATAATTGATGGTATGCAATAGAAGTCAAGGTTGCACTTAATTCTGCATAGTTATGCAGATAGGGAGAGCTGGGGAAGCTGCTTCCTTCATTTCTGACCTGTTGGCAGAACTCAGCAGAAGGACTTATGTAATATAAAAACGGTGAAAGAGTAACTGGATGCCATGCCTAAAGGTCTCTGTGATGCTGTATTCCTGGCATCTTCATGATCTAATGGCCTCTTATTCTTGTAGATCCTCATGTTGATTTCCCTTTTGTGACACTTCTACGCTTAGAATACTATCCAAATTCCAAATTTTCATTGAATGTTTCAGCAAACAGGATAAAACCTGTTATTTTTTCCTCTCTCAGAAAAGGCATAATCCATCCAGAAGGAATTTATAAAAATACTACTGACAGAACATTAAACATTATTGCTCAGGGACTGATTTTGTTGCTCTAACAGAGGCATTTCATTCCCTTCTGGGTGGCCTCATTTATGCTGTGTGGCCTCCAGCCACTGCTGCAGGAGGTTGCAGGTTTGCTCTGTCTTGTTTCTATCTTTCAGTCCTGGGAGGATGTCTTTAACAAAATTGGGCATCTTAGATGTCACTCAGTTTAGTAACTTGTGTCGCTTCGAAAATGACTGTAATAACTCAGTATGTCAATGCAGACTAAAATTCATAATCTTGTTTCAGTAGTCCAGGTTGTGTGGGCTTTTCCCATCTAGAAAACAGTCTAGAGACTACTGCTTGGTTTGCACTTATATTTGCAGGAAGCCTAAAAGCCCCTACAAAGGTCAGGAAACTAGAGGGGTTTTGTTCCTTAGCTGATCTAGGAAAAAAATCTTTCACCTAAAGCTGTCAGATCAATGCCATTTTACAAGGTGGATACATTTCTTTACAGTCAAATGTATACCTTGTACCTAGATCAGAGCAGATGTACCTGAGCAATGGAAAGCACGATGGGTGTTGCAGCTGGGTTAGTTCTGGTATCAAGGCTAAGCAAGCAGCATTGTGAGACACTGCTCTCTTCTATGCAGTCCCATCACAGCCTGGCCCACGTGTCCTAATGCAGCGCTGCATTGTGCGGGTGGATGGAGACTTTTGAAACTATGACTTTGTCCTTAAGAAATTGAAAAATTTACTTGGAATTTCTAAAATCTATACTTTGGCCTAAAATATAAGGCTGTCATCCAAGAGCATGGGAAATGAAGTTGACATTTTTTGCAGTTTTTCATATAGCTACAACTTTCCTTTAAGCTCCTGTCCACTGTAGCAAGCAGAGGGGAAAAAATGCAGACCATTCATTAAACATTTTCTCCTTAGCAGCTGTTCTGCATCTGAAGAAGGAAGATGTTCTTAATGTTGGCAACAATCCATTCCAGTTAAAAAAACCAAAAAAACCAAAAATGGAAGTAAATAAAATCAAGAACAGGGGAAAAAGAGGGCAAAAAAATCAGTATATTACAACACCAATGAGGAATAACTGTTTGAACTATCTCATTTCACAAATTTTATCATGTCCTCCTATCTGTTCTTTAAAAGCAAAAAAATTTAGAAATTTCATATTGAACAACAGATCTTGCATAATGGACTACTCACTTAATTTCTATTTCCTGTTTTGATTCTACTTCCTTATTAAGAAAACCACCACATTTTTGAAAAAAAATGATTTGCAGATAGAGTTATCTGTTATTTATTTATAAAAATTGAATCCAGACTTGTGAATCTCTGATTTTGGTTCAAGCTCATTTACACTTGGTGTTTCTATGGGTGCTGTAAGAGATGATTTGTGCTTGATGAGAAACCAAAACTAGATTATGCTGCTTTCATTGACATTTTTGTACTTGTAAAGTTAAAAAGCCACCACTCATCTCTTGGAAACATAATAAACAATGTATTTTATTTTTTTTTAAATACAATTTTCTATCTGCTGCTGGTTGCATTGTAGTAGCACTTAGTTGCAATATGCATTGTAATGGCAAATACATCACACCTATATATTTAAGTTACTGTAGAAGCTGAATTCACTGGCTATTTAGGATAGAATACTGGTTTTAATTATAGCTGCTGTAAATATTTTGGGTTTGATTTTTGTTGTTGTTGAGTGCATTTTCAGCAATTTCTGTTCTCCAGCAAACTGTCTGAAGAAAAGTTTCTTGGATTATACAGTAAAGTTAATTAATATTTAAAATTATTATCTTTTTGAGCAGTTATAAAGAAGCTCTAAAGCCCCACATACATTTTGCTGTTGCGTATAAATAGAGATTTATACTGAAATAACGGCTTTGGCATGAGGCAAGTATCTCCTGCTAAAGAATTGCCTCAAGAGCAGGTTTTCAGTTACAAGACTTTCTCTGGTAGTAGCACCTTTCTCCTGGCCATCATTTTCTGCAGATCATGAACAAGCAAGCTAGTGAGCTTGGCAGTGCTATTTAGTATTGAGATGGATCTCCAGGCACCGCATGATGGTTAGAGCTGACACTATTATGAAACACGAGACTTCTGCCTTTGATTGCTGATATCATGAGTGCTATTGCTGATCCTCTCCTGCTGCTTGCAAATGGTGTCATTAACCCATGTGGAAACATTGTCACCACTGAAATGTGGATGCCCTGTTTATCATGCAATTGCCTTGCTGGCCACAGGAACCTCTCAAGTGCCTACCCAAAGAACATCCTACCACTTGAATCACAATCCTTATAACTTTGGTGTTAATTGTCTTTTTGTCTTTCACTTGAAAATTATGAAATATATTCAAGTCTCTGTAGTTATAAACCATATTTTTTATAGAAACCATTCAGAATGATGTTGCACAGCCAAAAGGAAAGGAGGTAGATGCAAGTATTCATACTGGGTAGTATTTTACTCTACGCCTTATTTGATTGACTTGCTTGTGACATAAAAATGCACTCTGCCTGAATAAGGCTGAGCATCTATGAAAAGACAATTCTCATTTGCCCTGAATAAGCTTCTTCATCCTTTTTTCAATTTTCATTTAGAGTGTGGTGGTCGGCTGAAAGCTGAAACCAAGCCCAAAGACCTGTACTCGCATGCTCAGTTCGGCGATAACAACTATCCAGTTCAGG
This sequence comes from Todiramphus chloris collaris, assembly GCA_025345505.1. NCBI lineage: Eukaryota > Metazoa > Chordata > Aves > Coraciiformes > Alcedinidae > Todiramphus > Todiramphus chloris. The sequence continues at coordinate 1,834,258 of JANVCC010000035.1, forward strand.
CTGACTGTGACTGGCTCCTGGTGGCAGAGCATGGCTATCGAGTTGAGTTAATGTTTCAGACTTTTGAGGTGGAAGAAGAGGCAGACTGTGGTTACGATTACGTGGAGCTCTTTGATGGTCATGATAAGGCAGCTGTGAGACTTGGTCGATATTGTGGATCTGGGGTAAGTAACCAGGTACTCAACTTTTTATTTCCACAACAAAAAGAATAAGGCAGAGTATAGGAATGTTCAATTACTACACCTTATGGTGAAGGTACTACTTCAGATTTTTGTTGTTTTTTTTAAACATAAATGTGCAGACTTGTAGTACAAGCATTCCCTTGAAATATTTTCAACAATAAATATTCTTATTTAGTTTTTGACCAAAGTATTGTAATGTTAAGCTTTAGGTGGCTGACACTTGAGTGTTTATCAGCACCTGAGAAGTTTTTTTTTCCTTTATGAGAGAGAAGTGCATTGGTATTGAGAATTTTCACATGAAAATGCTTTCAATCTGAATGAAGAAGCAAGATTTTACAGGGGAAGGGTCACTTGAGAAGCATGTATAATGTTCTCATCTACTACTTAAATCTGATATTGGGAAAAAAGTGCTCCTAAACTATATGGTCAACACAGGCCTTAAGAAAGCCCTGTCATCCCATATGCATCTCTGGCATGTTTTAACTGTGAAGCATGGAGGATATTGGCCAGGTGACATCCTGAAAAGGATGTATCCTATTTCTCCTTTTAGACTTGCATTGTTATGTTGGCTGCCTGCCTTGTGAAAGCTGGTGCAGTGATCCCCCAAGTCCTCATCAATTCTTTACATGTGTGCAGATGTAAGCATGCTTTCATACATGCATTCTTTGTCTGGATTAAAGGTTTGAAAGACTGTACATGAGAACATAGGCACTCTTAATTAACCATGTGTCACTTTTTTGGTTCAACTACAGTGCTGGATCAAAAATCTCAGTCATTCAGATGCATTACCTGTAAGCTGGCTTAAATCATTTTAGGGCATTTTTATGTGATAGGACTAGAGGAAATGGATTAAAGCTAGAGATAGGTCGATTCAGGTTAGGCATTAGGAAGAATTTCTTCACCGTGAGGGTGGTGAGACACTGGAACAGGTTGCCCAGAAAGGTGGTGGAAGCTCCATCCTTGGAAGTTTTTAAGACCAGGCTGGATGGGGCTCTGAGCAACCTGATCTAGTGGGAGGTGTCCCTGCCCATGGCAGGAGGGTTGGAACTAGATGATCTTTAAGGTCCCTTCCAACCCTGACAATTCTATGATTCTATGATTTTTGAACACTTATAAGATATAGGAAAGGTGCTACCACTGAACTGTAGGCAATATATTCTAAGGGAAATGTAATAATTGAGCCCAGAATATATTAATTTACACACAAAAAAAACCAACTTTTATTTGTAAGTTTCCCTGTTCTATAAGTAGGAGAGCAGCAAACTGGAGGAGGGCTCAACTTCGGGCTGAATTTTTTTTTTTTCTTTTGGGAGGTGAGAATGGGTGAGGTGGTGGTGATGAAGTGGTTGGTTTTGTTGTTGGTTTAGTACTGGTAAAATATGAATGACTGGCTTCAGAGACTACATAGGAAAGACAGAATGAAATTGGAAAGCTATGGAAAGCAAAATAATACAAACTGAAGTGGGAAAAAGGTACTATTACCATATATTACCACCTTCTCTAGTTTGGAAAAATGACTTGGTAGTTCAGCTGATACTTCTGCTACAGTAATAAAACAGGCTATCTTGAGGGCTGTGAAGAATAAGAAGGAAAGTATGTACTGGAGTCTGTTGTTTACCTAACTTAAGACTGTTGTGTATGGTCCTTCCCAGTCTGTTATGTGACTCCGGCAGAACTAGAGAAGACATCTGGGAAGGACAAAAAAATTAAGAGCTTTGTTTTCTTTTTCTCATAAGGAAAGATTGCAGAGATATTCCATACAAACTGGAGAAGTTAAATCAGTTTTAGAAAGTATGATGCCACATTTAGATTCTGTGAAAAGGTGCTTTTCAGGCCCAAAGCTCAAGATTGAAAGAGCACACATTAATACAAAAGCAAATAGTGATAATAGATAATTTCAAAACTGCTACCAACAGATAAAAATTCAAACATCATGACTGAAGCTGATCTGCAGCTTTTAGGGGTTTAGGCTGTCATTTCCTCAGTGTGCCTCAAAAGTTCCTAGCCCTGTAATTGAGAGCTGAATGAGATAGAAGTATTCTGCCTAATGATGTCAGATGGCACCGTGTGAGACCCAGTGGAATTACATGACAATGCATAACAGGAAAAGAGAAATATTCGTAAGAAAAAAGAAAAAAAGTGAATGAAAGGGATAAATACACAAAATGGACAGATAATTCATTTGTTTATTTGTTTATTTTAGCCACCAGAAGAAATTTTTTCAGCAGGGGAAGCTCTTTTACTTCACTTTCACACTGATGATACAATCAACAAGAAAGGATTTCATATACGATACAGAAGTATAAAATATCCAGATAGTGTGCATACCAAAAAATAACACAAGAACCTCTATGCCAGAAAAGAAGAGTGAGAAAGAAAGAACACACAGTGGAAAGGAAAGAAGTCATGTCTTTTTTTAAAACTGAAGTTATTAGCACAAATGTTTTATATGATTTCAGTTGAAATGACAACTTGTAAGACCAGAGACTAAAATAGAATAAATAAAAATACCACCTATCCCAGTGGAATAGTCAAGATAATGATGTGCAGGCTCCGTACTTGACTGTCTCTGCAAAGCTTGTGAAAGGACTTTACATGCAGGGAGAATATAAAAGCTTTTGTTCACGGTTTGACATTTGTTACAGATGCGTGCAGATTTAATCACTTGCATTCAGGGGAACTGACCCTGCAGACCATTCTTCTTTCTGACAGCTGTATGGTGTCCCAGAGTTAAAAAATCTCTTTCAGGTCACACACTCAAAATACTGTCCTAATATCTACTTGCTTTGACTTTGTATTCTGCATATGGTGTGTACAAGGACTTGAAAGAAGATGTGAAATGGGAAGGTCTTCCTGCATTGTTCTGTGGTTTTTTAAAAATTCACCTGTCCTATCAGGTTATCAGTGTTTTGAAACTGGAAAATCCTACTTCTGAAATGTAAACTGATCTTTAGAGTATTTTGTTTTACTAATGACTGAGAAGTCTGAACTGTTACATCGGTCATCACTAGTTGACCAATCACTAGCTGACTGAATTTAAACAGTATAAGCATCTGAAAATGTTTGGTTTACTGATTAAGTAAGCTGTCTCTGATGATGTGCTCTTATTTTGCACTGAACATAAAGAAAGAGACTGAAATGAAAACCAGTCCTGAAAATCTGTATCCATGAGAAACAGAAATAGTAAAGGATCATCTGAAATTCCTCCTACTGCATTTTTTTTCAGCAGTAAATTTGGAAACACTACTAAGCTTTATTTCTTTGGACCTCTCTGTGAATGAGCTAATTGTCTGGTATAGCTACTCAGAATGAAGCTGCAGTAGTATTCAAGAGGGACATTTCCCAAAGACCTTTTTTGTTGTTTTTTTTTTTCTTTTCTTTTTTTTTTTTTTCCTGGGCATAAGAGTATCTGTGATGGTGAAAAAAAAAGCAAAACAAAACAACAGACCCAGGATTTGTTTGTTATGAAGACTGAATTCCTATGGTGCTATTCCATGAATATTAAAACCAGAAGCAAACCAAGAAGTTTTAGACTTTTGAGCCAATAGCTTGCATATCATGAATGTCTCACTACGCCTGGCTGCATCTGGAAAAGGAAGGCTTTACTGCTCCAAGGAGAGTGGGTTGCAATGGCAGTGCTAGTCCAGTGGAACAACTACTACTATTGCCTTAGAATCCTCGCACACGGTCAGACAGATCTTCCTGTAGATACACCTCTAATTTGATAAATAATTCAATGACTTGGACATCTTAGCGTACGCTAACAAAAAGATCTTCAAGCAAAAGCCCCATCTGCAGGGTGAGATCATCTGCTGTACATACAGTGACCTGCTTTTGATGTAGAGATATGTTACGTTTAGAACTGAGATATTCTATGTGCTTTAGGCCATACATGGCTTTAGTCATAATGTATATGCATTATGTAAGTATTGTATGAATGAGTGCTTCAGGGGAGTGAGAGGTATTGTATGCGTGAAAGTTGAATTGTTTCTTTATGTGCCAAGTTCTATCAGGACCCTATTTGACTGTAGCAACTTTTCTTTAAAGGCTTCATAGACAGATAACAAGGACTTCTAGTTGGCAAGAATCAAGTTTAAATGAAGTATTATGTTTCACTTACAAGAAATATTATTTTGATATCCTTTGATGTAAGTTGCTACTCAGATTAGCTTAGTTTCTGTTACCTTACTATGAACATACATTGGCACTAATAAATCTGATTTTTTTTTATAAAAATAAAATGCAAATGTCTGTATAGTTTTCTTTGGTTGTTTTAACAGCACTGTTGTTACTCATATATTACCATTTTCCTTTCCAGACAGCTTATGTGTGAAGTTCAAAGCTGAGTAATTTATGTATTTTTATAACATTGTTACACTGTCCTTTTGTTTGGTTCATATTACAGCGTATTTGCACAAAAAAAAAATAACTGCAAACATTTTCTCTAAGGTCTTTTACTACAGAATTCAGGTAGAAATATTACTACAGTTGAAAAAGAAAGTATTCTTAACAGTGATACATAATTTATCAAACAGGTGTAATTCCAGTGCTCATATTTCTGAGAGGAACAGCAAGCAGCAGCAGAAGCTCTGTTTCCCTGGAATGGGTAGTCAAAGGGAGTTGGGAAAGTCTGAGGCTGGGAGCAGAAGCAAGTTTCCTTCTTAACTTTTTTCCACTTTTCTGTTCCAGTCTCCTCTTAATATTATTGCCCTTTCATTTGCTAAACAAAGTATTTTAAGTCTTCCTTTTCTCTAAATTTGGCTTTTTTATTCCCCTCAGTGTTTACTTTGACAACCCCAGGGTTGAGCCAAGATTATTATTTTATGGAAGATTTGTTGTTGTTGTTGATTCATACAGGCCCCTGTATAAATCCTTCTGTCCTATGTTAAATAGTACAACTGGAGTAGTTGGGGAAGAACGTTAGACTGCTCAAGCTGGAGGCAAAAGCACCATGTAATTCCAAGACCCTGTGGTAGGTGATTCTTTGTGGTCATATCAAAGTATTGCTTTTAAGCACAGTATGTGTCAGATTATTTCACATGGAATATGTAGAAGTCAGAAGAGAGTTGCCATAACTTTGAATACAAAGTGTAATTTTATTCTCTAGCTGCTTATTCCTTTGTAGATTCCATATGCTTAAAAGTGGCAAAAATGAGGAGGGTGTTCTTAATGATTATCTTCATGATAAATAGACCATATGGATGATATCTTCATACTGACTGTGACCCTAGTCAATGCCTCATGGTGCTATCAGATGCTATTAAAAATGTATTTATTTCTGAGTCCTAGGAGGCTTCTCCTGATGTAATGAAAAATCACATATTTGGTGAACTCCTCATTTAATGTAAGTATGCCTCATAAATACCTTAATAATAGGAAAACAATGAAAAACTATTTTATGCTGATGAAATTGTGAAAAGAAATGTGAGTTATCCCCAAAAATCTTTGAATCGATAAATTTATTCACAACTTAGTAATTAAATATCTTGCCCATTGAGTAGTCAACAAAACAAGACACAAAATCCAGTAGGCTGGAGATCCAGCTTTGAGATGTAGGTACAAGGCATTTCTGGCAACACTCCCAGTTGGGTGAAGATGATACTTCTTTGACAAAAAGTTTCCTGACCATGGGTAAGCTCCTGTATTCAAATTAATTTTCCTGTAACATGATCATCTCAGCTGCATAAAGAGCTTCTAATGTTTTGAATATTATTCTGTCATGTTGTTAAAATCATTATAAAGTGTTAAGTTGATGGAATATGCTGGATCTGTGTGGGGCACTGGCTCTTGAATTTACATCTGTAGCAGACCAAATTTTGTGATCAATACCATGCTCAGAAAAGAGGGACCATATTTTTGTGAAAGGCTTTCCTTCTATCCTTAAGAAGAGAAAGAAAAAATAAAGAAAATGGTGAAAGTCAGTTAAAATGTCTGCCTTACATAAGAGATGTGAAGGTCTAGGTGATGTGGATAAAGCAAGGGAGGTGTACATACAGCAGATATTCTGTTGTTTGCTGGCCCTTTGTTATAATCTGCAACATCTTTGGGTAATTTTCCCTTGCTCTGAGATCCAGGAAACAGTGAGTTGACCCAAGCATGGGTGAAAGCCAGAGCAGATCTTTAACATAGTATGGCAGCATTACTTTTTCATTTAGGCAGCTTGCTTTTGAACCACTGTAAAAAACTACATGAATTGAGTGGAAGCTTTATCCACATGAGGAATCAGTTTTGCAGTTTTGCTCTGTTGCCAGGGGTGCCAGTGGCACATCTGATTTTTTATAACAGAGGAAATTGTCGTTGACCTCATAGGCTGTGTGCTGTGTAACCCTAGGTGTGTGCTGCACCACCATAGAGTGTGGTCACTGCTGAGGCACACTGGAACTTTATTTTAGAATTAAATGGTTCTGTTCTGACAACATTTGCAGATTTCAAAGTTTAGGGACCTGGTATGGGTATGTGATTTTGGGAAAGTATTCAGTCTTAAAGAAGACCTGACCAGTAGCCAGAGGGGAATTTTCCTTTGACATCAGATCTAAAACTTGGGTCCAAATGAGTAATAGGAGGGGATGTGTTTTATCACATTAACATATGTGATCATACAGATTGACATCAACCTTATTTAAGGACTTGCTACTATTTTGATTTTTTTCATTGATTACTATGATTCCATTCTTAATTTATCAGTCAAAAAAAAAGAAAAGAAGCAAGAACAAAATGTCCGGAAAATGAAAATGTAGATACCACACATATAACTACATTGCATTAAAAAAAAAAAAAAAAAAAAAATATATATATAGACATAGCTTCAAAGTCTACTGTGTTGCTGATATATTACTTTTTCAATGCATCTCTGATATTCTTTAAAAATTATTTATGCTGTATTGCTCTCACTTACCTGAAGGAAGAATTAGGTGATAAATTACATTGGTTAGGGAATTTTTAAAGCAGAGAGCTGAAGACAACCAAAGGAATTACTTGGTTTTGGTTCCTAATGATGCATATCCTAAGTAACTATATGTTTGTGGGAGGGAGTAGCACTGGGCTATGGCCCCTGCAGGTTGGGGTTTTTTTCCCTCCTCTAGCATTCTTGGGCTGAATACTTGGGGAACATATTAAGTTATTGCTTGTGATCTAATTCAACGAATCAAAATAATAAGCAACTGCTGATTAAAACAAAAAGAACAAAGGAAAATAGATTTTGCAAGTTACTGCTTATTAGCAAATGTTCTCATTTCTCCTAGTTTCTCATTCTGAGTTCACAAAGAAAGCAAGCTGTAGCTGTTGCAAAAAAAAAAAAAAAAGTTCAGGGTATAGTACACTTGTAGTTAAGAGAAATGAAGCTACTGAAGACAAAAGCAATTCTATTACACTAGATAGGAAGCAATAAAGACCTACATCTACAACCTGCATATTTCCAGTCATAATTCTGAAGTAGAATCTTAACATAGCTGGGGCTGACAGTTTCTGAGATACCTTTACTAAGCTGATGTTCTGAAGGTCTGCATGGCCCAAAGCTGATTTCTTTGAGACATATAGGGATATGAATATGTTTTCCTTTTTATATTGTTGCCATCTGTTTGGATGATCATGATACATACAGTTTTCATCAGTAAAATCCGTAGCCTTGGCTATGCTATATATAGCATATATATATATGTATATGTATTAAACTTTATTTCTTTGGACCTCTTTGTGAGTGAACTAATTGTCTGGTACAGCTACTCAGAAATGAAGCTGCAGTAGTATTCAAGAGGGATGTTTCCCAAAGACTTTTTTTTTTATATATATATGCTATATGCTGAAGACTTGGATTCACATCATTATTGACAGAAGTAAAAATATTGTTAGCAAAATGAATGTCATGGTAAGTGCAGAATGCTAAATACGTATTTGCAAATATTCCTAGAATATACATCAGGGAATATACGAAGACTTTGTAGTTCTTGTCTGTCAATTTTGCACAAAATAGCTATTCAGACGTTGGATGGTCAATCAGTAAGTTGTCCATAGGATGATATTACTCTGAAATGTATCCATATTGCATCTGTTTAGAATTCACAAAAAAAACCACAAAAACAAAAAAACACACCCCCCCCCCCCCCCAAAAAAAGCATAGTATGTATCAACTACTGTTATATATGTCCATTTCCTCAAGTTAATAGGAAAAGAGAATACTCCTTTGAAATAATATAGAGTATATATTAGGGCTGTTTATCTATAGAAACCCAGGCTGTCCTTCTCCAAACCATGAGTATGTTCCTCTAAAGAGAATCTGGGTAACAATAACATAGTAAGAGTAGCAGAATAAGAACACAGTTCTGTGTGCTGCTTGATAGATGCTGTGGTCACAATCACAGAATAATCATGGCTGGAAAGGACCTCCTACATCATCCAGTCCAACCATACCTACAAGAACAGCACTGTGGTGTTGTGGACCTACAAGGTCTACATTGTGCCTGTGATAGCTACAGCCTGTAAGGATGGGGACAGAAGGAGGATGGGTCAGATGTACCATGGCAGGTAGTTGAAACAGCCTCCAGGTACCCAAACCTCCTAGTGCCATACTGGCATGCAGAGGGCCTTGCATGTGCACTGCTCATGGAGCCATCCAGGCACCTTCTTCCTGCCTTGTACTGGAAGGTCCTTGGCCTTAGGATCATTCCTAAATAGACTGATGGCAAGCAATGTGATCAGCTTCTCCCTTGGAAAAAACAGTTGTCAATCCCTGCAGTTGCTTGCTTATATCCCAAACAACTTGGATTGGTTGGTGTATTTGGTGACTATCACTGAAAACAATAAAGAAAATATTTAGAAATATAAGCTGGGTTAAATTTGTTTATACTGAGGACTCCTGAACCAAAGTCAACTAGTAACAGAGATTTGTCAGAAGATTTTATATGTGATACTGCCTCTATTGCTTTTCTTGAGCACGTTATACATTCCATTTCCTATGGGAAGCCACATCTTCACTGCTTTTATCTAAAATCTGAAAACAAGTGATCTTCCAAGATCAACTGGAGAAAATCAATTTTTTTAATCTCTAACCTTCCACTGCTAAAAATTATTTGCAATTGTCATGATCTGTCTGATCACTCCTGATTCCTTATAAAGGGGGAATGATTATGAAGGAAATTGATTTTGGATTATGGAGTAAAACTGTTGAGAGAGCAGGAAAATGGATTGGTTGTGATTAAGTATGATGCTATTACTGCTTTTACAGACAAGATGAAACTTTTTGGTTTTTGTTTTTTATTTATTCATGAACTTCATGGCTCTAAGATTGCAAAAAAATATCCCAAATATGTTCTTTAAAAATCCCTTATTTTGGGTGAAGCTGTTGAATGAAGAACAGCTATTTCCATCCTAAGTGAGATGGATTGTTTCAAGTAAAAAAACCAGTCTCTGGAAATAGTGTTAAATTGATAAATGTAGGCTATTGCCAACATCCTTAGTGCTTGATGTCTCTCCAAAAAGGAAGGCTACGGTTGCCTGTTATGGTACTTCATTAAATACTTTGTTCTGATATACCTGACGAATACTTCAGAATTTTTTGTTCAGTTTCCTACTTCATTTATTCAAATATATAAGAAATACAGTGCAAATCTGACATAAGTTCATAGCAAAATTTATGGTAAAATAACATCAGGACTGCATAATGAAGTGGATCCCTGGCATGAACAGTAGAGTTCTGAAAGATAGCTCCAGTTACCCCAGTCTTCATTCACATCTTCCTTGCTTTGTATTTTGTCCTGTTTCTTCACTGAATTAAATTCCCACCTAGAAAATAATTTATCAAGACACTTTTTAAACTTGGTTTCATCTTTCCCACTGGAATTTTTTTTTAGTGGAATTATCTCTTCTAGACAGTCGTAATTAACTGCTCTTAAGGAGGCATGAGGAACAGAGAAACTTTGTTTATACAAATTTCTTCTGAATTTTGTGGGTAACGTGGCATGGTTTTTGACATTGTTTCTTTTGATTATTCCCTTATGGACTCTGAAATAATTTCTGAGTGCTTTGAAGAGGGTATGTTGGATTGACTGAATATGAGTGAGTTTTATGCTGGTTATCTGACTTCCCTAGAATTTTCCTTTCTGTTCCTACACATCTCAACTGTATTTTACTACAAGGGTAGCTCGACAACTAATGTTTCAATCTCTTAACATGCGCCTGCCCTTGCACACACAGCAGGACAAGTTGCAAATGGGCAAACCCATGAGCTTATTTTTAGAATAAAGGCTCAAATAGATAATTTGAAGGTGCTGAAGTGCCATTGTATCACCTTCTTCAACATACTTTCAATGCTTTTTTTCCTCATTTTCATCATGCTCTGCCTTGAGTGTAAAGTTTAACTGAGATTGTTGTTTTGTTTTGGTTTGGTTTTTTAAATAGGGGACTACAGTGTTAACTAGACATTTCAGTTCAAGAGTTTAAACTTCTGTCCTGGTTTCACTGGGTCAGAATCATAGACCAGCCATGGTCTGCAAGCCATTAGCTGGAGTCAGAGCAGATGACCTGATCTGGCTCATAGGTGTATCCCAGATTAAAATGACATGCTCAGTATAAAGGCTAAAGTTTGCTGGGGGGGACTTCCTTGGGCTCCTCCTCTTGTTTCTCCTTCTCCCGAGGACTGCCTTCCCATGTATTGTGATCACTGTACCTTTGCTTGGCGACGTATAACTTTGTACACTTTATATTGGCATTGGTATTGGTTTTGCTGTTTCATTAAATCTGTTTTCCTTTCTACCCATGAGTCTTCTCTCCTTTTCCCAATTCCCTTTCTCTGGTGGGAGGTCTATCTGGTGATAGACCAACTGCTATAGTTTAGCCCCAGATATGGGCTAAACATAGGGAGGATCATGACACAAAAGCTATCTGCTTAGCTTGTCTTTTTTTTAATAGTTGATATTAGCAAGGAGGAAAAAAATTCATTTTGGGAAACTATTTTAAATGTTAAAATGGACTAAGTGTTATTAACTACAATTTTAGATCCACTTAAAGGTAATAGATATACAAAAATAAATAATATTCTTTTAGACAATTCAACGAGTACACTATGTTAGAAACATATACCAACATGTCCCCTGTGGAATTCAATAGGTAATTTAACCTGGCTAATGTTATGATTATATGATTATACACAAAATTTCAATATTCCCTTGTGCCTACCTCAGAATATTTTTTTTTTCCCCAAGAAATAATTTTTTCTGGCGCACCTTTGGACTTTTACAGTTACTTCAGTTTAATTCTGAGAACTCCTTGTTTCTGCTAATGTAGACTGTATTTTGAACATGGAGAGTGTTGACTTTCTCTACTGACTTCTGCCTTGATGCTCAGGAGGAGTTCCTACCTCCAGACTAGTGATAGAAAATGGGTATATATTAAACATTACCCATTTAAATAGAGCACACTTGGGACAAATGGAGTATCCACTGAGAGAAACAAACATTCTTCTGGGCAAACTAATGAACCAAACTATATATCTTGATGTGCAGAGTCTCTGATCACCAGAGTGACTAAAAAGAAGCAAAGATGAAATAAGGAACAGGATTAAAAAAAGGATCTTTCACTGGGTTTCTGCAAGAAAAAGAGAATCAGAGTAAAGCTGGAAACAGATTAGTTACAGGAGTGAGAGAAACAGAAGACAAAGGACCTATAGTTTCTTAATCTCATGCTTTTCAATTTTAAGTAACATGTAAATGGTGGGATAATGGAGGCTAGAAAAGCATGAAGACATGTTGTTGTTTTGTCTAGATCTACATGCAACCAAAGAACCAGAACAGTTAACTATGACCAGGAAGGTGGTAGGGTACATCACCTTCAAATGCTGTATATGTCTGTGGCTCTGTAGAAGAGGCTGGATCTTGCTACACTCTGGAAGGAATAGCTGCAGTGCCAGAGGATTAATGAAGTCAGGTCATGATGAATAATTATGAAATTCTGCATCAGAGGAGTGTTTCAGGGAAATCAGAGATAGAAATGGTGGTTCTGGCTAGGCACTCCACAAAAGCTGGAGGGACAAGTGGGGAAAGAGGGAAAAGCATTTCATTAAGTTCTTCAAATGGCAGGAATGTTGTTCTTTCCCACATGTTTTCTGATGAGATGGTCATTGTAGATCACCTTTTTCTAGCTGCTTTTGGCTTAGATTGGGATCTGAATAGCATAGCCTGCCAGATTTGAAACAAACTTTATCATCTCATTTTTGTTCTGTACAGAATGGATTTAGTTCTTTCATCTTTACTTTATGAAATCTACAGATTACCACACTCTTCTCCTTGTCTATGCCAGGAACATGTGGCATTCATTTAGGATGCCGTGATCAACATAGGTAAGCTCTAGTCTGATTTATAGAACTGATGATTGCTATTAATGAGCACGGGATTTCTACAGTAACTTTACTGCTGTACACCATAGTAGTGCCTAATGGCCACATCCACAGTCAATCTCTGTTTTTCCAAGGTCTGTTTTTCATCCTACAACCCTAACTGAAATGTCAAAAACCCCTCAAAATCTCAACAACAAAAGAAGGTAATATTAAGCCATCAATTAAAACTGGAATAGTTCCCCCAAGTAAAGTCACTGTTATTTGAAGAACTTGTTATAGCGTGCTGCAAATATGTAAATAGCAAAGATACAACATTTTGTGTTGAAATATTAATTCTTACTTCTTTATGTGATGGAATTAACCCAAAGATCACATGGAATTTTGATTTTTTTTGCCATTCCTTCAGAAGACACATCTGAAAATAGACACACATACATACAAATTGGACAGTACGATCATTGGGAAATCTATGGATCTAAGAAATGCAACAATACCTTCCATTGGATTTCTCTTTTTGTCATACCTTTCAGAAAGGAAGTCAATAGTAACTTTCCTTTGGAATTTGCTATGAGAAACACCTAACAAGAAACTGTTTTATGTGCTTTCTTGCCACTTTCCTTCTCATGGCAGTTTTAATAATATTTGTATGTATGCAGAGAAATCTAAATGAATAAGCAAATAGTCATGTGGGCTTTTTGGGGGATGGGTTTTTAAATTTTATTTCCTAGAAGGTAAAATTTCAGGAATATTTCCTTTGATTTTCTATGTTTTAAGTCTATAAGTTTGCTTTTCCTTTTCTCCAAATTAATTTCAATCTTCAAGGAAGATATGTATTTTTATCTGAAGAGCAGACTTTTCTAATCTGAATTTGGAGCACATTATGATTTAGTAATTTACTTTTCTTCTGTCTTAAATATTTATTTAATCTGAAGATTTATTACTATGATTCCTTTTCTTCTTAAGCTTATACTTCACTTGGACTGCAAAAGGCCCTTCTGTTTTTCTCATTTCCTCTAAATTCAAAGATACTCCATATTTCTTAGAACTCCAGTTCCTTATTTAACTGCTTGTCAATCACTGTGTCTCTTGGGACTACTAGGAAATCAGGTCTTTTTAGTTCTTTGTATGGCTGAAGTAATGAATTTCTGCTCTGGGGTTGTGCAGGTCAGAATTTGACCCTTGCAGTTTATCACCCAACATCCTTCCGGAATTAAGACTTTACCACCATTTATCTACTTATTTTTAACACCCAGATCAAAGTCAATATAAGATGGCTCTGAAATGTAGTATAACCTTTAAATCTTAAAGGAAAAAAGATGGAAAACCACATTCAGGAAGCACTTAACAATACATTAGTAGATTCAAAATATATTCTTAACCGAGACAATAATCTTCTTTCTTCTTCAAAGGAACTCTTCACCTCTTCTATTCCATTCCCTTGTGATGCAGACAGTGTGCTGAAGTAGTCATGAGGCATCAGTGACATGGAACAATAAGATTGAGGTGGCAACAGTTGCTTAAAGTCCACCATCATTAATGGGCAAGTGAGAGTGAGAAGTCATTATGCAGTTGCAATGTGTTGGACTGCTTTCTTGTTCCAATGTTGCCTTTGTTTACTGGCTATCCTGCTATAATTATTTTTTTGAGGAAGCAGACCAGTGGCTGTATTATGCTGGATGCAAAAAGTGAACAGGCTTGATGCAGCCTTGAGCTCCCCTTCCCTTACTGCTACACTGGGGTGGGGCCACACAAAGCCAAAAATGAAGTGAGAATTCCTGTGGTTTGGCTATGGAGCATTGCTTCAGTTTCCTGCTGCCTTTCTGCATCTGGTACATATACAAGCCATATACTACAGCCATCCTTGAGTCACCACAATGTGTCAGGGAAGGGCATAGAAGGTACAAACCCCAACCTTTTCTCTAAATTAACACCTGCAGCGACGCATTTGAAAGTAAGGAGGAGAAAGTTGAGTCCAAGTGACGTAAGGGATTTGGATGGCCAAATGGGTCCTCAAGCATTGTTTCTCACAAGTGAAAACTGTGTGGGGGAGGTTGTATCCATCTTCCATATGGACTAGTAGCTGTGCAGATTAATCCAAGTAGGGAATTAGCAACTTTGGTCAAAAGGCTTACTGACAGAAAGTAAAGCCAACAACATTGCTTTTATGGTCCAGGCCACTGACCTGGGCATTATACTCCAAGGTAACGAATTTTAATATCCAGAGGGATTTATGATTGTATCCTATCTATATTTGCTTTAATGTGCTGGGTTAATGAGTTTGTACTACTGAAATTTGCTATCTTTTAAAGTAGTAGATAAAGCGAGATTTTTGCTGCTCTTTGATAGTCCAGTGTGAAAATGCACTCTTTTCTCTTCAGGAGTACATTGTGGGGTTGATGCCCCATGTGAAAGAAGAAGTTTTGTCCCCGCATTGTTGCTTGAGAGAAATTACTCCCTTTTCCTCTGATGAGGAAGATGGTGAGACTTCAAATTGATTAATGTTAATTTTAATGTGATTTCCACATTGTCCTCTGGGCTCTAATGGCTGCAGAAAGGAGATCCTCAGCTTGACTGGCCAGTGGCCTGTGGGGCTGGTTCTGCTCTGATGTATTTGGATGAATATTAAAGGAATAGAGAGAGGCTATCATGAATCATATCTCTACAGGAAGAGGCGAATCAGTTACAAGACTCAAGGACACCAGTTACTACATTAAACATCTGTTTACACCTACACACAAACGCACAACCTTGGCTCATGTTCATACAGGGTCAGGGTGGGAAGACAGTTGATGATTTTCTCCTGGAGCATGAGATAAAAAAGTCTTGCTAGGAAAAAAATAGTGATATAAAACAAGAATTAAGCTGTTCAAGTGTGTTCTTCATTCTGAAAGAATCAAGAACTTCAGCATATATAAACCTTGCTTCACTGTTGCTGTCTCCTTAGGCAAATTGCTCTTGCCATCCTGGTGAAGCATTCTCCAAGACTTTTTAGTATCTTCCCTCCTTCAATGCCTAAAAGCATCCTACACTACCACTAATTAAAGTGAATTCCCTTTCAGGAACTGCTTTTGGTTTTTGGCCTTACTACTCAGCAAGATGACAATGAGGAAGAGAGATCTTTGACTGATGAGATTGGTAAACAAGAAGATTAAAAGTCCTAAGTGGGATTGATGACCACAATTGCAGATCTGCCACGAAGAGCAAATATTAATACACTAATAGCTATTGCTCTTGTTTCAGGTGCAGATTGCTCTCAGAGTACAAAAACTAAGTCATTGTTTGCTCTTACAAAACAGCAAAGTAACTTCTGTAATGTCAGACTACTCAAATCTTTGCCCTACCAGTGCACTCTGCTAACAAGAATTCTGCTCCTTTGACATGACAACCCTCAAAGTGAATGCAAGTGTTCATGTAAACTTTGAGTTCTGCAGTACAGTGACAGACAATATCACTGCATGCTGCTTCTTGACCTGGTGATCCAAAGGACAGCCAGAAACATGGATGGCATCTGGACAGTGTAATCTAATGAGCCTTAATTCCAGTATAATGCTTCAAAAGAGGTAGATAGCCTATCGTGCTTGTGTCCACAAGTTCCTGCATCCTTCACTGTATTAACGCAGGGACCTTCAATGGTGACCCATCTGAAATTCCCAAACTACTGTTTCAGGCTTTTCTCATTCTCATCTTCTCTCCAGATTCGTGAACCCATCCTGTACAAGGCTACATTTCTGGAAGTGGCTGTGTTTTTTTGTGTTATGTGAAAGTAGTGCTGTTTATCAGCTATTCTGAAAGATCCCCTCTTCCTGGGCCTTGCATTTGTACACACAGTGCCTTGGCAATCAGAAAATATCTATTGCATTTCCCACAGTGAGAGAAGAGGGTGATATTTTGTAGTTTTTTGAAGCAAGGTGCAAGAGACATCTCTTTTATGTAAATGCCATAAGTGCCTTGAAAACCCCGTTCATAAAACAGTAATTTACAGTTTGCTGTATGTGGTCTATACCAAAGGAATTAGTGAATGTAACTAAGTACAATGAGTTCTTTTAGCGAAGGTAACTAAGTAAAATGAATTCTGTAAAATGAGTTCTTATGTGCTAATTAGCAAATTCCATATATGAGATTCCCAGCATTCAGTCTCAGTGGAAATAAGTTTTAGAAAGCATATCTAAGGAAAATGTTCAGATTACCTACACGTGGCAAAGAAACTGAGAACCACCATGCAAAAGGTAATCTTCACAAAATTCAGCCATAGACACAGCATGGTTACAACCCAGATGGGTCAACAGCAAACAAACAAGCAAAGCCACTATGAAGCCACAATCCAATGTGCTCCTTATTCATGTCCAGAAGGCTTCAAGTCTTGGTGGTTTTTTATAGCTAGAGGTGGCCAACAGTCAGGACTCAGACTCCATCACAACCACTAACAATTTGCATTTCTCATGCCTGTGGAGTAGAAAGCAAACTGACTGAGAAAGCTTGAAGAGGACAGTGGGCCTTCTTGTTTTGTTGTTTTGATCTTCACATTTGATTTTCTTCTTGATAACAGGCTATTTTTCTGTTACACTTGCACTGTTGAAGTTAAATACCTGATCAGTGACTGAACCTCATGATTCAAATTATTATTGTGATGCCAGGCATATTTTCTTGCCCATTATTAAGGCTATTTTAAAGTCAACCAGCAAAAAGAGACATCCTTGCAAACAGGGGGCTAGCATCTCAGTACTACAGGCTGTATAAGCCACATAGCTGAAGAAAGACCCACTACTGACTTATAATTGATTCCAAGAACTAATATTTATATTTTCCAAACACTGAAGTTCAGACATTCTTCTGCTAGTAGACATTTATTGTTTTGTAAGAAATAGTTGGTTAAAAAGATCACCAATCTTGCAGAAATTGTTTTGTGTTGTGGGTTTCCTGTATTAAGTCTAAATCATACAATGAAGCAACCTTACTATTAGTTCTGTAGACACAAATTAAAGTTTTAGGTCGCTCCTAGAGATGAATCATGAAGTTAGAGGGAACTGTTCTCTAAATGACTCATTCTGGAATAGATAAATGCGTTGTATAAATATGGACATGTTAGGTAGGATTTAGACCACTCCATGATAGCAATATTGGTCTCCCTCTTGTTCTCAATTAAATCAATATAAATTTTGCCATTGAATCAGTGCAAAAGATTTAACTCAAGGTGCTGAATGAACATATTTGCAGGCAGTCTTCGAATAACTGCAGTCTCCTAATATTTATCTCATTTATCTTGTAAATGGGGTAGTAGATTGAAGTGCAATTTTATAAACTTAGGCCTAAGGTATGTAATTTTCATTTTACAAATGCATCTTTGGCTAGTGGAGAAGGAATAACCTAGGTATTTTTAACAAGACTTGGAAATTTCTGTCCCTCCATCTGTTAACTACTTAACTCATAATCCTGTGTGTAATGCTACTACAATTACATAAATAATCACTTCAGCCTTAAGCTGCATGCACTGCTTAAATAACGTAGTAATATATTGCTTCCCTAGCAGTGACTACAGCTTAAAAAACACATACAGAGCTGCAGCTTCCTATTTCTCTTCATTATGTATGCTGACAGCTTTCAGATAATAAGTATTTTGTTGTCATCTCTGAAATGGCCAACATTAAAATGCCACTTCTACATGTGAGGCTGTATTGGACAATCTCCAGATGGCCTGGATGCCCCGCTGTTCATGCCTAATTGTTTTCTGTGGGGAAGGCAGTTTACTGAGGGCATGTTAGGAAAGAGGAGCCAGTAGCTAGTGGCTCAATGAGTTCTACTCTAGACAGCATTTATGTGAGCTAGCAGTGTTGGCTGGGTTAGGAATTATTAAATACTGTGATCAGCTGCTGCAGGCATGGAAGAGACAGGAGGATGTTAAGAAAAAGATAAAAACTGTTATCTCTGGTTAAAAAAATAATAGGCTTCTCATACATTTTGATTTTTTTTTTTTTTAACTTTTAAAATCTGACATTGATGGGTTAGAAATAAAGAAATTCATCTCTATGATATAAAAAAATAAAATCATCTCTACTGAAATGAATTGATATAAATCAACTATTTCAGTTCTGACTTCAGTCTTGCTTTGTCTTTGTGTCTCAGTTGTTAGAAAATAAAGAATGTAATTAATTTAAAGCTTATTTTTTGTTATTTCACTTGTGCTTACATTTGTGTAGAATTTGAAAGTGTTCATGAGTTAGATGGTGTTTATATTAGTCATTTAAATCTACCTTAAACATGTCTGATTCTTGAGAAGAATTTAAAATGTATATAAAATGCAATGCTCTCTGCAATGAATGAACTAGAAAGGTTATTTCCGATTAGAATGTACTCAGCATTTCAGAAGTAGGAGACCTTACTAGCTATCACATATTTTTTATTCTATAGATGGTATGAAAAAAACAACCCTAGCTCCTTTTTCCCCCCGTTGTTTTTAAAGTTTGAGCAAATGAGTTACTGAACTGAAATAACCAGATAGCAGAAGGAACTTCTGGGGACAAAAGCTAGTTTACCACATCAGTAAATTCTGCTTTAAGATTAGTCAGTTGCTTCCTCCAGCTGATAGGCTCTGCTTCCCTCAAAGCAGTAGCAATGCATTATTGCATACATAGATGTTTTTTAATGCATGATTTTTGATGCAAAGGTGTTTTTAATGTGTGATTTTTTTTTTTTTAGTGTTGTCTTTTCTATGGAAAATACATGCATTAAAAATTCTATCTTTTGTTTCTTTTGGTTTATAGCTTGTTTTCTTCTAAGCACTGTAATAGCTGTTGCTGTCCATTACTAGTAGTGGTTTTTTGTCAGTGCTGTATGGTCTGACAGGACCTCAGTGCTAGCATGTCTTTAGCCAGAAGGCTTCAGTCTTGCTTTTTTCTTATAAGAAATAACTGCAAGTTATCAGGAATAACAGCAAGCAGCCTCTTCCAGTGTCTAACCACTCCCTCCGTAAATAAATTTTTCCTAATATCCATCCAACCTAAACCTCCCCTGGTACAACTTAAGCACATTTCCTCTCTCATCACTAGTTACCTGGGAGAAGAGACCAATACCCACCTCACTACACCTTCCTTTCAGGTAGTTGTAGAGAGCAATAAAGTCTCCTCTCAGCCTCCTCTTCTCCAAACTAAACAACCCCAGGTCCCTCAGGTACTCCTCATATTTTCTCCAGACTTTTTATCAGCTTTGTTGCCCTTTTCTGAACTCACTTCAGCACTTCAGTGTTTTTCTTATACTGCAGTACCCAGAACTGAACACAGTACTCAAGCTGCAGCCTCACCAGTGCTGAGTACAGGGGCACAATCACTTCCCTACTCATGCTGGACACACTGGTTTTGATACATTCCTCCCTTATCACTGACCATATCCCCTCCTGTGCTTAAAAAAAACTGTCTCATTTACTTACTTTTGTCAGGACTTTGTATCTTGTAACTTTCTCCTGTCCTTGTTAGCACTTTTATCTTGTGCAAAACATTTATTTATTGGTCACAGCTCTGTGAAGTCCATTCTGGTAGACACTTAAGGCAAAGCTTTTGTCTGAGCGGTGTATGGTCTGAGCTATGCTCTATCAAAACTGATACCAGTGATACTGAAGTGTACCCCAGAATGAGTATTATAGTAATTTAGGGTGGCATGATTTTAATTTAAACTAAGATAAAAAAAAATAATGGCATCCAAAAGTAATTGCAATATATCTTTTTCTTAAAAGTAGAATGAAACTGATTTCCTTATGGTTCTTTACTTGGTATGAAGGGAACATCTCTATTTTTTATGCATATTGCCATGACAGATAATATATGGCAGGAATAAAAAAAGGGGTGCCATCAATTAATTTGTAAAAAAACACTTAATAGTCATTTGATGTCTCTGTGTAGAGCAACAGCTCACACCGATGTAAACTGGGGGTTTTTTTTTGATGTTCATTTTACACTGTAAGCGTTCATCCAAGCACAAATGTGCCCTTAATGTGTAAATCATATACAAGCCTATTAAATGATCCCTTATATACTTCCAAATATCAGCTGAAAAGACAGGAGCGATAATATATTTTCGTCAGAAAATTATATAATTAGATTATACAAATTCAGTAAAGAAGCTCCCACATTGATCACTCATTAATTTTATTGGTGATTGGCTGTATGGTTGACTAAATACCATCATAAAACATGATATGAACCTGATTTTTGAGATAGAAAAGTAATTAAAAAAATTATCAGAGTTTTCTGAAGTGTTCAGATAATTTTTAATATTTATAGATACTCTCTGCACGTACATAACTTGCATATGTTCAAGTGCATACATCAGAAGAATGCTATTAAAATTGTAGTGGGAGAGTGTAATGGGAAGTTAGAAACCATCAGACTTCACATTTGATTCAATCATATTGAATTGCCACTTTACCCCTTCCACTTGCATATGCTTTCTATTAAAGCCTGTAATTAACATGATTATAGACCCCTTGCTATTCAGTGCAATGAACAGAAAGGCCTCACACCATGTGTGTGACTATTTTGTTCCCCTCTGCAACCCGACACTTATTTACTGTTCAGTTGCTCTCTGAAAAGATTTAACAGATTCCTTTATGTTCTATTCCTTTTTCCATTTAATCATTTTTTGTACTTAGAAGGGCTTTTGTAAGGATGACTTTCTTTCGGGCACATCTGCCTTAGTGCATTTTCCTTGGACAAGGAACAAAATTCAGCTGTAGAAGGCAAGTGAGAAACTGTGGTGTGCCTCACACACCCTTGTCTCGAAGAATCATGCTTCTGCTAATGATTAAAGGTAACCAGCAGTCCTTTGGAAGGTCTGAACAGGCCAGGGTAGCAATTACACTCTCTTTATGTTCTTCCTGGCCAGATGAGCAAGGGTAGGTGGTTGTGATAAGAAGCAGGAAAGACTGAAAGAGCTCTTTTACATTTCAAGGAGGAGAAGAGGCCGTCAGGTCATTTCATGGGTTTTGGAGCCTGTACTAGGTGCAGTTGAGACCCTGCATCTCAGACCTTTGCAACACCAGTGACTTGTGGTGCCACACAGAACTTGGGACTGAATTTCTGTCTGTGTTTAAGATAATTGCTGTCTTTTTCTTTGGCTTTAGTGGAGCAAAACATTGATCCCATGTTTACAGCTCAGCATAAATTCACAGTTCTGAGAGATGTGTTTTTTTTCTCTTGACCAGAGTTACCTTAGATAATTTTACATTAAAACTCAGTAAACACAGAGTATTTAATGAAAGAAAAAGACACCTTTTACAAATGTTACTTCTGTGAATACTAAACTGAAGAATATATTACAAAGCTGATGCAAATTTTGATGCTTTCTGGATGTTGTGGCTT
Source organism: Todiramphus chloris collaris (assembly GCA_025345505.1). NCBI lineage: Eukaryota > Metazoa > Chordata > Aves > Coraciiformes > Alcedinidae > Todiramphus > Todiramphus chloris. Next base: position 1,856,112 of record JANVCC010000035.1, read on the forward strand.
GTTATTTGTTTGTTTGGGAAGGAAGGGTTTGCTCACGTTTTTCACTTTGATAGTGACCTTCCTGATTTGAGTTAAAAACAAATGGAGCAGAGCAAATTACTAAGGCACCCAAGCATGTTCTCAGCTTTGCCACACTGAAACATTTGTTTATTCTGCAGGGCTTTGGGAAGGCAGCCCATAGCCTTTGTGAGATTCAGAACCGTAAAAGATGGAACAGGTGGGAATCTGATCTCTCCCTGTAGTAGCTCTTAATATGCCACTGCTGCATCTTTGGGGCATTTTTATAAAATATGTGCATGCCAAAAAAAAAAAAAGTGATGCAGACTGTATGTCAATGAGATGGCAAGGCAATCACTTGCTGTAGATGATGTTCAACAGTACTGCATCCATCTGTTCTGATTAAGTGAAATGAGATATACTTCAGTTTCTTCTGGTTAGATGACAACAGAACACATAACCACATGTGTCAGAATTATTGGTTCCCAGAGGCGTTATTCAGATTATTTCATCTTCTTTATTCTGAACCCTGCAAGCATGAACACGTCGTTTAAAACAGCCCTGAGATAAATGCCCATGGGCTTTTAGCAGTCATTTAGTAATGTGACTTTTCTAAAAAAAACCCAAAACAAAACATTTTTTTTTAATTTCACTTCAAATGCAACAATTGAACCACAAAGAGAAAAAAAATAATTTTAGGAAGCCTCCAAAATACATAAATGTAAAATAATAAAATTATTAATGTGGTTTTGGTACCTCTGTTCTCTGTTGAACAAGGTTGCTCAGCTGTGTGTCATATAATATTTATTACCTGTAATTAGTATTAGGTTTCTGATCACAGAAACTTTAGTTACTGGAGCAGAAAGTTTAGATTTATAGCACTACCATCAGTGCAAAGTCACAGATTGATGTAGTCTGAAAACAGGAGTGTACATGGTTTGTTATTGATGTGGTACAGGCACATCTTCAATGCATTTTTCAAATAAACTTCCATGGAGGTTTTAAACCAGCCTTTAAACTGTGTTCTTAAATTTTTTATGATTGCATGATGACATATTTCACAGCATGGGTTGGTGCTTTGTACATGTGGTACAGCGTCAAGGAGTATTTAGGTGTGAAAAACTATGCAAAATTGTTCGTGCAAAATTGTGTTATTCTTCATTTGCTTTCCCATCTCCCCACATCTTTTCAGTGTTGTGCTGTCTGTGAAAAAGAAGCAGATTTATTTATTTATTTTTTAATGTGATAAAGTGGGATTGCCTTAAGTGAGCAAAAGTCTTCCACTGGCCTGTGAAATGCAGCAGAGATGGGAATGAAAGCATAAAGTCTGAACAGTCACCTCACCTCAGTCTGCAAACAGCTAATGGGGATGCTTCTTCACTGGACTTAATAAGTGGGAACACTTCTGCAGAAGGTGAATCTATTTTATTTCTACAGCTTTTTAGTGGAAAGAGATATGACAGTTTTCGAACTTCCAAGAAGACCAGAGTGTAATTTATCTGGAATGTATTCCCAAATTAAACATATCCCATGTGGACTTCTGGTTAAAAAAAAATAAAAACAATTACATCTAAAATGACAGATTGAATACTTAAGCATACCATCTAGGTATGGCAAAGAGAGCTAATTTCAACCTGCTTCTGAGCATTGCAAATTGACTTCCATACTACCAGACTGCTGTTGTTAACTACCCTTTACGTAAAGCTAGTTCCTTCACTGCAGCACCAGGATATTTTTATGTAAAAACCTTGAATTTTAAGAGACTGTACCTCTACAGTCATGCCAGTGCAGACGCACTGAAGTAATTTCTTAGAACTGGAAGGATTAGAAAATCAGTGACAAGAAAACTAAATAGTCTGGGTTTAGTAGTTAGGTGCACTGATGCTATGAATGAAGATGTACCTACCTATCTCCTTTAGGTCCAAGCTGTTTCATGCATAGTTCAGTTTTATCATTTACACATACCAGCTGGGTTTACTAGAAGCTCTGGTATCGGTATTTCCTGTTCCATTGGGTAGCAGAAAATTTAAATCTACTGTGCTTATGACTTCTATATGCTGAGATGCCTCTAAAGGTGAATATGGTATGCTGCATATTTTACATACTTGTGTGCTGTGAATCCAAGGGCTCAGCTAAACTAGTTGTACTGAAAAACCTTCAAAAGACTTTATTAGAGATCATAGTGATGAGATTACACATCCAACTATCTTTAAATGACTGCTTGGTTGAATTTAGAGACAATTCTTTATTCTAAGTTAACGGTCTGTAAAACAGCCATGAAAAAAGGGAAACTGTTTCAGAAACAGACTTCAGATGGAAGAATCAGGCATCTAAAGACATGTAACCATAGTGTAAGGAGAAGCCAAATAATTTCTCTCAGACTTGGTACAGTATTTTAAGCCCCAGCTGTAGGCCAAAATGAAATATGGAACGTGAATGACAACATGCAGTTGCCCCTCCACATCCAAGTGATATTTTACTTTATGAAAACATCCCCTGGTCAGTCAGAGAAAGTATACTGCTGCTTCATATACAAGCCACCTTTCACATTGCCCTTCAATAATGCACATATAGCCTGGTGCAGATTGACTGGTATAATGCAGGAGAACCATGGGCAAGGTTGGACTTCTCTGAAAGATATTTTATGCCTTAGACAAGCAAAATGTTCTACTGGCAACTCACCCAGGGCTAGCACTATTATCCACTCAGCTTCTAGACTGAAAGCAGAGTTTCCATAGGAATTCATTGGAGGTGGAGCTGCTGTTTGCAGCAAATCCCATACAAAATGCTACAGTCTTCTGTTAAGAACCAATTCCCACAAAAGTCTTTCTTTCTTGTGTGGCTCAGAAATGTGGCAACAACTGCTTGAATGTTCTCCTTGATCATTCTAGACATTTTTCTACTCCAAGTGCAGAGATTCTTAACAAGGCCTGGTGTGGCTTCTGGGTACAGGAAGCTTTGGGGAGCATTATTTTCCACAAGCCTTCAAATATGTAGTGAAATCAAGTACCTCTTATAAGAAAAGAACAGATGGGCGGAAGGAGGTGAATGGGTATCTAAGAAGATGAAGATAACTTTAAATTGTATGTGAGCATGACAAGTGTACAAGAAGTAAAGAAAATAGAAATGTCTTTAAATGTAGTTAAAGGAAAATGCATCTCTTCAGAACTTTTTCAAGGATATAAAGACACTATTTCATTTGAATCAAAAGGTGAGCATTCTGTGGAGACACCAGATCATGAAGGAGTTGTCTGAATATATTTACTTGTCCCTGAATCCAACAGGACTTGAGTCTGTAACTGGAAGGAGCTGAGGAAGATGCAGTAAATATATTTGTGCCAGACAGAGAAATCTCGCACAGATGGATGAAAAATCAAACTGTATGTAGTAATACTATACAAATGGAATGAAGAGACTGTGGCTGCATTGTAGGACCACATTTAGAGACTGGAAAAGAGTGGTAAGAGCAGCTTTTTCTGGTTTTAAGGCAGTGTGTAGCCTTAGCAATTAACAAACACCATACTTGATGGGAGAGTCCACCTTTAAAAAATGATAAGAATTGCAGGCACAGCAGGACTCAAAAGTGAAAGCTTTGAACAATAAATTATACAAGCAAAAAAGTGAAAACTTCAGGCATAGTAAAAACTGAGGGGCCCATGAAATGTTTCTTACTTCCTGCTGAGCAAAACTTTAATGAGTCAAGAGCAGGGAGATGCAGCCGTGGTGGTGAATTCAGAGAGACGACACTCAGGATTTAATTTAGAATTTCTTCAGAGGGGGAAGGTTCTGGCTGGGGCGAGAAGTTCCTGCCCAGCTGGCAGCCATGTGTGGGAGGACCTGCTGTCCACAAGAGTGAACACATGTCACAGGTTTCTTGTAACTGCCTGGTGATTTACTACTTCTTTCTCCATTGAAAGCGTGTGATCTGGTTTTGATTTGGCTTGCAACACAGGATTTTAACAACTTGAGTGGCAAACTTGTCAGTATGTAATATGATCCTTTCAGTCAAAATATCTGTTTGATTGTATTTAGCTGGGATTTTTTAAAGCTGCTCTTGTTAATTTGAGCTTGCATATGTAATAGCCCTTTGGCACGATGGGTTGGAGTTTCTTTGTCCTTTGGGCTCTTCTGTTTTTGCTTCATTTCCCTGGCATCGGTTGATCTCTGGAAATGTATCACTGAATCATTCTTTGTGACTAGCTCAGGAGGAGGAAGCCTGTCTCCTTTGCTTTAGAAAGCCCCTGAAGTTTACATGCAGATCTTATGGCCTGTTTTGCTTTCAGTTATAAGGTGGTCAAAAAGATGTTGGCGAATGAGATGTAAATGAAACTCTCTTGTCTTCCTTACCAGATTTGAAGGATTTTACCCCACAACTGAATAATAGGTTTCAAACCCACATACCCTTCACCAGGATTCCTGGCCATCATTCAGCCCTGTTGGAATTACTGTACAGTAGCTCTGACAGAGCAACCATGAGCCTGGAAAGCCTGGATATTTCCATAGCACACATGCACAGAGAGTGAGTACCATAGTTCTGGAAAATGTTGAGTTTATTGTGTACACATTGTACAGCATATTCACTTATGCAACATATTCTGGCTTGGATTTACTGCACATATGCAATGCAGCAGGTATTCATATTTTCCATCTGGGAATTCCTTGAAAGAAATAGAACAACTTTAACTTTCTTTTGCTAAATAGATAGGCTGTATCCTCCTTTCTTGAGCTGTAAGGATCCAAATGGAGCCTCAGCAATCAGAGCTAACAGTTGGAGACAACTAGGGAGCCTGCAAGTAAATGCAAATCTCTCCAGCATGCATAAGACACTTTGGGTAGAACTGTTTTCCCTGACAAAGTGGCTACAGGGTGAAGCAACTAAGACATTGTAAAATCACAACTGTGAAAAGTCAGCTATAGTATTTATTTCTGGGTAACAGGACAAGATCTATTTTATACCTGCAGCCATGATTCATCTCAGGTAAAACTAAAGTGCCTTGTCCTTCCTACCAAGATAGAAAACACCTCTTTTTCTTCCCTCCACCCCTCCCCCCCCCCCCCCCCCCCCAGCCCTTAGAACATTTGGTGGAAATTTTAGTTTATGCAGGTAATATTTTAGTACTGTTGGAACCTGCCAGATGTTTAATAGCTTAAGGGTTCAGCTCTTTTTCTCTTTTTCTTTAATATATTTAGTCAATAGGAATGGAACAAATTTTATCAAAACATTTAATCCGCTGCTACGCTGAGATTACAATGTCTCAACAACATGTCAGATCCATTCTTCCCCCTTCCATGCAATCTTCACAGCAATGACTAAGAAAGTGTTGTTTTTCCCTGCTTTCTTCATTCTAACAGAATGACTAAATACATCTGAGCAAATGTTTCCTGATCAGGCTCAGAACCCAGCAGCACAGTTTTAGTTTTTGCAGAGCTTGTTGGCAGCTCCTTCCGAAATCTGCCAGGCCTAGAACTGAGATACACAAAGCTTTCCCCAAGCCTTTTTAAGCAACGTTAAGTGGGTCATGACCAATAAAAAGTGTAAATTTAGAATACTTTAAGGTCCTATTTTTGCTAAAAACCAACTTGAATCGGCAGTATATGTTTATTTTTTGTCTTTCTTTTTTTTCTTTCTCATGTTACTAGATTTGCCATTTATTTTAGTGGGTTATTTTTCCCCCACACTAATATCAGATTATAGTGTCATTCTCTCATTTTTCTGTTCTCCTAGTATGCCCCTCCTTTTCTTTGTTAGATTTCTTAGTTTTTCTTTCTTTTTGCTGAGCTATTCTCCAGACAGCCTTCTCTCTTTTTTTTTTCCCCTGGCATAAAATGCACCTGAAATCAGTGACCCAAAATACAAAAATTCCTGCCAGGACAGTGTGGTGGGTCACTCTTTCTTTAACAGTATATCAGAACCAAGAAAAAGTCTCATTTCTTCCTTTACTGTTTATTCCTGTCCCACTTTTACAAATTAATATCTTGTTTTGTCTGACCAAGACTAAAGAAATTAATGTCAATCTGATAAAACGTACCATCAAAGATCATCTAGTAAATTTAGTTTGCATAAACTTGCTGGCAATGACTTTTGCTTCAGTATTTGAAGAAATGAAAATAGGCTACTGAAGGCATATCTGGGCACCGCTGTGCAGTTTTGTTGCACTAGATGTCACTGTTATACTTCTTAAAATACAGTGGCCATCTTTTACTGCACTATGACCTCATGTGTGTTTTGTATAAGCAAGTGCAACCAGCACAGCTCTTTAATAGCACAGTGCTGCCTGAAAGTATTCTTTTGGTTTGCATGTAAGCCATTACTCATATATGGTGAAAGGAAAACATTCTCTTTTCAGAGTCAAAGACATCCTAATCACTGTGGATGTGAATGCTCTCCAAACAATTTCAGTGCAAATGCTTTTTAGTCTCCAAAAGATTTGTAACAGTAAAGGGTAATGAGAAATGGTACAGCAGTTACCATGTTGGCTAATGAAAAGTAGAAGCTTGACTTCATCTGTCTGCTTTTTAAATATACAGAGGCAAGCCAAAAGAAATGAAAAGCCATGATGTTGATAGAAACTAATAATATTTCAGCAGACAAGCACTCATACACACTTCCTCTTTGACTAACTTCTACCTCAAGGTGTAAAAACCTGGTAGATGTCAATCCTGGATGAGTGTTGCTTTCACTGTCTGAGAAATAATTGTAGATTTATATGTTATGCAGTAATTGATGAGTGATTGGTGTTAAGGCTGAAGATTTTTTTTCTAAGAAAGAGAAAATTTGAAGGACATAAACAAATCTGCCTTTGGTTGATGTGAACTCTCCTTAACTGGAGGTGCACACCAGAGTTATGACTGATACAAATACATTTGCTGAGTCTTGCCTGCTTCTCTATCTTTCCCCCCTTTTCACAGAGACTTGATAGCATGCCAAACTGTTCATCCCTCAAAAGTTCAAATAGATTTATTTGCCTCTGAAATAATTCTGTTTTCATCTGCCTTCAGTTTGTTTCTCCTCCAGTCAGTGGTGTAACTCTTTGATTTTTACCTCTTGCTCTTTACAGGTATTCTTTACTTTCCTGCTCATGTGGCCTCCATCACCCATCACTCTGAAGTATTTAAAACAAAGACAAACAGCCTCCTCTCTTTCTTTCTTTCTTTCCAGACTGTTAGATAAATAGTTCAAATGGTATATCAGTTTTAGGGGTATGTGCTGAACTATATCTGTACTTCTCAACAGGTAGACATCAATGAATATTGTCATGCTAAGGGAGATAAGCTAAGACTAGCTACATGCTGCTATGGAAACAGGTTGCAGGCTAAATTTTGGAGCTACAAGTGGAGCTACATCAAACAGCCTTTGCTGTCTCAAAATTTCTGACACTGTCAATGTATATAGCAAAGCCATAGCCACTCTGTTGCCTCCCAGGATATGCTTCCAGAAAGCAACCTATCTTGCCATATGCTTAGAGATAGCTGAGTATCTGTGTAGTGCATTTGTGCAAGAGAGAAAGGCTTTAATGAAAGTAAGATGTCAATTTTTTCAACTAGGTCTGAAATAGGTAGTATTTCAAGTTATCCTGCCTTTTCTGATTATAGTGACAGAAAATCAAGGAGAAAAAGTAGTTCGTATGCCACTTGGACCAAAGTTAGCCCCAAACTGCTTTTTAGGTTGCTGACATGCTTGAGGTCCTGCATAGAAAAATTGTTATTGTCAGTATATGCATCTTACATGAGGATCTCTGATCATCTTTTCTGTGTGGTTTAAACTTACCTGAAGCCTTTGCATCTGCTGCTTCATTAGCATTCATTTGTGATCTGTATTATTAACCATCACTAGGCTTTTTTTCTAAAATTCCTTTTTCCTTCACAATTCAGCAGTTTGCATGCAGACAAATTTATCTTCAGTAACAACATTAAGTAGATATCCAAACTTAATATTTAAAAAGATGACATAATCTCACTAAATTATTCCATATTCACTTAATTGTTGCATTTGAAAGAAAAGAAAGCAGTTTGTAGAATTTATAGAGCAGTTTGTACATATAAGAAATTAATAATGCAAGAAACATTTATTTGTTTGTCTAAATGTTCAGGGAGACTTGTCTTGCTTTCAGCTGAACAAAAAAAGACACATTTTTGGCTTTGATCATTCCTTACGGCCAAAAATGTTCAGGAAAATGTAAAGACACTGCCTGTTCCACACGTTGGATAACTGAATTTGTAATATCTTTGAACATTTTCACCAGGCAAAGTAGGCTCTTCTTCAGCTAAAAAAAACCCACTTATGGTTATATTATAAGAAGTATATTGATCAGAATTATCCAAGGGATTATGCTTAATTATGCTTGGATTTCATTAAATTGGAATGACTTTTACTGTTAAAGTTTCACAGTATGGTCTTTTAAGAGCACTTTCCACCTTTATGTGCAATGTACAGCAGAGTAACTATGTTCCTAGTGAGTAAAAGACACTTCTCCCACAGGTATTATGCCATCGTAGCAATTATCCTGAAAAACAATGAGCTGCAGAGAATTAAACTCTGCTTCCTCCTTATGCAGATTCTGAGCTGTGCATCCAAACCATTTAAAAAAGGCAAATCATGTCATGCAGGCAGTCTATTACTCAGTCAGCTGAGTGCATAAGCCAGAGCCAGAGCGCAAACTTTCATTTGACCAGGTCACTTATTTCTTCTTTACCATATGAAGCGTTTACAAAAGGAAGAGGATTTTTAAAATGACTCACAAATTTCCTAGCTCAATTGTCAAGTAAGAGATTTTGATCCAAGTTACTCCAGCAGTATTAAAATCCATAATTAACTGTAATAAGTGTATAGCTCCAATATTTTTCTGTAAGAGAGGAAACGGTTTTGATTGGTGGCTTTGCCTCTCTGTTCAGACATTTGATTTTCTCACTTAAAATTTTTGGTTTTATAGACTGCTAAATCTATACCAATCTTGCAAATGATGTAAAGTCATGAAGATTTGAAGGCGTGTTTTCACCCCAAATATCATACAAACTATATGTCCTTCTTAATTAAGTCCTATTTTGCCCCAGCCCTGCTGAGGGAAAGAGTTGGCTGTCACTGGAAGTGGTACATGATGTATATGTCCCTGTGTATGTTTATTCTTTCTTTATACCCAGATGGCTTATGCAACAAGTAATTGAAGAAGTTCAGTAATACTTGTTATGTTTAAAACACACCAAAGACTATGGCAAAAATAACCAGAACATGCTGTTGCATATTGCTGATGAAGGGAAGTAAGTGTATTGCATGTTATAGCAAAATTATTTCCAGATTGTGGTACAAAGTTCTACGCCTCACAAAATGTAAAATATAAAACATAAGTTTCCAAAATGCTAACTGAAATTTCTCTACAGGAGGAGATAGTAATATCTTCCTGTCAACATACAGTATACTTTTAAAGTAATACAGGGCTGCTTTTACATACTGTTTAAAATAACTGTTAGGAAACTTGGGAAAGATTACATCTGTTATGGACAGATGTTGGCTAAACTAAATACATCAAACATAAATATATCTATAATGGATATATTTTTGCCTTCAAGTATATGTCAACTTCTATGAGAAGAGAGCTTGTTAGTTATCATCTTAGATGCCTTCTTACCAGTATCTTAGATTGGATGTTTTCAGATATAACAGTAGAGCAGTCATTAAAATTTATTAAAGGCTATGTCTTCATTGTATCAGAGGTGTGTAAGCAATATAGAATAGATGTTCTTCATAAGTGATAATATAACACTATATCACTATATGAAGAAATAATAGTAACATAGATTTTTTTGTGAAGTTATGATTAATTTCAGTCATCTTGCAATTATTCTCTATAGGTTAATGCACATACATACCATTTGAATTTTCTTTTGTAAATAGAAAGTAGCCACTGAGGAACCCAGTGAAACTTAGGCATGTAGTTAAGCCTATGCACATGGGTAAGTACTTTGCCAAACAGTTGTTGTTAAGCTGTGCAGGCCCTGGCATGGGGTTTGGCTAGCTGAGCAGACCACAAGAAACTGCTGGACACAACATGAGAAACTGCTGAATGTAAATAACAGAGCAAGAGGCTCACAGTAGCACCTTGAGAAAGGACAGGATTTCACAGCTACTTAAGTGGAAGTGATGTGAGACACTGCCACACTTCACACACAGTTTTACAGTGTGAGGAGGAGTGTATTCCCACCAGTGAACTCCAGACACGATCATCTGGAGAGGAGGAACAAGCCCTAGCTACGTATGCTTACATTTGTGGATGTGTTTATGTGGGTGCTGGAAAAGGTGCTGCTCTGCTTGTATTAGTCAGTGTGAGAGGCAAGATTAGCATTGACTGCGTGTGTGTCTGGCCAGACCTGCAGATGGAAAGAGCAGCAGCTGCATCCTTTGGGCGAGGATGGGAGAAACCTCCTGGGTCTGAGAGTACACAGGATTGAGTCCTGGTGGCTTGAGAAGGACAAATCCCCCAGGTCCTGAAGTGCACTTGATTCATGACTTAGCAGTCATGAAGTTTAACTTCAGTTTCATATTAAATACATCTTTACCAGGATTAGCTACAAGAGGCAAGAATCAAGAACACTTGTCATGTTGCTGAGTGAATAGAAGATAGAGATAGAGAAGGGAAGACAGAGATCTCTTCCTGAATGCATAATATTTTGGGGGTAGCTTTATGAGACTTTACTAACTCTGAAAAAGACTGATTTGGGTTTTTTTTTTTTAATTTTTCTTTCTCCTGGACTATTCTGAAGGGAAGACCTGATTGCCTAAACTGTCAGTCTACCAGAAAGCATTTAGAAATAGGAGAATTATAAGAATGTTGCTGTTACTTATTATTTGAGCAGCTTCTTTGGCACTTAATGATTTATGTTTTGCTTCCTTGTTCTTTTTTTATCTGGGTAACAGATATTTATTGCCTTTAGGAGGATCCATCTGCACAGAGAAGGAAATAGTGACATTATATGTCAGGAAAGTAGTCTACAGCTTTTAGTCAGGTTTGGCTGGTGATACAAAATTGCCTTCAAAGAAAAAGACAATGGGACCCAAAAACATATCAGTGCCCAGAAGTCTCTTTAATGATCCCTTTGTACTTTTTTTTCATTATGTTTCACATTTGTCATGCAGGAATTTGTTACAAACTGATGCCCATGGCAGAAGACTGAGGAGAAGAAATGAGTGTTGAGTTACAGAACACATGCACAGTGATTGAAATATTGAAAAGACAAGATAGCACACCTTCTGTCTTGTAGCCAAAATAGACATATGTGGAGATAGCAGAAAACACAAACAGGGAATTAGTTTCTTCTCTTTTTTTTTTTTTTTTTAACTGAGTCACCCCTTTGCATTTCACATATGCTATCTGCTCCTTTGGGGTTTACATGACAGTACAAACATGGGAGGTTACTTAATAGAACTAGTTGTGGTTACCTGAATGAAACCCACATTTTGTGAAAGAGATAAGACCATGTAAGAGAGGTAGGAATTCACTATTAATCAGCTGTATTGCAGTGATGCTGAGATACACAACTGTTAATATGACAAAGCATCACTGAAGAATCACTAGACAATCTCTTCCCAATGAGAAAATGAGAAACTGCTGAACATAAATAACAGAGTACATCCCTACTTTAGGCTTGCTCCTTTCTTCTCCAGTTCCTTAGTAGCAACAGTGCTAGAGGAATAAACAGCTTAGTAGATATAAGATGGTTCATGAAGCCAAAAGTTCAGACCCATTCCACACTGAAGGTGTCAGTGGCTGATCATGAGCTTACAGATGACAGGAAATGCACTGCCATGTTTAAATCTGTCAAAATCATAAAAGCTCAGTAAACCTAGATGTTTTACATTATGGAAAGGGTAATGAAGTAAAAATATCTAAAAGTTGTTCTTCCCCCTCACCCGCAGTACTTTTAGGAAAGCATGCCTTTCACAACACAAAACTGTCCCTTCTTAAACGTACTTCTTGCCTTCAAAAACTGCTTTTAAATGGCATTTTAACAAGCACATTACCACACAAGTTCTGAGGATGTTTTCCTGATCTTGCTGCTTCTCCAGTGTGCAGTTCTGCCTTTCTTAGGTGCAGACACAGTGCAGTGTCTGCCAGCATTGCCAGGAGAGTTCCGATGACAAAATGACTGAAGGTAGATGTGTCCTGAAGTCAGATGTGTCCCAGTATGACTGGCCATTTCTATGTAATATTTACAATGGGACTCTTGCAGTCTCTTATATATGAGAAGAGAGAGTGTTGTGTAAATTCCCCATATAGTGCACAAACTGGCTAACATCTAAAAGCTGCAGTTCAGTGGTGCCCCTTTCCCAAATAATCACTTATGTCCTACAGGTAAAAATGGAAGAAAACTTGAAGGCTCAGAAGACTTTGAAAGCTAAAGGATCGTGGCTGCTTCTACCATGATAGCAGAGAAAGAGGTTGTGGCAAAAAGGGCTCAGAGAAACAGCTGTGTGCTAAATTAGAAAAATCAGTGACTACTTTAAGTACATATCAACATCTAATCACTCAGGAATTCATAAGCTACATGAAATCTCTGAAAGTATAACTACAAGACTTTGTGAGGCAAGTGTGTAAATAAGATCCAGTGGATTCTATTTTGATGAAAGCTACCTATACCTTAAAGTTGTCTCTGGATATACAGCTATATATAAGTCTTTTTACTGTTTGCCTAAACTTTTCTCTCCTACTTTAATTGCTACAGCTAATCCATATCTTCATTTCTGTCAGCCTGCCACCAGAGTTCCCTAAGTGTATTATTAATTCAGTGCTGAGCTGTGGGAAATAGAAAGATGTAATTGAAAGTTCTGCATCATCTGCTGCAGGAGGCCTAGGTCCTGTGCTTGGTTAATTGTCAAAGTGCTAATTGATAATGGCAATATTGCCTAAGCACAATCCAGTCTATGTGGGGTGCTCAAAAGTGGAACTGTGTACATCTTGCCTATTAAAAGGCATTCTCTCGGGAGAAATATGCTCTTTGTTAAGCTTGTGCAAGGGGTAGAGAAAAAAGGAGACTCATAGAAAAGAGCATTTTCTCTAATATGAAAACAGGAAAACTTGAAAACAGTAAAATCCTGGTATGTTTGCTTTAACTGAGAAAAAAAATCCTGCTCTCTAAAAATGACTCACATTGAAGTGAAGTAGGGTATATTTTTTTGATGAATTGGTAACATGCAGTACATGCTATTATGAACAGGTAATCTTATAGCAGGAACATTTGACTGGATTAAGAAATGTTCCTGTTCATTTGTAGAAATAGGAATGACACAGAAGGGAACCTTTCAGGTTTGTGATATTAAATAGAGTCCCAAAGAAAATAATATTTTCGTTGTAGCAGAAGCACTCAGTGCAAGCAAGAGGTTTCTCTTCCACCACTGTCAACCATATCATGGCAACAGCCTTCACACCCACTTGTTAAGTTTTCAAAAGGTACCCTTGACCTATGATTCCTTGACCTATGATTCCTCTTCTACAGTGGAGAATTGTGTCATAAGTAGCTACAAAGCTACTTCATTATCATCCTTAAAATTCCACTCTACTGTGTTACTCATAGAAAACCTTGAACAAAATATGTTACTGATGTAGAAGGACCATTGTTGATCCTAATCAACAGAATTCTATTTCTTTCTCATCCAGGAATCATTTCTATGTCTAACTAGGAAACTGAAAGTTCAGTTTTTTGAAATGTCTGTGCTTTTCCACTATCAGCATAGACCTGGAATCTTTGTGCCAGTAGCTGTTTCTCTAGTTTGTACTTGCACAGCAGCTAGCACATTTGTGAGTTGGTTCTTGACAAAGGATTGTATTCATAAAACAATGTAAGTGGTAAATAAGAAAATAATAATGTGTCTTTATTTTGTGTTTTGTTTTCTCTTTACTAATTGAGACATTTAGATAATCTTCAAGTACTTTCCACAGTGCCTTTCATAAAGCTCCCAAACGCTTTATAAACCTGGAAAATATTTTGCCCCTATTTAATGCTAGAGAGAAATAGGGACAAAAAGTTATTTCTGTATTCAGGAAAATAATAACAAAGGTGGGACTTAAACTCTTGTTTTTCTAGCTTTTTGCATTAACCTTTCTACCACAGTGCTACTCTAATACAGAGTACGAGCTCATACAGACTCTTATCTTACAATTCACATAGCTAAGTGTTAGTGATTTTTAATGCCTACAGAATTATCAAAAATCTTTCAGTAAATGTGACTGGGGTAAAGGAGACATCTATTCTTAAAAGAAAACACAGGCTATAAAGATGTTATCTGAACAGAGAACAAAGATCTAGGACAGGGCAGGAGCTGAAGATGGAGAATGGAAAAAAAATGTCCTGCCATGAAAGTAGCTATGGAAGAAACCTGTGAAAACATGAAGCCTTCAACTTCTTCAGTCAAGTAATCTCCTTTGTTGAGATGAAATTGAACTTTAAATAGAGACTTCAGTATGTGGTTCTGATTTAAACTTGAAGTTTTAGAGGGCAATCTAAACAGGGGATATCCATTGTGCAACACTTTGTGCTTTTATTTTTTTCCCTAGAAAATACCTTGAGGATTTTAATAATGTGCCTGGACTTATCCAGAAAACTGGAGAAGGTAAATATTGAGGAGACTATACTGTCTTGCTGATTTTCCCAACATACATGTGCTGTGTCAGCCAGGTGAAGGACCCCTCGTTACCGAGTATTTGTGCTTTGCACTGTAAATGACAACCAGTTTGGAAAATCCATTTAGGTTCTGAATAAAATCATTCCTGAAGAAGAAAAGGATTATGTTTTTTTAGGTTTGTTTTTATTTTATTTATTAATTTTATTTTTAATATTCCTGCATTATCAGGAATGGCAGATGAACATTCAGATTACATGATGCCAATTACTGTCTAGCATGAGAAATTACTGAGCAAAAAGTGAAACCAGCAAGAGAGAATGTGCCATGCTGATGTGGCCTTACAATTTCCCTTGCATCTCTCTCATAGCAGCAGCGAGTCCTGGATGGAGTAAAGGGAAGAGTGGTAAAAGCAATGGCAAAATGGGAGAAGAGATACTGTGGTTGATCTGGCAAAAGAGAAGAAAATTGCTGTTACAGACTTGCAGTGTTAAATTCTGGTGAGCTCTGAGTGCAATGTCTTTATTCAGCTGTGTCAGGAGCAGCACATGAAGTAACATTAAAGCTCTGAAGTGTCATCCTTTGATATTCAGGAGACAGACTCACCTTTCAAGTTGAAGTACAGAACATAGAACTGGTGGTAGAACATGGAAAACTAGCAGTCTGAGGGCAGTGATGACAGGTATTAAGTGGCATTAATGCTGTTAAACAGTCAAAGATCACTCAAACGTTTTGGCTTAAAAGAAGTTTTAGAATGCAGAGCTGATGTAGCATTGGTATTTTCATTTATATTTATCAGAAGGAGATCAACAATTCAAACAGGAATTAAAAAATGTCTCAGTTTTATAAAACTGGCTGAAAATTTTGATGGAATCTGCTATTTTATATAAGCTATGTGCAATAAGAAAGGTTGCTGTAAGAAATTGTTCTTTTCTTCATAAAGATTTTTTTGGGATATGTAAAAGTGTGAAGCAATTCCATGGTAATTCCAGGCCATCGAAAGTTTAGTTCTATAATACAGGCTTCATATGGATTATTTATGGATTATTTATGCTGTGTTATTAGGGTCACCCTAGAATCTTGAATTGTTATATTAGCTTAGCTTTAAATGTAATTTCTCACTAGCTGCTAGGATCAATTTCAAAGATTCAGTCTTGTTTCTTTGTCGTATTACTTTATGAGCAGTCAAATGTCAAGCATCTCCTGGTGTCACTAACAGGAGCTGCTCCCTTAACTTAGTGAGAAAAGTAATGACCCTGTAAATCAATTTATGGCATAGTATGTACTGCTGTGTATTCATGCTGCTACCTGATTGATATTCATTTTGAAAGTCACTGTAGAAAATACCTCATTGTCATTATGCATTGACAGGAACAATTGCCATAAACACAAATACCCTCAAAGCCCCCATATAGTTTTTAGAAAGCTGTCCTCATCTTTTAAAGATAAGTTTTTGCATTTTTTGTTACCTGGAACAAAGGAAAGCACATCTTTTAAAGCACTTGAAAGCAATATTGTTTCCAAACTAACATGAAAGCAAGCGCAGAGGTAATTTAATGTGTGAAGATCTTCAATAGTTAAAAGGTATCAGTTAGAAGAGCAGATCAGCATTTTTTGGGGAACACTCAGCAACAACACTCATAAGGGTATGGGATTTTTTTCTTTTTCTTTTTTTTTTTTTCTTTCATGAAGTAAGCATTCGTGACATTAAGGAAAGCAGGCGAGACATTCAGCAGAGGACAAAAGGACAGAAAGTCTGTGTAGTGTTTTCCTAAAGCAATAAAAAACATAACAGATAGTCGACTAAATATGAGTCTGCAGTGCACACAGGTGGCCAAGAAGGCCAATGGCATCCTGGCTTGTACTAGAAGCACTGTGTCTAGCAAGAGTAGGGAGGTGATCCTTCCCCTGTACTAGGCACTAGTGTGACCACACCTTGAATACTGCATTCATTTCTGGGCCTCTCACTATAAGAAGGACATAGAAGTGCTGGAGCACGTCTAGAAAAGGGCAATGAGGCTCATGTAGTCATGAACACAAGTCCTGTGAGGAGCAGCTGAGGGAGCTGGGGTTGTTTAGTTTGGAGAAGAAGCTAAGGGGAGACCTTATCTCTCTTTACAACTACCTGAAAGGAGGCTTGGAGCGTGGAGGGAGACATCCTCTTCTCCCTGGTGAGGTGTGACAGGACCAGAGGGAATGGACGCAAGCTGCGCCAGGGGAGGTTTAGGCTGGATATTAGGAAACATTTCTTCACTGAAAGGGTTATCAAATATTGGAATGGTCTGCCCAGGGTAGTGGTGGAGTTGCAATGCCTGGAGGTGGAGGTATTTAAATGGCATGTGGACCTGGTGCTTAGGGACATGGTTTAGTGGTGAGCTTGCAGCTTTGGGTTGAAGGTTGGACTACATGATCTTGAAGGTCACTTCCAATCAAAAACATTCTGTGATTCTGTAACATTTGCTGCTATTTACTTGCCAATTGTAGAGATGGAGAAGTAGGAATGAGAAACACTGCTTTCAGAAAAGAAGTCTGTAGGCCTTTTTTCGCTAAAACCTTATGGGATAATTCCCATGCCTGGTATTTTAAAATAAGTATATGTATTTTTTTCTAGGCAGGAAAACAGTAAGCAAAAGAAGAGGCTATCATTAATCATCTAAGTGTCCGTTACCACTGAGTTAGCACTGACTGGTAGAACAGAACCGTCAAGGATCAAGGCACTGGTCTCAGCTACTGTAGGGCTGTGTGTTCTTCCTGTGATTCTTCTCACACCACCCAACATGGCAAGCATATAAACAACAGTTTATTGTCTTCAAGAGCAGCAGCCATTAAGGGTACTCTAGACCTTTCGAGAATTTGCTACATGAAGTTTGAAGAGCAGACTGTGTCCGCTGCTGAACCTGACTCAAACCTCCTGACACAAGACAGTGAGCCATCCTTCCCCTCACAACAGGATCTTCCTATTTGGTTTTACTACAATGGATAAAACCAAGAATTTTTCAGATTCCTTCTATCAAGTTCTAATTTGTTCTAATTGTTTCTAATAATTGAAAAAAATTCAATATACGAGTTTCAGAAACACAGTCTAAATTGAGGACTCCACTTGGCTGTGTCACATCTGTCTGTATATAGAAGAGTTATACTTTTTTAATGATCTCTTTTATAATCCCCGAAGATGTTGTGATAGAACCATAGAGAATTAAAGGAATTTACATTAAATGCAAGAAAAGATGATTAAATGATACATCTCAGAAAATAATTGTGGTATAAGGTACTGAATGTTAAGAGTAAAACAGAAAGAAAAAGAAACATAATATTACAATATTTTTTGTCCTAAAGAATACTGTTATGGATGCTAATTTATGCATTGGAGTGGAAAAATGTTTTGAGAAGCCATAATCACAGTAGAATTTAAGGTGACAAAGAAAAGGTGAAAAGTGCTGGAGAAAGTCCATACATTTGGATTTCTTCATACAGGCACCTCATTTGATGAACATTAAAGAGGCCAAATGCAAATTAATATATCTAGGAATAAAGATTATAACATGCCCTTACATCATGAATTACAGTATCTTGCAAGGCTTTTCAGATTATGTGAAATGAATTTCTAGTACACTAATGTTACTAGAGCACTTACATAACAGCCCTAAAATGAAAGGCAGGAGACATAAAGTGATGACATTTTCTCTGATTATATCAATATAAATACCAGCTGCCTTCAGAATGAAAGTTGAAAATTTTATTTGTTTCATTAAAATACTTTTCAAGGAATCCAGGAATGCTTTGAAATTTGAAAGACACTTGCCTTTAGAAGCTAAAAATTCAGTGGAGTTGATCATGACATGCATTAGCTACCTGAAGGTGAGATCTCTGATGATATTCAGCTCTTGATAGCACCTTGATATCACCTAGCTGAAATCTGCAGTTAAAGAAATTCAGACTCAAAATAAGGTGCAGGTTATCAATGGTAACACAATTTTATTTATCAACTTACTTAGGAAATTGCTGTTCTATCAATTCTGTCTTGGATCAATGAGAGTAGAAGAATACAGCATAGAAGTGCTGTAGATAAAAACAATATTGGAGAGCATAAAGCTTATTTGATTCTTGTGTTGTATGCCATGTGATGCAGGAGATTGGATGAGATTGTTTTCATTCTCCTCTCTAGCTTAAAATTTTTCAACTATATAAAAGGTGACCAGACTGGCAGCCCTGGTGCATGAACATTTCCCTTTATCTGCACAGCAGGTACCACATGCTAAGCATCAGTGCACGCATCTTCCCTAATAAGCCTGAATCCTTCCAGTAGGGCCCAGTTCTGTGGAAAAGAGGATGATTTCCTGAGACATGGCTATCCTGCAGGGGGACATAAAGGTAGAGGGATACCTAACAAAATCTGGAATACCATGTATCTGTGAAAAGGAATAATTTTACTAGGATTTAGACACAGGACTTATTCATATAGTCAACAGATGGTAATTACTGCTGTCTACTAAAAGCTAGGTCAGATTTGAACCCAATGACCCAGGACGAAAATGCTCCATATGCCATCACTGTGCTGTCCAGTATGCTCACTAGTCATGACCCTCCCACTGAAAGGCCTTTGCCCACAAGCAGGAAGCTTTAATATCCGCAGATGAAGCAAATGCCTTGACATTTCTGTTACACTGTTGGTTTTAGTTCGTGCTGCGTGCCATTTATCACACTGTAGTTTTACCCTTGGAGTGACAAGGGAAAGGAAGACAATTCATGAAAGAAAGGAAGTCAGATAGTAAAGATTCTCTTAAAAGAGAAGCCCTCCTTAAGTCTCAATCAGCTCATGAATTAGAAGTTAGGTTAGACTTTTTTTTTTGGTCTTCTCACAGTGCCCTGCAAGGTCTTTTCCAAGGCCTCAGATGTTAACCAATTGCCAGGTTAGCCAACTGACAATCTTCCTGGTTAGTACATTTAATTACAAATCTTTTAGTTACTTTAGACTGAAACTGTCTGGATTTCATCAGTTAGGTACAGCCTGATTCTAGCTAGAAGGTGTTCATTGACTGTACAGCAAGCAAGAAATACAGCTTGCTGTGTCTTGAAAAATATGAGGATTGCATACATGCAGGACATACAGCAAATTTATATACCTAGTCATTTATACGTTTTTCATCACTATGGAGTCTTGAATTTTATACACATGCACAGCATTCTCAGATATTCATTTTCTGCAGGTTTAGAGTTTGAAGGAGGTACTGTGAAGTAAGGAATAAAACGTTGCTCATTCAGCTCATAAATAATGGGCAGAGAAGTTTTCTGTGTGTAGGGAGGCGAACCGTGCCTCTTCTGCTCTTCAGTTTCCTGACTAACAAAAGAGACTCTGGTGCCTAACGTTGCACCACAGGTTCATTAGAAGTCCTGACCTAGGCTGAATAGTCACTATAGACTACACTACAGTATCAAAGCCATAAATTTATTAATGCATGGGTTTCTTCTGTCTTCTCAGGAAACATAAAAAAGATGTCCACAAAAAAGATATGTACAGGCTGGAGAGTGTCTGAAGAAGGACCACAAAAATGATCAAAGGATGATCAAAGCTACAATATGAGGAAAGGCTGAGAGAATTTGGTTTGTTCAGCCTTGAGAAGAGAAGGCTTAGGGGAGACCTTATCACCACATTCTGGTATTTAAAGGGTGATGGAGAAGCAGATGTTACTGAAGATGGAGAAGCATGTTACTTCCTTTTTACAGGGAGTAACATGGAGAAGACGAGTAATGCGTACAAGTTACTTCTGGAGAGATTCTGACTAGACACAAAAGGAAATTTTTTTTTGCAAGAAGAATAATCACCTGTTGGAATGGTGGTGGAGTCCCAAACAGTGGCTGCTTCCAAGATTCAGCTGGACAGGGTGCTGGGCCATCTTGTCTAGACTGTGATTTTCCCAATAAAGGTTGGACCAGATGATCCTGGAGGTCTCTTCCAACCTGATATTCTATGATTCTGTGAAACTACTCCAAACTAGTATAGTATTTATGGTATACTATATATATACATATGACTAAGAATTTCCCTGACAGGAGACTGCATACCTTTTACTATGAGTGCAGATACAGCATTTACTTGGAATCAGATTTGCTGAATGATGACTTTCTGACAAATATATATTGAACCTTTTATATTATTGTTTTTCCTCTAGCTGTTGCTGTTAAGGAAATACCTGAGAATGCACTAGGTATCTTCAGGACATTGCTTCTTTCTGTGACTGCTGCACGGTAAGAACTTTAATTTCATTACTATGACCTCAAAAACTTGGAAAAAAACTCATTAGTGAGTATTTTACAACAGTGATGCTGTATTTTTTTATTTTACTATATGTAAAGTGCTGCAGCCATGTGTTAATGCTTCCCTGTACCTGTGTGGCAGCTGAATAGGTAATGTGAAATTTATTTTGTTGTTGTTGTTGTTTAACTTAGGAAGCTTATAAAATAACAACTAAGAGGCAAATATATGTGTTTTGTAGTGAAATAACATCAATAGGTCTTATTTGAAAGATTAAAGCAAACAATCCAAACAACTCTTTTAATACCTAATCAGTTTTAGATAATTCTAAGACCTGAGAAAGAGCAAGCAAACTGCAACATTTGCAGCTTTATATATGAGGAAGTCAGAGACAGTATACTAAGCCACAAAAATATTACAAAGAAAATAAAAAATGAAATAAAAAATGAAATAAAAAAAAAAAAAAAAAAAAAAAGAATAATAGTTGCACATATAGTTAACTCTGGACCGCGAGAGGTTGAATAAGGACTTAACATTTCCAGCAAAGTGCTATAAAGGTATATTGTCTGATACCTAAAGGAGAAAACTCAAAGCTATTTTTGACTGTCTTTCTCAGCTATCTGGCTAAAAGGATGAAATTCAGTCTTGAACACTGCCACAAGACCAATGCTACATGAGCTTCTCTTTATTGCTTTTTCCACACAAGAAAACATTATTTACCTATACTGAATACCAACCAAATTAGACTAGCTGGTTAAAGGATGTATAATTAAGTATTTTTTGGCTGAACAGTTTATGTTTTTTCAAGCTCAAGCAGGCTGTGTGGCTTTCAGTTAATACCTATTACTATGGGAAGATCTATGCTGTCACACTCATATGACATTTTGTCTACCTGCTCAGTGGTAAAATATCTAGGAAAAAAACTTCACCCTACAGATATCGGTTAAATATACTTTTTTGGAGGACAGGTCTAAAGTTTGCTTCTCTTTTCATTTGACAATTCCTTTTGTTTTATAATATTTAGTGCTTCAGAATTTACAACAGTCTGTAGTTATCATGAAAAGGTCTTGCTGGGGTTTCGTTTGCTGAAGAAAAGAAACTCCTGAATAAGACTGTTTTTTATTTGTACGTCTGATTATAATTCTTCACTGTGGCTTATCACAGGTAGTCTGAATGAACCATCCTAATAACAGCTCAGACAACATAATTATGTTTGATACTGTGTTTTTGTGTAAGGCTGGAAGGTTGGAAGCTGTTGAAATTAAGCATGCTTTTTAGCAGAGCTATTTGCACCTTCCTTCTGTTAGAATAGTTACGTATGATTCCCATCAATCATTAATCAGCTTCAGTTTTCAGAGAGGTAAGTGCTGCTCCTGCATCCTGGCATCACTTTGTATCTTGTTATAAGGTATCTGTGGGCTAATGTCTCAAACAAGGCAATTGTCAACAGCCACCATGAGCCAGAAATATTTAAAAGCACTAAAATAAAGGGTTTCATTCTTTGAAGGAAGTTTAAACATGCAGTCACTCAGAAAAGAATAATCACAAAAAGTAAAAAATAAACCCGAAACCTAACACCCTACATATGTCACTTCAAATGGCACACAAAAGATTTTACAATAAACAGGAGACTCTTCCACCTCTTCTGTCTTTTTTCTTCCTTTTTTTCCTTTATTTTTTGCAAACTAACATTTTAACTAATGTTAAATCAATTAATAAGAATGTCAAAGTAATTGTTCTCTATCTGTGAGTACCCAAACGTTAACGTAAGCACAAAAGACCTGGCTGTCAATCAGCACAACTAAAACACTAATGGATATCATGTCTAATCTTCATGCACTACAGCTGGGTCAAGTGCATGAGCACAAATTGATGGTTAGGCTAGTGCTAGATTTTCAGACTTCAACTGATATCTTAATTCTTCATGCAGACTGTGTCTGGAAGATAATTACTCATTCGCATGTCAGCTCGTTCCAAAGCTGCCTTGAATTCTGGGACTGCAGAAAACAGACAGAGAGAAAAGGGAGGGGGACTTGGGGGCAGGGGAAGGGGAGAGGGGGAGTGCAGGGTGCCGTGGCTCTTCTGAAAATGCAAAGGTGATGAGTTGAAATTGTGCATCCACAATGGAAAAAATATGAACGGAGAATAATTAAAGATGGCATTTTGGGGTTACAACTGTGGAGTGTCTGTTCTAACCAAAATAAAATTAAATTAAAGCTGAAAGAAACAGCTGCACATTAAGTTCTATTTAATATTGATGCTAACTGAAGTATGTATTTGAGTGAGCTTCTTCCTCAAGGTCTTTGCCTTGTATTGCTGCCTTATTGTATAACAAAAAGGATTTCTATTTAGAAAGGTATAGCAATCACTCATATAATATACTTCTTCACTATATTTTGAGAAGGAAATAAATATTTTCCCTTTATAAGACTTTTTCAATGATGCCAAAATAGTCAGAGGGACTATGCCAAAAATTAAAGTACAGTCAAGAGGGAAAAATCCTCAGTGTTAAAGTGGGGGAATGAATCTCTATAGTTTACTTACACCTGATACTTTAAGAGTAAAGGATTATTTAAAAAAAAGCTTTTAACCGAAGCTGTTTTACCAGATATATTGATTCACTCCATTTATATTACCTTGCTATAGAGACACTGTTATCTTGTACTTAGTTGTTAGTACTATTAGATAGTGAAAAATCCTGCCTGACAGCTTTTCTTATTGGAAATTTGATATACAGGTTGTTACCAAGAAGTATCTTCTCCAGTAGTCAGTTGGGTGCTAAGTGGTATATATTTAAACCAGACATCATTGCTTCTCAGAGATCTGCACATCTTGCCTAAAATTAACTAGAAAAACACCTTGTGCTGAACAAAGTAGAAAAGCTTTCTCATTACTGAAGCAATAGGAGATGAAATACGGTTCCCACTTCATTTACTTCCAGGCTTCCTGGAATATGTCCCTGCCTGGTGCTACGGTCTGATCATTGCCTAATCATCCTGAACTTCTTTTTTTTTTTCTTCCTTTGTCTTTCAAGTTTCACAAAGAAGTTCTGAGAGCTGTCTGCATACAAAACTGGTAACATCTGATATCTCAAGGTAAAAATACCAGGTTCTTAATTTTTATTTTATTTCACTAAGGATAAACTCTTGCCAGACTGCCAAAGTGAATAAGGAGTTTAAGATTTGAATGTTTTCTTTCAATGATACAGGTACTTGTAAATTAACTTAGAGTATTAAGCAATAGGAAAGGATTATGTAATCTATGATTTACTAATATACTAATTACAGTATAAAGGGAGATTATATAAGATTATGCAGCTGTGTACTAGAAAATGCAGAAGTGGTGTTAAGAAATAAAGATTCATGCATCCCCTCTTTGACATCTAGAAAGCTGTTATTTTTTTCTTTTCTTTTTTTTTCTTTTTTTTTTTTTAATAATTCCTATGCTTTGCTGTCACACTAGGGAGAAGAGGTAGACTGCACAAATTTGATGCCTTTCAGAGGAAAACACGCTTGAAATGCTTGTAGGGCAAACCCAGCACACTCTGAAAGCTAACAAGATTTTGATCTGTAACACCAGCCAAAGCCCAAATGTGTGTGTATAGCTGAAATGAGCATTAGCACCATCTCTCCTGCTCTTCAGATCCAATCCTGGTGAGCTACAGCTCCTATTACCGTGATGTGGTTATTGCTGACATGTCAGCACTTTATGCAGTCTAGATAGAGTTGCCAAGTGAGAGACAGAAAGATGCTCTAGATAAGTGAAGTGTTCGTAATCTATCAGATATCAGAAGGTAGCTGAAAAAACCATCACAACATACACATCTAGTCCTATACTAGCATAAGGAAAAATAACAACATAACAATTTCAAATTTAGCCTAAAAATATTTGGTTAAAATAGTGGAAATCATCATGACAATACTTTAAGTTTGCATTAATCACAGGGTGTGGGTTGTGGGTTTTTTCAGGAAAGTGAAGTAGACATTGGACTGAAAAAAAAATTAAGGAATACTGTCCTTGAAAGTGCTTCTGGACAACTGTCCCATTTTTGCCTGTTCAACATGACTGTGATATCACTACGATGATTATTAAGGATGACATTGACTGAATTTACTGGGAAAGTGAGACAGTATCTGAATGTGAACAAATATTGAGTGAGGGCCTCAGGGTCTACCCAAAGTACATTTCAATAAAGATGGTACACTGAAAAAAAAAAAATAAATGAGATCACAGCATTTTTATTAACTCCTGTAATTAAGAAAATGAACATGCTATTGTGATAGAGGTTCCGAGCATAGATGGCACCACATGCCTGTTTACAGATAGATTAGCATGTGAGTATACTCTGCCATTCACAGCTGGTGAAACCAGTGCAAGTTTCCCATAGAAATTGTCTTTGCAGAAAGTATTTCTGTTCTGTTAACTTTGGCAGAAGAACATACCTACAGAATACAAAAGGAATATACTTACAGAATACCTTTCTGTACGGTCTACTTGATGAAATTTTCTATAGAATCTTTCTGCCTCCTCCTTTCTCCTTGTGCAATGCCATAACATGAACAATTAGTGATACTAATGTTATAATTATATTGCTGTAATTAATGGATGTTAAAGTATTCAATGTTACTGTGTCATCAAATATGTTTTTTTAACAATTTACTTTACAATATTCTGCCTTTGAGGAAAACTGCCTTCTGATTTGTATATTGTTTTCCAAGGTGTCTAGCTTCAGATATATTTGAAGACATACTGAAGCTAAGAAAGAAATGATGTAAAGTATTATTTTTTTCCGCTTTTGCCTTTTACTTCCTTTGAATTCCATTATTCCTTTTTCTAGCACTGTTTCTGGATTTTTAAGCATTCTTATCAAAATTTTATAATTCAAATAAATAACACAATGAAACAATGGGAATTCTTACTTAGAGAACTAAGGTAGGATAGCCTTCTGATAATAGAGGTTGGTAGGCTAAAACCTATGTGGTGACACTACTTGTGCTGTGGCAAATCCATTCATTTTAGGTAATGTATGGGATCCTATTCCTTTCTGACAGTCTGTTACATTGACTGTCTATATACTGATGTGTAGGGGAGTGTTTATAAGCATTTCCTTAACCGTTTGAGGGAAAATAATCTGGGTTAGTATAAAACACATTTAACTTGTGAAGACTAAGATGGATGATTTTTGTCTGAGGAAATCAGAAGAATTCAAGTGCAGAGTTGTAATCTTCAGCAGCAGGCTGGAAAACAACAGCTAGAGAGGAATGACAATAATTTATACAATAGGGATTATGGGTTTTTGTTTTATGGAAAGCAGAAATTTCTAACTTAGAATGAAATATTTACCACAGGCTTTGTCTAGTTTGGGCCATCCCACTATTAATTTTATTATTTGTAATGTAATTGTTTTCTACTTAAATTCCAAGGGTGATTAGACATAGGGCAAGTTTGCTTTTGTTTTGTTTTTTTTAATCTAAAGTCAATAACAATGTCCTAGTCCTCATGTTCCTTTTTCTGTCTTCTTTCATTAAAAAACTACTTTTTTCATGTCTCTGCTTTGCTGTTTTAAAAGCTAGTTAGAATCCTTCAGAAATCTGATGGTTTACAAACAAAGTTCTCTACCCACATGCATCTTAGAAGAGGTATTTTGGTTTAGGTGCAACTTCCACTCATGGGATACATAAGAGAAACACATTACTGAATGGAATGGAAACTGTACTTTAATGAGTCAAACAAGGCTTTACACTATAGGATGTTTAGGAATCCTGGAAATCCATTATAAGCTTTTTCTACCTCCTCTGCCTCAAATTACCATTTTACAGGTACATGCATTTGAGAGGGACAATGAGGTCAAATAAATGCTAGAAGCTAAAAATCCATCAGTTGTGAGTCTGCCAGTGCTTGCAATTTGCTATGTGAAATTCACTATTTGTCTGTTCTTGAAATTGCTCATCCTTAGCACAGAGATAAGGAAATATATAACATCCAGCTAATGGATATATTCTGATATTTAATTAATTGCACAGTCTTTCATGGGAAAAATTGCTTTTGTATAAAACTCCAAGACCCTATCCCCACCTAGAATTATTCAGAGACACTTACAGGTTTACTTTCAAGGTAAATCAAACTAAAATATGACTAAGATGCTTCTATACTAAATAACCTTAAGATTTTAACTATTTTTATGTATAGACAAGATATAAAAACATGATCTTTTATTTTAAAATGAATTGCAGTCAACTATTTATTTTCAGAAACAGCTATATGGTTAAGAGAAAGGCCTTGAACAGTAATATTGTCAAATTATACTAAGGGCATTCAGTGGGCTTTCTGGAATTATACATGTGTAAGCTAAAGAGAATTCAGTACTTTTTCAAAAACATTATTAACAGCAACTGAAGAATCCTCTAGACATTTCCGTGTGTGACATACTTTTATACACTATGCTATGACTACTAAATATTTTAAGGAAAAAACTGTTATTTAATCTGTCTTTGCATATCTCTTGAATAGTCCTATGAGAAAGAGTGTTGGGGAATGGCTTAAGAACAAGGACCATGGCTCACTGCAAGATATATTAGCAGAAGCTAGGCATGAGGCCTAGCCTAGCTGCAGGGACAGGATATCCGTGAGGAGGAATGTTGGGATAATAATAGGATGCTTTGGTTAACAGAAAGAGGGACTTTATATCAGCATAAGATGATATCAGGATGTTTTGGTCAACGGATAGAGGAGCTATGTAGCACCTGGGACCACCAAGGGGTGGTCGTAGGGAGAGTGTGACTTCTTGAATGTACCTATGGGAACTATCATGAATATGTATAACTTGTGTGTACTCCAATCAGCATGTATTAGTGATTAGCATAATAGTATATAAGTAGCTGCAAGTGTGAAAATAAATGAAGTTTGCTTATTAATCATATTGATTTCCTGCACTCTTCCCTCACCGTTCCGCAAAAGAGGTGTCAGCAGCTCACTAGGACTTTATCCTCATTAAATAATCTAAAACAAATTCAGTAGTTACATAGGATCCAGATTTCCTTCCTCTGACTGCATTTTAGAATAGTAATAAATTTGGATGTGGAAACTGATGGCTTATACATCTCAAGTTCAGGCGCAGAATGAAGTGTTCTTATTTCTGCATGATAACCTGCAAACTATTTAGGAAAACAGAAGCCACGAGCAGCTCTTCAACCCAGGGTCTTTTGCAGTTTATAACATCATTTTCTTCAAAAGATCATGACATTCTGGGTAGTCACTGCCACCTGAATATCACAAATAGTGGTGATATTAGAGCACTGAGCCCCAGATTCACCCATCCACATTCAACTGCCAAGGTGGAATGCTGATACATGTTCTGTAGGTGGCCCTGCATTACTATGCAGAAATGCCTAGACCACTATGACTTGGCATCTTCAAAAAGTAGAAACTAAGGGATAAAGATTGATGGACTGGTTAAGAACCTACCTGGCTGCTCATGAGTACTAGATCTGAAGATATTAGAAAGCTCAGGATTAGTTTTCACACAACCAGAGAGAGGAATTACTCTGTCTTCTACAGGCCTGTGTCTTGTGTCAGGCTTCCTCTTCTGTTTCCATCTTCTACATTTTGGTAATCCCTAAATCAGGTTTTGCACAGTAAGTGATGTTGATTAAATTTTAAAATCTTGATTACTATGTTTAGGGTACTGCATGTAGTGGCTCCATTTTCAGTGGTGCTGTGAAATTTCATCTCTCCCTACTAAAAATTAGTTTAAATATGGTTTTGAAAGAGAAAATTTATAATTTAAGGGAGTGGCTTTAGGCCAAAATTCCTTGGGCATCTACTCTTTGAAGCATCTTCCAGAATCTTGTGTTTGGTATGAAGACATGTTGCAGTGTGTCACATTGAAGAATGGGCCTCTTGGGATGTGATTCCCAAACAACCATCCAGTTGGGCACTGAGCCATCAGGAGTGTGATGACAGGGAATACTGAAGAGAAGGAATAGCTTTAGCTCAGCATACAGCTGCCATTCCTGACTTATTTGATAACCTGCTTTTACTTTCAGGCGTTAACAAAATTGGTTTTATCTGCCATGCCTACAAGTAACATGTATGAAAGCATCTGACATTCCACCTAGCAGGGCACAGTGATAAACAAATATATTAACTAGTCATTCTATTGAATACTGTGATTCACAGAGCAGTGCAAGAAATTCACTTTACCCATGGCTCATATCTCTCTCATATCACTGCTGTGGGGCCCAGTATGGGACTTCTCTGGTGCTTGCTCAGCATCAGTGGTGACAGTGATGTAATTGCCATCGGGGGGTTGGGTTCAATACTGGTTTTGTATATATTTGTATATATTCCATTTTTATAATTATTAATTTCATTTTCATTAAAGCTGTTATAGTTTCCTTTTCTAATTGCTAAGTCTCCCTCCCTTATTCCCTTTCTCTTCCCCTCTGGGGAGGGAGGGGGGGTTAACAGAGAGCATCTGTTATAGGTCTAAGGGTCTGCCCTGACCCTAAACTGTGACACTATCACTGACTTATGTTAACCTAATTAATTTTTTATTTCACAGCAGAGTATTTTGAGATACTCCTTTATGGTAAGTGTTACAATATATAAGGTATGCCCTGCCACTGTGTCTGTTTCACAAAAGCTGCTTTTGTGATAAATTGAACATTATATCATATCTCAAGATAGCTAATCTCAGTTTCACAATCAGCAGTGTATCAGATTATCATTTATTTATTTTTTACCATGGTGATTTAGGTTCTAGGATATTCTCATATTCTTTGTTAACACTGAAAAGAATATACAGAACATTAATTCAGCTGAAATGTCTCCTATATGTTTGAGACATTATGATTTCAAACAGGGAAGTTCCCAGGGTATATTGAGTATTTTCTGCTCCTACCCCCTCCACTTTATATTCCTTTGAGAAAACAGGAATTTATACGGAGTTTTAAATAAATGTAAAAAGACTTTAAATACTTATTTGCCACAAGATTAAATTTAATTAAAATCTGATATTATTTTAGGACTCTGATCTAAACATTTTGTGAATGGGGAGGAATACATTCTGTTTTCCAGACTGATTTAAACCCTGAGCTTTGAAACACAAATCTGATTAAATAGATTGTTGAGGTGGTTGGGTGATCCACTTGTTCATTGCATTTAGGAACACTTTCATGATGAGCCAGCATAATGATTGTATTTGGGTGTAGTAGAACAGCATAGATGAAACTAGGTTCTGGGGAAAGGAATGAAATGTACACTACTCAACAGTGCTTGATGTTGATTTTATGCTATCTTCATAGTTTGGCAGATGGCTCTGGCCTGCAAGTCAAGAGTTGTACTGCATATAAGCTGTCAAGGTTATGGAACAGATCATCCTGAGTGCCACTGAGCAGCACATACAAGACAACCAGGGGTTTAGGCCCAGTCAACATGGGTTTAGGAAGGGAAGATCCTGCCGAGCCAATCTGATTTCATTCTATGGCTGTGCGACCTGCCGGAGAGACAAGGGGAAGGCTGTGGACAGGATCTACCTAGACCTCAGCAAAGCCATTGTCAGTCCTTCCTTGCTACCATTGCTGTGTGCAAAAGGTAGGACTCATTCTCTCCTACCTACATAAAAATACAGCTAGGTTCCATCTGAGAAAAAATGTTGACTTGTCCAATTACAGCATCCTCTTGGAAAAGCTGACAGCAAGTGCCTTGGACAGGTGGACCCTTTGCTGGGTTAAAAACTGGCTGGATGACAGGCACAAAGAGTGGTTGTGAATGATGCCACATCCAGTTGGTGTGTGGTGACTAATGGTGTCCCCCAGGGTTCAGTACTGGGCCCAGTTCTAGTTAACATCTTTACTGATCTTTACTTAACTAATTAACCCCCTGAATGAGGGGATTGAGTCTACCCTTAGTAAACTGGCAGGCAACACTGAGTTGGGGGGGAGCGTTGATCTCCTGGAGGGCAGGGAGATGCTGCAGAGGGACCTGGACAGGCTGGGTCAATGGGCTGAGGCCAATGGGACGAAGTTCAGCAAGGCCAAGTGCAGGGTCCAACACTTTGGCCACAATAACCCCACACAGTGCTACAGACTGGGAGATGAGTGGCTGGAGAGCAGCCTGGCTGAGAAGGACTTGGGAGTGCTGGTTGACAGCCAGCTGGACATGAGTCAGCAGTGTGTCTGGGTGGCACGGAAGGCTATGGGATCTTGGCTTGTATCAGGAATAGTGTGGCCAGCAGGACTAGGGATGTGATTCTCCCCCTGTACCCCAAGGCCTCACCTCAAATAGTGTGTGCAGTTCTGGGCCCCGAGCTTCAAGAAGGATATTGAGGTGCTGGAGCAGGTCCAGAGGAGAGCAATGAGACTGGTGAAGGGACTGGAGGGAAAGTCTTATGAGGAGAGACTGAGGGAGCTGGGGTTGTTCAGCCTGAAGAAGAGGAGACTCAGGGGAGACCTCATCACTCTCTACACCTGCCTGAAAGTTGTAGGCAGGTGGGGGCTGGACTCTTCTCCCAGGCAACCAGTGACAGGACGAGAGGACATGGCCTGAAGCTGCGCCAGGGGAAGTTTAGGTTGGATATTAGGAAGCACTTCCTTACAGAAAGGGTGATTAAACACAGGAATGGCCTGTCCAGGGAGGTGGTGGAGTCACCATCCCTTTTGGTGTTTAATGAAAGGTCAGATGTGGCACTTAGTGACATGGTCTAGCTAGGTGTTGTGGTGTTAGCTCTTAGGCTGGACTTGATGATCTTGGAGGTCTTTTCCAGCCTCAATGATAATTCTGTGGAATTTACTTTCAGACAAGTTAAATATTGGCAATAGTAGACAGTAATTAGCCTCAATGATAATTCTGTGTATATCAATTTCTGTAGGTTTGTGAAGAGGAAAGGGAAAGGTATGAGGTGCATTCAAGAGTGCTTTTCCCTCTAAAAGAATTTCCTGAGTATTTAGGAGGTGGAAAAAGGAAATCGTTAACTGGCATGAATTATTGTGGATAGAAGGACGATTACCTCTTTATTTCCTGAAAAATTTCATGGTTGCAGCAGCACAGGTTTACCACAGAGAAAAAACAAGAGTGGTACAGCAGCATGAATGGTAGAATAACAAATAAAGTCCTTCTTGGGAAATATCTGCAGATTCCTTTGTAACACAATGTATATACTCAGATTAGTTTCATGTTAGCGTATTTTTGAGTCACTTATCGTTTTCATCTGTCTGAATCTAAAATCAGCCCCTTGTTTATTACTGTCTGTTATTGTTTATGGTTTCCTTTACAGCAACAACCCAGAATTCCCAATCATCATCAAATTAAATACAAGCATTCTTTTCCTCAGAGGGTTTATATTTCCCTTGATGTCAAGACAAAGACTATCACTGACCCATGGTATCTATACAAAGACTTTGGCAGAGATTATAAATGTGTGTAGATTACAGTGGGTGGGACAAGGAAGAGTGTGCAACTCACAGCCTTTGCAGGTTTAGTTAAACTAAGGATGAACAAGGGTGAAAAAACGTTGACTTGTCCAATTACAGCATTTGCAAATGGAGATGCCTGCTGTATATTGTAAAGAGGACTGTCCTTTAGGGTATGTGAGCAGAAACCAGTAGCTCTGACAGTTTTGCTCATTAGCATTTGCATGTGGGTAGTGATCAAAAGTGACTAAAATGCCAGAATGAATATTTTCTGCACCTATTTTTTTGTTTTTAACACTTAGGGCATTTTGGAATATTTCTTCAAATGTGCTTAAAACTGGATTTTCTGTTACACTCAAGTCAATTCAATAGTGCTGCAGCTGAGGGGCAAAATACATGTACTTCATGCTTGCTCTGAAAATGATGATAAGATGCACCAGAGTTGATGGTAACAGATAATATTTCCAAAGGACTGTCTGTCAGCCTTAAATAAGCGAAATGCCCCAATCTCCTTACCTTCTATCTTACAGTTTTGCTGTTAAGAACTTCCCCATGCTAGAAATTGCTTTCTGGGAAAACTGGATATAGAATGTGTCTCATTCTGCATCACGGAAAATAAATAAAAGACCTTTCATTGTATCTTCTCCTCCCCTCTCTACCCCAAAAACACAAAGCACAAAGAGAAGAAAGAGAGCAAGAGAGAGAGAGAGAGAGAATCACTCCTCATTTCCTATGTTATCTTTGGATTTCTTCTTTCTCTGCCTTCCGGTGAAGATGTATAGCAATTAAAAAACACAGGGGTGTTTATTAATTAAAGTTAGGTTAGGAGTCTCTATCCTGAAATTTATCATTACAGGACTCAGACTAATTTCTCATTTCTATGTCATAGAATCATCTATGTTGCCTGCTCAGTTGACATGGTGGTATAGTTGCTTTCTTCTGATTGGCTGTAGAGACATTGCTGCAGAAAGCAGGCCACCCAAAGTATGCTCCAGGATGATGAAATCCTTTGCCTCTTTGTGCCAGTTCTGCATACAGAAAGGTAACTACACTGCCTTTTTCAGAAATACCTTTCCCCTTATAACAAAATCCAGATTTAGTTATTTTTACAAAAAAAAAGTGAAATATTTATCAGATGACAATTCACCATTGGTGCTAATTAAAGGATACTGAGAATATAATTGCAAATATTTGCGTTAATGGATTATTTTATGACAGTAAATCTTTAAATTAAGCAACCGAGAACAATCCTTTCCAAAGAAATTTAACTTTTTGAAATGCAGGAATAATGCTAGAGTACTTATTGTCATCCAGGAAGGCAATTATGTGGGCTAAAGCAGCACAACATATGAGTACAGGACAATCTTTTCTCTGATAATCTCAATTGACTGCTGCATCTCTAACTGATCTTCAGGCCAGCTCTTCTGTGAGATTGATTAGAAGGGGCCATTTCTCAGTTTTACATTGAAGATGGTTTTGATTTATTGGGCATTCTTCTGTCAGGAAAGAAACAGATGTCATCTATCCCAGGAAGGTGAAATGAAACTTAGAGTATTTTGTTGTTCCCTTATATTATAATATATGAGCTATCATAATTTTGCCTAGCTATATTTTCTTTTTAAGCCATTTGTTTTCTTTTTATTTTTTCCTGTTCCTTTCAGATAGTATTGAAAACTGTTTTCACGCCTAGGATATGAAGAATCATAGGAACAGCTTTACAAAACTTTATTTCTCTTTGTTCTCCTTTTTTATCTTTACCTCAGGTAGGTATTTAGTTACACTTAAACTTTATTCTAGTGCTTATCCATACTTTTAAAGCAAAGATATGCAGAGTGTGCTAAAAAGATATTTGTTTCCTTGTATAAAACTTTAAAGGTTACTGCTAAAACATGCTACACATTGCTATTTTTTAATTGAATGTAGGTAACCATGCACATGAATAGCTGCAATTTCTTTCCCCTGCCCAAGTTAAAAACAAAATTTTTGCTGTATTCTTAGTTATGAAATTGCATTCAGTAGTTCGAAATGGGGATGGAATTATCTGAAAGAATTGGACAAATAGTCATGAATTTTAATCATGAGTAATATTAATACTAGAAGGAGAATTTTTTTTTTTGGTGCTTCATAAAATCCAGAAATACTACATGTTTTGATGACCAGTTATTTTATGTTACTTACAGACAGGAAAAGTCTTCTGTTCTATATTCTCATTGATATGAAGGACAACACTCATATGGGTATTAATGGATGAAGGATTTTTTTTTTACATGTGCTGTGACTTCTTGGGAGAGATCTAGAGTCATGGAATATAAAATTAATCTTATCAACAGAAAATAGTTGAGTTCCCAATTAATATTTTTACAATGCCTATTATCTACCAACTTTGACCATCTTATTTTCTCTCTTCAATGCCAGTTTCTCATGTTTATCCTTGGCCAGTGAGCTCCTTTAGCCTGGTATTTTGTCAACTCTATTATGGACTTATAACCATGATTTACAACTGAATGTACATCCTAACCACATTTACTCTTCAGTAAACGAAGAGTTTTTAGGCGGAGCACTTTTAAATTGATTAGCCGAGGTGAAAGTATTAATGATCACACAACTGTATTCACAAAATGAAAACTCAGAAGTTAATTCACGACCAACTCACATTCTATTAGGTAGGCATGTTGAAAATATTGTTATTATTGTGAGTCCCCATTATTAAGTATAGAATGTTTGTTTGCTGAAAGAAGTGAAGGAGAATTTTCAGAAGGTTTAATCTCTCCATTTCAGTGGAAAACTTCGTAAAAACTACATCAGAGAACAGCAGTTGAACTCATGAGTATTCTGGAAATAATCTGTAACGATGACGAACTACTTTAGTCCAGACATAGGGAGGTTCTTA
Source organism: Todiramphus chloris collaris (assembly GCA_025345505.1). Lineage (NCBI taxonomy): Eukaryota > Metazoa > Chordata > Aves > Coraciiformes > Alcedinidae > Todiramphus > Todiramphus chloris. The sequence goes on from JANVCC010000035.1 coordinate 1,891,271, forward strand.
GTAAGAAATCATTACCATAATTATTCTCGGTATTAGATAAATATTCTATTATTAAGACAGAAGTTATATGTTTGTCTTATCAGTTTTCATATATAAATGCATACAAGAATGAAAGTAATGTATCTGTGACAAAGCTTCTCTGAAAATTGTTTCAAAATTTGTTACAGACCATATTATTCTGGCATTTTTGTGGAGCATTTAATCACATCTCTGTGGAACAAAGGCTTCTGTTTTCAGTCTGTAACAGTAAACCAATCAGTAACAAAAATCAGAAAACAGTAAAAGGAGGAAATGTTTTGATGAAGAAATGGTTGTTGAAGGGTTAATTTATTTTCAGATAAAATTTGCTGTTCTGTGAAAAGGGAAGGGAATTTTTCTGCACTTCTTTTACCAGATTTCTCCCATTACTCCAACTCTTCTCTGATTTTCCTGATTTTGTCTAGGAGGCAAATGTGAGTGATGTGATCAAAGATGCACAATTACTTCTTCACCAGAGATGTTATGTTCCACACACAATATTGACACCATTTAAAAATCTTCTGTTCTCAGGTTTCTCTACCTTTCTAAAGGAATCCTGGGTCCTAAGGCTGTCTCCACTACTGTTACTGAACATATAGGACCAGGCCTCAGATGTTTCTCAAGCTGCATTCTAAAAATTAGTCCAGGTGCATTTACAGATCAGTACAATCCAGTGTTACAGTTATGAGATAAGATGGCACAATACAATAAATTAATTAAGATCCATCACATCTTGCTATAATATTAAACACATATTAATCATGATAATTTATAGTACTTAACTAATTTTTGGCATAAATTGTCATCTGAAGCCATTACCAAATGACATGGTAACCACTATTAGCTAGGAGTATGCTTCAACCTATCATTAGTAATCAGATATAAACCTGCAATATTACATCCATGTCAATATTTCCTTCTATCTACATTCCTATTATTTGAAACATAGTCTTGCACATTTTTCTGTAACTCATGTTGCACATGGGTAGGCTAAAAAACCACCACCCATTCAGTTTCTTAAAGTGCTCATCATTATTCTGACTGAAATATCATGAAGGCGTTGAATTCTGACACTTGCGTAGTTAACTGCATGAACAATGAAAATGCAGTTCCTAACATAGAAAATAAATTATGATCCTTTATTTCAGTATTTGTGCCAGACCATTACATCTTACTGTAAAACAGACAAACTGTAAAAACTAGTGGGTCATATAATTATAGTTGAAACACAGTAGGGGGAAAAATGAACATATTTAAATGCCATTTTTCAGATTAATAGCTCAGCAATGTACACTATGTAGGCAGTAATTGTGCTGAGTGTAACAAGTTCTGACTTTTGTGTAGTACTAAAGCAAATTATTCAAGTAACAATGGAGGTGAAAACCATTTCAGAAGTAGATTACACAATCAGCTAAATCCAGATGTAATAGTCTTAAATACCAGTACATCTTAATTTCAAATTGGACTTAAATTCCATATTATGTTATGCAGAAAATAAGGCTAGAGTTGTGTTAGGTATTTCATTCTAAATTATCTGTCTTTGTAATGAAGTTGGACATGCTTTTTTCAACAAAATATTTTCTTTCTTGTTTTGTAGATTTTGTTGTTGTTGTTTGTTTTTATCAATTAGAAAAAATACGAAGCAGTCAAGAGACTTCATTTTCATGAGTTTTAGAAAGCTCAGATAACAGACAAGACCCTGGTGAACAAAATCTACTGAGGACCAGAGCTATGTTGTTAGAAGGTAGTTTGCAAATTATTTTCACTTGAGGCAGAATTTACTATAACCTGGGAAATGTTCTAGGAGCTAACTGACTGCTTTCAACTTCTATTATAGCTAACAAATTAGAGCAAAAAGATTCCCAATGATTCCTTGAAAACCAGATCATGTCCCTACTGTGTTCCTGTAAAGAATGCTAGGTTTTCAGATTAATTCTGTCAAAATTGGGAGGGGCACTCCAACAGTGTACCTGATTTATTGTTTTGTGCTGGCCATTACCTAGAGTATCACCGGGCGGGGGGGGGAGGGGGGCGGGACGGAGGAGAAGTGTGGGGGTAGCAGGGAGGTGAGTTAATTTGCTACATGTGTATTTATGTTACTTTAGGAAAGGACAAGTACATTTGGAGTGGTACATCGGCATGTAACTCAGAGAAGAAACAAGCTAATTCAGATAAGGAAATTTAAGTTACTAGAAATGGTGAGTAAATAAAGGTGTCCTATTCAACATGTTTATTGATGACCTGTATGAGGGGACTGAGTCTACCCTTAGTAAATTTGCAGATGACACCAATTTGGAGAAGAGTGTTGATCTGCTGGAGGGCAAGGAGATGCTGCAGAAGAACCTGGACAGACTGAGTAGGTTGGCCAAGGCCAACAGTATGAAATTCAACAAGACCAAGTGCAGGGTCCTACACTTTGGCCACAATAACCCCATGCACTGCTACAGATCTGGGGATGAGTGTCTGGAGAGTGGCCTGGAAGTACTGGCTGACAATCGGTTGAACATGAGCCAGCAGTGCATCCAGGTGGCACAGAAGGCCAATGGGATCTTGGCTTGTATCAGGAATAGTGTGGCCAGCAGGACTAGGGATGTGATTCTCCCCCTGTACTGTGTACAGTTCTGAGCCCTTCACTTCAGGAAGGATATTGAAGTGGGGAAGCAGGTCCAGAGGAGAGCAATGAGACTAGTGAAGGGACTGTAGGGAAAGTCTTATGAGGAGAGGCTGAGAGAGCTGGAGTTGTTTAGCCTGGAGAAGACTCAGGAGGGTCCTCATCGCTCTCTACAACTACCCGAAGGGAGGTTGTAGTCAGGTGGGGGTTGAGCTCTTCTCACAGGCGACTAGTGACAGGACAAGAGGGCATGGCCTGAAGCTGCATTAGGGGAGGTTTAGATTGGATATTGCAAAGCACTTCCTCATGGAGAAGGTGATCAGACATTGGAATAGACTTCCCAGGGAGGTGGTGGTGTCACCATCCCTGGGGGTGTTTAAGGAAAGAATGGATGTGGCACAGTCTAGCTAATGTGATGATAACAGGTCATAGGCTGGTCTTGTTGATCTGAGAGGTCTTTTCCTGTAAATGATACAGTGCATACATATTCAGAAATCAAACAACAGAAATATTAGAAAAGATGGGAGTTGTCTTTAAGAAACACACTTCTAATGACTTCACTTTGCAGTTACATAGCCTTTATAAAATAATTACAATATTTACATCATTTTTTTATCTGCTTGAACTAAGTTGCAGTCAACATTCTGAATAAGTTTTTTCCATAACTTGATACTTTATGTTTTGGAACTTTTAATTTATAGTGGAGAACACAGAAAAGTGTAAACCAAAGGAAAAGTTTATATATCAACTTATGTATGTTATGACTTGATGCGGAACAGACTTTCTGGTTTGCGTGCTTATGTTTGATGTCTGTTCAGTTTATTTTGCTGAAGCATGAGGTCTCTCTTTGAGTCCTGAAAACCCTTTTAGGGCACAAGTTGACAAAATATCTTATTCTCTATTATTTTAGTAGTCATCATGACCTATGTGATCAAATGGAATTGCTTGAAAGTCCAGATATATAATGCAGTAAAAGTGAGGCTAATATTTAATGTAATCTGACTGGGTTTTTGAGGAGCATATGCATAAATGATCAAGATGTTAAAGCACAGTAAAATTTTTATCATGAGCAGTCAGTCCTTCATTTCCAATTTTACTCTATGAAGCAGGTTTCTATTATTGACACTGAAGACATTAAATCATCATATCAAGGACTAGCTTAATTATACACTCAGAAAGAACTTGAGAAACTGTAATTCACATGTTCTCTCTGTATGGTAAGTTTATTGTTATAGTTATATATTTTTCAGAAAGCATTTTTTTTTCTGAGATGATTCTTTAAATTAAGAAAATTAATAAATAAAACCACTAATAAAACAGATGAATTTTGATAGGAAAACTATTTAAGATTTATACTTTACCTCTGGTAAAGTGGTACTCTCCTACTCTGACAGATGCAACAGTGAATAGGCTTCTCAAAAATACCTGTGACAGAGGTGTTGCGTGAAAGAGCAAAGTATTTTGGCAGAAAATAAACCCTCTTGCATTCCAGCTGGTCCTCAGATATCAGAGGGGCTGGGGGCAGCTAGGTTTGGATTCTGAGTGATGTCCAATTTAGCACTATTAGTCCAGTCGCATTCAGTCTGGCTGAACTATCAGAGCTCGGATTCACTAATAGGGCACTGTTATTTGGCACTATTAGTCTGGTCGCGTTCCATGTATCTGAACTAGCACGGCTCTGGATTCACTAACAGCACCCTGCATTCCCTGTCTAGTCATGTTCCACAGTACCAGGCAGCCAGTAAGGAACTTCTGTGACTAGTTGCATGAAAAGTGCAGTTGATTGAGAGCAACAGAAATACAAGTTCTTTTAGATGGCTGGTGATAAATACACTGTCTGCAAAGTATAAATATATATGGTATACCAAATGTGTTAAATCAAAGAGCAGCTCAAGAAGATTTCTAAGTTTAAGAGTCTGGATCTTACCCAAAGGCGTCCCTAAGGGGGGGGAAGCAAGGTTCAGCCTGTTGACTGATCCCAGGAGTCAGAGATGGTTCATGATGATGTCTTCCCCAACATCCCCTTACTTAAACCATTTTTATAATAATTTTTACCTTCAAGGTGGAGCTTGGGTGACTCTAGTCATAAATACCTTTATTATGATTGGTGTAAACTTCTCTCTCTTCACTTTTAAAGATACAGCTGAAGAAAATGCACAGTGCAAACTCAGTGAGGCGTGGTCACACTTTGGAGGCAGGTAGCCTTTGGGACGGAGGTGTATTTTGATATTATAATGACATTATAATGAGCAAAGTTTGCACAAGGACAGTACTTTGTTAAAAACTGGCAGACTGTTAGCACAGGGTTGCAAGCAGGCATCTTATCAGTCCTGTAGTACCATGAAGTTCCCATCTCCACTGTGATTTCACAGGGCCTGGCCATGGAATCTTCACTTCACTCCATCTCCCGTGCTGCTTGCAAGCAGTGTTGCTTAGGGAACTGTTGTTCCTTGCATACCAGTTGCACTCTACCTTGAAAGTTTCTTTCTTGTTATACCTTTCCATAATGTGTGAACAATGCTGCATCTTTAGTATGATTTTAATTTTTAAATCACCTCCAGTCATTATTTCACAAGAGGCCAAATCCTGATTTTAGTGATATTAACATAAGCCATGATAACCTTATGGTCAGAGAAATATGTGCATCAGAATTCTCCGGAACATTTTTGTAAAACTCACTGGACATGGAAATGAGCTGCACCTATTGACTATCTTGTATTTCACTCTTTTCCTAAAACATTCTTCTGCTTTAGGAAGCTATCTTCAATGCACAGTATTTGATTACCTTATCTGCTTCTAGACAGATAAAAATAACTTAGTAGATCTGTGTTCATTATCACTTGATAGCAGACTGACATTTAATGAAAAGCACCCGTACTCATTCTTTGCTCATTTTTGAAAGGCTCCAATGCTTACATTTAACATAATTGTGTTTCAGTGAAGTCCTGTAACAATCATCAGACAAGGCAGGCTGCTTATGTACATCTTTCTGGACTTCAAATAGTTACTTCAAAATGTGATTAATATGCTGCAAAAACTGCAGAGAATTTATTTTTTTACTGTTTCTGGTCAGTCTTGAAAGAGTTGCCATAAAAAGAAATATAGGGAACGAGGTCACTGTCATTGTATATACTGTGTATGACATTAACAGTCTCTGGTCAGCATATGAAATCACATAGATATCCATCTATTTCATCATGTAAAAGAAAAGAGATACTTCTGAAAGTACCCATCCATTTGTAATCATTCTTTAATGAGCATATGTGATGAAAATGGCCTACTAGGTAAGGAAGTTCAATGACATATGGACAGTCCAGGATCTCTGCAGAATACTGATTAAGCACCTTAAAACACATGTGTGTGTTCATCACTTAGAACAAGCAGACTAAGGATATATGTCCTTAAATATCAGTATTTATTATTTGTGTGCAAGTACTGCTGTGCTTTTTGTGTGATTTATAGGATTACTGTTCTCAGCTAACTCCATTTTGTAGATAAGAGAAATCATAAATTGATGGTAACCAGAATGTCACTGTTGTATAATTGTGTCAAAGATACTACATCTTCATTGGAAGTCTATCAGGAAGATTCAGGAGAGTAAATAACACTGTGTATCAGTTCTAAGCATTTCTAATTTCTTCCTTTTCCCTTAAATCTATGTTGTAATTTACATTCACTTTCAACTCAGTAAACAGTTTCCTTTTCTGTTTGGGGTATCACTGAAAGGGAATAAAAATATGTAAATCTGCTGTTCTCCATTGTCTGAGGTTCATGGGGTGTAGAATAAAACCAATTGTTATTATTCTGATTGTTGTACATTTAGTGTTTACTTTAGCCAAGGAAAGTTGACATGACTTACGGAAATTAGTAGGAGGGAGTATACTCTGTACAGCTCCTTCATAACATCTGTGTTTTCTAGCTCCCCTTCTAGACCTCATTTAACATGTGTATGACATGTAATCAAAGTCCTCCAGTTTAAAAATTAAGGTTTTCTCATCTGTAAGTTAAACCAATTTCTTTTTTTCCCTTCTCATCTCTTTCTCTCTCTCTCTCTTTTGTTTGTTTGTTTGTTTGTTTGTTTGCTTTGGGTTTTTTTTGGGGGGGGGTTTTGTTGGTTGGTTTTGGTTTTGTTTGTGTGTGTGTGTGTGTGTGTGTGTGTGTGTGTGTATGTGTGTGTGGTTTTGTTTTTGCTTGGGTCTCTTTTCTTCCTTGTTACACAGCTTTATCACCTTTAAATCATCTTGCCCTCACCACAAGCCTCTAAAATCACTGGGGAAAATGTCAAATTCTGGAAATGCTGGTCTATCCTCAGCTTTTGCAATGCCACTACTGCATGGTTTAGAAACTGTTGTGGTAAAATTTTTAACAGGGATTTAGTTCTGGTCTTAAGAAGATATTAATTTCAATGCAGTTCATTAAGACGATCTTTAATTAAGACCATCTTTGAAGGTAAATTTATAAAGGGGATTTGTCTTTTAACTGGATGTCTGTAGGTGTGCTTTCACCTTGCACTCATTTTTGATAGCTGCCTAAGCTCCATGAAGCTGCTGTCTAGGTTTAATATTCAGATCTTGTTTCAGTGCTTAAGTTTCTGTCATCAGATTCTTACCTGCATTCTAGCAGCTGTGCAATATGCATGCCTGGAGCCATTTAGCTTTAGCTGCTGTTGTAATATAGAACTACATCAAATAAGAGATTTAGAAGCCTTTGTTTTTGGATGCCAGATAAGAATCCAGAAGCCTGGTGCTATATTTGCCCAGGTGCTCATACTAGCATTTTTCCCTTCTGACCTGAATTGCCCCAAACTGATTTCTGCTCAGCATTTACAAGCTATTGGCAATACAGTGTGTTTCTAAATGTGCACAATCAGCAGGCTACTCTGTGTGATCCGTAGTGCATATTCTCACTGCAGTCCTCAGAACTAAAATGAATGGGTGGGTTACAATACTCATTTCTCTCAGCCTTCCTTTTCCTTGCTTTTCCTTTTCTCACTCTTGGAATGCTACAGTATCCAGGCAAACTAGTTTAACTGTCTTCCTTGAAACTGCTTGCAAAAGAGTAGTGAGTTCCTTTTTATCTTGAAATATAGATATGGAAATGGAGCTATGAAGACACTAACTAGCAAACTTTGATCATGCCACTGTTGTAGAAAACAGACAGGACCATATTTCAATAGCTTTCCACTCTTTATTAAGTTTTCTCAGAAGGCAGTTAAATAGGTAAGGGAAACAGCTGTATGTTGAATCAGGGACATAATGAACATTTAGCAGAAATATGCCATAAGAGTAGAAAGTTGATAACTATTTTTCAGTTTCTTCTTTTCCAGTTTTCCTTTGCTGTTTTCCTTCTAAAGTATATTATTTACTATGGAAACAGCAATGTCATTTGTATGGGTCTAATCACACTGATGTCCACTAGTACAATAATAAGCCATGTAAAAAATTTATTTAGAATATACAATATGATTTGGGAAACATAGAATTTTAGATGACAGAATACAATGAAAAGATGGAGTCCTGATTTGAGGTAGAACAGAATTAATTCTGTTCAGTGATTTTATTTTTCAGCTAAGTTTCTCCTAATGAACTGCATTTTACGAAGTTAACAGCATATTTTCACAGTGTCTGCTTCTAGCAGTGATAAAACTCCATGTTTAGAGTTAGTATCAAGGATTGGTATTCAGACCAAAGTCACTGCTAAATCCTGTGTACCACACTGGGGATGCAGAAAGTAAAAGGCCACACCTGCAGGGAGGAGCGGACAGAACAGGTGACCCCAAACTGACCAGTGAGGTATTTCATCCCATATACATCATATTCAGTACATAAGCTGAGAGATCACAAGGGTCAAGCTCTTTTCTTCAATGGTTGGTGTCTGAGGAGGACTCGGTCTGTTCTGCCCCTGATCCCAATCCATGTGTTTCCTGAATCCAGTTCCAGGATCCAGCTCCTGAATCTGGTTCTCACCTGCCACTAGTCTGGTCTGGTACTTCCCAAGTGCCTGCTCCACAGCATCAGTGGTCACTGATATAATTGCCATGAGGGCAGTTGGATATGATACTGGGCTTTTATATACTCCATTTTATTATTGTTATTTTCATTAAAGCTGTTTTAGTTTTCTAATCCATAAGTCTCTCTCCCGTATTCCCTTTCCCTCCCTATTTAGGAAGGGAGAAGGGTTAACAGAGAGCATTTGTTATTCATCTAATGCCTGGCCCAGCCTCTAAACCTTGACAAATGGCAAGGATTTCACCTTGCAAAGGAAGTCATGATATTCTTCCAGTTTTGCCAGAAATTAAGCAGTTGGAAATGTACATTTGCATATTCTCCTATTTCCACAGAAATAGTGGCAATAACTAATTTAGCCTGAATTCTGATTTTCATAGTTCCTATAATTAGAGCAACAACTATTCCAAAATGGATGTTTACTCTGTGAAGAAGGTATTTTATTTTTGTGATCCTCTGTCAAGATGCTTTGCTCTTGACAATCTCTCACTTGCTTTAGGGCTTTAAAAGTACTTTAACGTCCAGGTCTGTGTTGCTTTGAGTTAAAGGCAGCCTTGGTATATTAGTTCTGTGTGGATATATAAATCCTAAGAGAGAAAAAATTTATTTTGCAAATTACTTTTACAAGGATCCTACAAAGAATAATTACTGGGTTTGTAATAAGACTGGATCACTTACCATTATAAGAATCTTCCTTTCTTTTATAAATTATAATATGCTACCTGTTGATAAACAGATATGAATGCCACAAAAATATAAAGAATCACTGAGCAGAACGTCATGGTGGGTCTCCAAATAACCCTACCAGATATGCTGTGGACCAGAGTTTTTGAGATATTTCAACTACATTGTGTGTAAGCAGGGTGTCTCAGTTATATTTTATGCATGTTTTTGCATATAACCCCTTAATTTAAAAGCTCTGAATGTTTTTTAGATTTATTTTTATATGTGGATATTGTCCATATATTTTGTTTCTACCATCTTTTAATAATAAAAGGGTTAAGTTCTGATCAATTCTGAGTTGTCTAATAGATCATGCACAAAAAAGATACTTGTGATTAATTTCCATAGAGAATAATAAATTTTCACTACAACAAAATATATGCAGTTTTAAAATTTGTGGGATAGTCATTTAATATAAAGAGACAAAGTAGAGTGTAGTACCAAGTTCCACTGAAAAGTTAACTTTAGGAGGAATAATCGGTAGATTCATCAGGCAGTTTTCTATTCCTGGGTGAATGTTCAGCTGCAAACTTATTATGCCTTGTAAAGAAAAATCTCAGGACTTGTCACTTATATGATGAACTTTGGCTTCACAACTGCTTCCGGAATTTGAGCAGTTAACACTGTGAACTTTAATCTTTCCTTCATTTCAAATGCATTTGAAATAAAGATTTATTTGCATCACATCTGAAAGGTTACCATTTGGTGTCCTGGTAAGTGACACAGTTCTATTTTACAAACTGTTCATCTCTTTCAAGTACATTAGCTTCGAATGTTCATCTGTCTGTAGACTGTATACAGATTATTTACATTTCTGTTTTTATGTGAGACAGGGCAAGGATATATGCAGTGCAACTCCCTTAAGCTTTGGAATGCAGATTTCAGTTGGTTTTATACCACACTATATGAATTAGAGAGAATGCTAAAGTAAAAAAATGTTTTTAAAGAATTATTGGCGAAAATGCACCTCGAGTACTGTGTTCAATTTTGAGCACCCCAATACAAGAAAGACATCGAGGTGTTGGAGAAGGTCCAGAGGAAAGCAACCAACCTGGTGAAGGGCCTGGAGAACAAGTCTTGAGGAGTGTCTGAGGGAACTGGGGCTATTTAGTGTGAAGAAAAGAAAGCTGAGGGGAGACCTTACTGCTCTCTACAACTACCTGGAAGGATGCTGTAGAGATGTAGGCATTGGTCTCTTGTCTCAAGTAGCTAGTGACAGAACAAGAGGGAATGTCCTCAAGCTGTACCATGGGAGGTTTACGCTGGACATTAGGAAACATTTTTCACTGAAAGGGTTATCAGGCATTGGAACAGGCTGCCCAGGGAGGTGGTTGAGTCACTATCCCTGGATGTGTTTAAAAGCTGTATAGGTGTGGTGCTTGGAGGTATGGCTTAGTGGTGGACTTGGTAGAGTAGGTTTAATGGTTGGACTTGATGATATTGAAGGTCTTTTCCAACCTTGATGATCCTATGATTAAAAACAATATGAAACCATAGACAGAATTTTAGACCCTACATATTTAATGAAACAAATATTCATGCATACTTTAATCTGTTCACCTCCAGCTATTGATCTTATTCTGTCCTCCTTCATGTAGAGTCCTGTCAGTCCTTTCTCTCTAAGCACAATTATGAAAAACAGTTGTTCTTCACTTTACTGGTTATATCTTTGTCAGTTTTTATCTTTATCTTAACTACTACCGTTTCCACTCTCACCTCTCAACATCTCATCTCTTCCATTTGCCTTAAATGGTATTTCCAATACCTTGATTCTGCCATGCCCTATTCTATTCCATGTTGTTCCAGATCAGTGAAGCCCAAGGTTTTTAATCCTTTCTCTGTGGAAGAATACATTTATGCAGAAAGGCGAATATCAACTGTAAACTTCTTATTAGATTACCTATAATTAACTACATTTTCTGTAGAATACCTAAGGCTCAATGAACAGTTGGAGGTCCCTGCCAGGCTCTTGCATTATTTACAGAATGATTCAGTATTGGGACTGCATTAACAGTTTTTAACTTGGAAAATCTTTACATTAGGGCAGTCTTAATTTACCTCTTCAGTGGCACTGGACAGGTGGTCATTTCAGTAACTAATAAGGATATGTAAGAAAATTTTTGTTGTAACCCAAGCTGCGTACAACTTCCTATGAAGAGCAGCTGCTGCAATTGCCGATAGGAAAAGAATATAACAAGACTTTCAATGGTCAAAGATAAACTAGAAAAATCACCTCAAACCTTAGCACTGGAAGTCCATATAAGCAAATTTCAAGAAACAGAAAACTGACATTCCCAACTCCACTTGTGAGATTATTTTTCTCTTTTCCAGGCCAGGCAAATCATCTTTTTTCTCTTGTCCAGACAAGGATATTGTGTAACAGAATCTTGGGTTCTGACTGAATGGAAGAAAGGAAAAACCTACTTTCTGTAACATGTTGAGCCAGTCAGTAGGCGTTTGACAGAATTCATTTTTCATGGGTACTATGGTGGAATATTAATTTTTTTTTCTTTTCTACCAGTTTTCTAAATTCCTTAGATGTGTGTCGTATTATCAATGGATGCTCTAATGTTATTGAAAACTACTAGTCTCTTTTTCACAGTAAATAGTTTTATTGTTGAAAAATTCTGTTTATTACATTTTAGCTTTTCAGAAAGATAATATTTGTGGCAGATATTAAAACTTCGTTAAATTTTGTTGGAGCTTTTGTTTTATTTTATTTTTATGTCTAAAAAACAAGCAATCTAATAAAGTCTATAGAAGAACAGTTTCTACAAGTGGAAATTTTGGATTTTAACTTGAAATTCTTATCTAGAGAACCAAATGGTTAAAGCCAATTCTAAAAAATTCCCTTCAATAAGCAAGATTCCTAAGTGTAAGATCAGCAGCAAACAGCTTACATTTTTGACATTTGATGTACAGAGAAAACACAGTGTTTTCTGGACTACTGGAATGGCAGTATCCATGTATTTTTAGTGAAATTTCCTCTTTCATAGAATGCAGATACATCTTTCTCTCTTAATGAGAGATAGTAACACAATATGCCCATTTGCTGTGCTTACATACTGCCCTGCATGATTTCTTCATCCTATTGTTGGCTCTTTTACTCCATTTTGCCCAGTGCAGCAGCTTTTAATGTGAGAAACCTCCACATCTGGGATTATTTCTTTCAGACATGTTGGACCTCAAAGTACTGTCAGTAAATTTGTTCTAATTTTATGCAGTGATATAAACAAAACAACAAAATTACTTGATTCTTGGTAAGGACAGAAGAGTCACTCTTATGCACACTTAGGATGACATCACCAGTTGGTGTGTCAAGTAGTTCTTTAAAGGGATATCATACTGTGTATTTCCTGGCAAGCTCTTTAGCTTTACATTTTAATAAGTCATGACAGTACCTGGATTAGTTTAGGAACGAGAGGAGTCAGGGTGTTGAAAATCCTGGATTTCATTACTACTAAATAGTAGTTTGTATAGTAAAAGTAGTTCTACTATTTTCAGTATTTTACATTTATATTTTATTGTGTTAGATATTCTGCTACTATATTTTTCAAATGGTGAGATTGCAGCTCCTGAGAGAGATCTGCTAAGGGTTACAAAGCAATTAGAAATCTGAAAGTTGATCACAACAGCTGGTAAAGCCAACAATTCTGCTGTTCGCTGAGCTATACTGATATCAATCAGAATTTGTAATTGTTAGACTAGGAAACTGTTAGGTAAGAAAGTCTTTGACTAATTTGTTGATACCATAGTCTTCACATTGCACTACAGAATATCCACAGAACACATTCTTGGAACTATTAGCAATAATAAACACTACTGTGTTCCTTATGTGGCAACTCTGTCACAAATAACATGACTTATAATTCACTTTTATTGAGTGGCTCAGCAGTGGATTACTACAATCTCCTGTGTTCTTCTGTAGAGTTTAAATTGCATTTTAAACGTCAAGCACAGGGCAAATAAATGTATGGGTCTGTGAAACCCATGTCTTGGACTCTTGATTCCTAATTTGTAAATATTTCAGATTCTGTGTAAAAGTATTGTGAGTGACTGTTAACTATTCATATTGATTCATAGTTGTCTGTGTTTTTCTGTGTAAATTCCTTAGCCTTACTGCAGGAAGAGAAGTTTTTCATAGCTGTAAAAAATGCTATACCAGTGACTGCATGTAGGATGCTCTTATCTGTAATGCAGTGACAGAGAACAATCTGCTGCAAAACACAGCTATGCTCATTAGTGGTAATGTTTATAAAACAATACTTCAAATAACACAATTGATTAACATGTTCAAGAGAAAGTGCCAGTCTACTAGCAACCACACAACATTTAACTTTCATTTCCTTTCTTTCTTAGATCATGACATTATGAGACCCACTCTCAAAGTAAACAACTCCATATTTAATCACCTGTGCTGTGACATTTCATGGCAATAGTCATCAGCAACCATTATAGAAATAAAGTGCTGATGTAGGTATTGAACCAGAGGGGCAGCTTCTTTGTTTCTTAGGTTATTCCTAAAACATGTCTGACATTACCTGAAGCAAGAATCTTTCTGTTTTAAAAATGTTAGTACGCTATTCTTAAGGTCTCGATGTCTAGCTGTATTTTGTGTGACTCTATAAGCCCAGAATAGGAACTGGAGGTGGTTATAGAGGGATGGATGAGTACTAGCTCTCCCCTCAAAGCTTTTCCCCAACTGTCCTGTAGGTGTTCTGTCATTTCCAGACATTCATATCTGTAGTATGTTGGCTACACTCTGGCACTATCATGAGGTCAGTGCCTTACAGTAGTCATGGTCATGCTCTATTTTGACTGACTACTAATGCATTCCTGATAAATCCAGATTTGAAGGAGAAAGGGTGGCAAAAAATGTGAACAAAATGTGAATAAAGGTAGTCTGAACATTTTCCTGTTGCTTGGACTCAAACCCCTTCTCTAAAGAACAGTATTGTTATTCAGTTCTCCTCTAGAATGTTGAAAAAGAGAACAGCATATATAATAAAAATTTCAAGCGTGGTCAAAGAGTACCAGTAAGCCCTATAGTAGTAGCCATGAGTTTATACTGTAGTGCTGGAAAGATCAGAAATATTGTGAATAGATTGCTAAAGTAAGTCTTAAAAAAAAATAAAATAAAAAAATTTTAGCAATGTGTTAATGATCTTTTGAATAAAGAATTCTTTTTTTTTTTTTTGTATGTGTGTTTATATGAAAGCTGGCTTTAAATTGTAAAGAAAGAGACTGTTAAAAAAACCAATTTAGAGTCTCAGACTTGTATATGCCATTTACTATTCAATTGTAAACTTTCAAAGATATTTGTACCTCAGAGATAGTTATCTCTTTCTATTTCACCCTTTGCTCCTATCAAAAGTAATAAAAATGTAAATAAGTATACAGTGCTATCAACTTTTTCAGTCAGTTGCTTTGTAAGTCAAGATAATCAACACTAGATTGACGAACTAGTGGAAGTCTTTGAATCTTTCTATCTCTACCATAAGAAAAAAAAAAAAAATCAAGGTAATTTCAGTTTGGTTTTATAGTGCTTATGATTTTTTCCTCTGTAATATTAAATGAGAACATAAACCAAAATGCATTCCTCCACTCAACTTTTATTTGCTATATAAAGCTTCAACAATAATGTGTTTTCCTCTTTCATTCTGCTTGTGTTGATTGAAAAGTTTTACATATTTACCAAGCTCACACTTTGCCTGCATTCATGAATTATGCAATTAACTATGAACGCAATTTCCTGCATTTTACAGTAATAGCTTTAATTGTGTAATGCAATGCTGTATAGAGAGAGATCATTCATAAACTATAGAACATGTTAGAACAATTTCTTACACGGGTGAGTATTCTTAGGCAAACAGCTCAGATGATTATGGTAATTTGTCTAATAAGCTATTTCTGGGCAGGTTTTTTTTATGCAGGGATGATTTTCCTTAGCTAGAATATTTTCAGGAGCACTTCCACCAGATTAAATATGAGGAGGAGACCAATAGTATTTTGTATGTATACCAACAAGATTTTAGTAACTTTATTTTTTCTTCCTTATAGTAGGTTTATAAATACACATGGACATGAAGAACATAAGACATCAGTAGATGTTTAGCCCCTGTAATTCTACTGTAGATCATTTCATGTAGTTATCCTCAGTGATGTCCATATTATTTAACTGGCACCACTTTATGCTGTGTGTTTTAAGCTATGGATTAAGGAGAAGGAAGTCAAAGAATTGTGGTAATACAACTAGAAATCATTATCATTTTGCTTCACATTACAGTAAGTTTGCAACAGATCCGTGATCTCTGAAAACTGAGTAAGCAGCAAGACTTATTCAGAATTCAAAAGAGAGGAGAGCTCTGCATGTTCCATCATACAACACTTCAGAAAATGTTGTGGGTTTTTTTTTTCACTTGCAACCTTTAAAGGAAAATGTTGCCCTGTTACTTCTGGACAGTCAACTGTATTTACCTTTATCTGGCTTCCATTTACTCAGAGTCAGTGCATACTTTGTATTTTGAACTTCAAGAGTGTACCTAATTTGCAAAGTTGCACTTGAGACTATTACCTACAACAGGCCTGTCTTTATATCTAAGTGCTCATACACTGAGCTCTTAGATTGTATTTTGATTTGTCTTGCAGGTCTTTGTATGTTTTCTATGATTAAGAATAATAGGAGTAGTTAAAAGAAATTTAGAAACATGCATGCACTTGTTCTGTGCTTGGGATGGTCAAACTGCCATTTCAGGAGTGCACTTGACATCACCTGTAATACTGGAAACAGTCACCTCAAAGCATCTTTTTTTCCATCACATGATGTTAGTACAGTTCAGCCCATTATTCAGCTACCTGCCTGCCTGATTTGCTTTTGAAGCTTCTTGCCTCACTGAGGAACTGAGGATGGGACACCCTGAGCAGGATTCAGAGGCCTAAACAGAGACATTTGGTGCCATTTAGGATGTTCAGGAGAGCTAAGATATCCACAATGGCAGGCAGGAAGCAGGGGACACCTGCACCTTTCCAGGTGCCTAGCAGAGCACACCACAGCATCTTAGATGACCCTCATTACTTATCTGAGGGTAGCTGAATCCTATACATCATCTCTTTGTTAAATGCACAGTGAGGGAATTTGTGGCAGAGCATATAAAAGAGCAGCTGGAGGGACAAAGGGAAAGAGATTAAGATGGTACTTAGCTAAAACTAAGCAACTGCAGAACTCCATTTGCACACTGCCCACTGTATGCTTCATGCACAATGTAATCTCTGGCTTATTTGGAAAGCTGGTTCCAACTGTCATTTCCTCAGGCTGAAAACCTTGCTTTAATATTGCCCAGTAATTTTTAAGTTATTTTGCCTTTGTAGCATATGAATTGAGTTGCAAGCACAAAATTAGCATTGGAAAGAAATTGACTTTTGTTTATGTTTTACATGAAGTAATTTCTGAAAATTACACTTTTTTTTTTTTTTTTTTTTTTCTGTATCCTGCTTTAATAATGAAGCAACAATTCCCAAGGAATTTTCTGGTAATTATTGGTTTATTATTTAATGGCCTGAGGCAAGACTGAGAGGACAGAACATTCTTCTAAAGCAAGGAGGATCTGCAGTAATGGTAAATCTCTCTGGTATTATTGCTGTTATGAACCATTTTGAAAAGTTTATGATGCAGACGTGCAGGCTTGAAAGCACTCAGATTCATATTAAAGTATTCAGATATTTTAGAATACTTTAGCCTTTTTTAAAACCCCAATCCTTTCTAGCCTACATTTTAAAACAATTGCGAAACTATTTCATATTCTTTCTAACCTGAGGCAGCTAATGTTCTATATTCCTGTTCTCTTTCCACCTGTTACGAGAAAGTGGGAGCATAGCAGTAACTAGATGGAAATTCCACTCATTTTCTTAACATCTATCTACCTTAGCTTGGAAATCTGTACCACTTGTAAAGAGATAAATGTCAAGCAAAACTCTCCCTGCTGAGAAGTTTATGCTGGTGTACTTCTTGCTGGATGCTATGGCTCCTGATTGTCTATAATGAATCCCTCCTATTCTGCTGCTTTCTGGGGCAAACTAAGTAGGTCATTAGCCAAGGGAAATCTGGGTATGGACTAAATGCTAAAGCATATGCTTTCACACCAGCCTACAGTGTAAATAAGGCTTACACTGTATCTGGCTTTTCTGGTCCATGGAGTCCATGCAGAGGATATTTCATAACGTCTCATGGCTTTGCATAATCTTCCCTGACCCAAAGGTCTCAGTTCACTGTGCCTTCCATCACACTACGGTGTGTTGATATATGACATGTTTCATTTACATGTGCCCTTATGAAGTTATAATGCTTTCTCAGAAATGTAGACTCTGTTTTGGTCAACACTGGAAAAGACTATGTCTTAATATGAATACATATTGGTAGAAAGCAGGAAGACGAGTTAGCCATAAAGTATGTGAGCTGATATCGTGACCAGGAATCAGGTGGGACGTGATGTCTTGAGACAAGGGAAGTTTTTCTGAGCATCCCACTCTTCCGTGTTCCTTTCCCTTCCTCAGGGAATTTTATCAGACCTAAAGCATTATAAAACCTAATAAAGGCATGCTGGTATTATCACAGATTACGTATTAGGTAAATGAGATACAGGGACTCATGTATGTTACTGTCCAGATACAAAAGTTCTCCAGCCATGAAGAAATTTGCCATAGGCAGTGCCTATGTCTACTCCAAGGCTGTAAGCAGGATATACATGAGTCAGAAAACACTTTTGCCAGGAAAATAAAGTCCCCCTGCTAGCGTTCTGCTAATAGAATTGAAAATAGGTGGTGGCCCATTCGGGAGGTCTTTGAAGGGCTATTTCAGGAATCTGCTTCTCTTCCCTGAGCATTAGGCATTTTCCAGGCTGCCAGAAGACATTGGCAGAAGCCATTTTACTACTTTACTCTTTTGCTTCAGGATGATGAATGTATATTAAATATCTTTTTTTTTTTTTTCTGTAGTAGTTACCAGTACTTTCTTCTTCCTCTAAAGTCTGCATGAAATTGTCTACAAATTTTTCTGTATTACAGAAGTGCATTAATTTTAGATTTGTCAAAGATTTTTTTTGGACACAAAAAAAAGGTTGTTGAAACAAAAGAAAAATTCTGTTCAGCTTATCTGTTCTTTAAACTCTGAATAAACTAACTTCCATAGGTCTAGTCTGAATAATTTGTAGGGTGAAGTGCTCCATTTAATTTTGGAAAGTTTCTTCCTGTCTTTCGGTAAAATGCATGCCCACTCTCTCATTTGTGTCAAGTATTTCATGTGGTTCACTGGTGAAAAGGTAACTCATGATCCCAGGTCTATAATCCTTTATTTTCAAAGCTGCTATCTGTACCACACAAAAATACTTTAGTAAAGATCACATCTGGCTTTTCTTTATTTCTTTTTACTCTTTTTGCTATGTACTCTTTCAGAACCAGAACTACACCTTGGTGAAAGCATCATGTCAGTTGCTAGACTGAAACCTTAATGAGAACATATTTAAGCTTCATTTTTACAATAGTACGACAATGTTTAGCACATATAAAAACCCATGTATCTTAAGGTAAGACATAACAAGAAGTTTTACAGAAGCCAAATCATGTTTTCATAGAAGTGATAAGACTGGTTTGAACTAGTCTGCTGTTTAGGACCTCAGCCTCTGAACCTTAAAAATCAGTTTTTCAAATATGTATTAATTCTTGTGTTTTCAAATGCAACCTATTTTTTATACTGGGCACAGTTTTGTTCTGTTTTGGTTTTCTTCCTACTTCCTTTTTGTTAATGACAATAATATTTACTGTGTGTGTGCAGCAATTGTGTCTCAATCTGCATTCCCATCTTCTCATTTAATTTTATTTTAGCTCAACCTTAATCATATTGCTTGGTCATTCAGAATTCAGCTTGCTTTAGAATTCTCCTCTAATTTTGACCCATAGCATACATGAACTATTTTGGATAAAACTACCTTCTTGTCCCTAAGGTTTCTCAGAAATTTTTTAGAAGCAGGTGTGAGTTTACTATAGTCAGTACCTAAGAATTTGTTCTGAGCTGAAGAAACTGGTAAGAAGGTTGTAATTGACTGTAGAGTTGAGTCTTCATTCAACCGTTTGTATCCCTGTGTCTAATTCCTATGTCCATCTGGCTCATTTTAGTTTGTAACTTTTATGCATGCCCGACTGACTACACATTGATCTCTAAAATGTTCAGACTTCCAGAATACAGAATCTAAAAATACCACCCTGCAGTGTGAAGATTGTTCTTAGACATGCCTTTTTTCATGCTTGTCTTTGCAAATTCTGTCCTCTATGCTTTTCTAATAGGATTTTTAGAAATGTATCAGAGAAAAAGATGTATTAGAGAAAAAAACAGCAGAATTGAAACTGAAATTAATTGGTGAAGACTCTAATGCTTTTAACATAGCTGACACCAATGTACATTGTATTCACTCCTCGTCAGATTGTGATGTGACACAACCTCCTAATACTAGCAGGTCTGAGTATCATGTGCATTTAGTCAATGTGGGGATATGTCTAATTTAGATTTGCACTACAGATTACCAAGGAGAATAGGCTGCTGCTGGAAGTGATTTCATCATAGTGAGGACCTTAAGCTAGAGTGTTTGGCTGATAGTGTTATAATCAGACTCCTGGTAGTCTAAAGTTTCCCTGTGATTATTAGCCTCCCTACAAACTTCCAACAAATTACTGCAGGGAACAAGCCTACATTTGATGATATACCTTAATGCAGATGACTTTTATTATCACATATCACATCTGAGACACTGTTCCCAGCACAGACACTGTCTTATAAGCCATTAAAGTAATTTTTTTTAGCATTTGATTAACAGGATGTAGGTGTTTAATATTCTCTGGGTAGGAAAGAATGTACTGGATTAGTTTTATGTGAGTTACAATTCTTATAGCAGTCATATTTACTACAAGTTGTAATATACTAAAGGTTACCTTTTCAGGAACATTGTAAAGCATGTATTTTAAAAAGCACCACACATCTGCTGCAATGCAATGTTGACACCAGTTATCAACAGTGGTGAAATAAAACACTTGCTAAGAGGCAAAAACAAGAGAGCCAAAGAAACTGCCAGACTTTTGACACAGGGAGAAAACTAAATCATCTTAGAACAAAGATCAGTTAGGGAAATGGTAGCATCCTTAAACAGATTCTACTCTCAACTATGTTATAATTTGTGACACATCTCTCTAAACAGACTTCACTGAGTCAGGATGACAGCACAGAGCAAAGGTTATGCAAAGATCAATGAGAAGAATGAATGTGCCTGAGAACTGGGTGCTCAAGAGCAATGGGAGCTTTAGAACCTAGATAGATGAGAAACTTTATTAATTAGAAGGAAACAGTGGCAGTTAGACCTACACGTTGTGGACAAAATATTCAGTGTTATCAAATGAACCAACAAGATACTAAAACAGCTAAGAGAAAGAGTGCTAGAAAGATCTTCAGAAAAGCCTTAACAGAGTTCTGTGTGCTCAGGGTCAAGAGGCAAAAGTGATCTGAAATGGAAGTAGTAAGAAACCAAGGGCTGTTAAAAGCAGATCATTGAAAAGCAGAGCTACCCCTGTGTGCTAGTCTGACCCACACTTCAATTTAGTGCATGGGATAGATCACTGCTCTAAAAGGCTAGAGGCTCAGCGACGTGTCAGTGAAGAGCTTTACAGTGGCGATGCTGATAGTAACATCAGCTATGAGAGTAGCATGTAAATCATTCGTATCAAATCAAACTGCACAGAAGGTAGGGAATTACGTATGAATGCCATAAAACTGTGAATCTGATCAACGAAGGAGCACAGCAGAAGTATGAGCAATGCTTGCCCATTAGAAAGAAAGGCCAAACAAATACGTTAGAATGTTTCTATTTGAATTTTCACAGTGGTATTACTGGTTAAAGGAGGTTTTGGTAGGAAGTAGTGAAAATATACAGAGATATGAGAGCATGACAGCTGGCTTGGGATTTGAATGACAGATGGAAATTCAAGTCCTTGCTCTTTTTTGTGTGTAATGAAAAGCAGTCCCAGGAATGGGATAGAGAAGAGATTTGACCTTTAGATTGCAGTGTCATAAAGAAGGCTAACCCTACATTCCATCTTATTTTAAAGGAAAAAGTGAATTTTGGTTTGATTTTATTAGAATTATTGAATAAGATTTGTTCCAAAACAAAATTAAATCAGATTCAAAATTTTCACAAGTTGTCAGGAAATAGAGTAATCATTTTGATTATTTTTATTATTGCAGTCATATACATGAGAAATCAAAGCACCAGAACTTGCAGTCTGGATCTGGAAGGACTCTCTTCTGGCTGGCATTTGTATAACTCTCTTGTCTCTGCAGTGCCTTCAATATGAACTGCATCTGCTGAAACAGTTTGGTTTCCTTCTAAAGCTGTAATCACTGTACCATGGCAATAGCCTGCTCTCAGAAAGAGGAATATTAATTATGATATACAGAAAAGGGGTGTCCAAGCAGCTGAAGAGGTAAAAAGAAAAGTGGAATGGAGGAGGAAGACTGATTTACACATCTAGTTTCATATCCAGGATGGTAAATAAACCCTAAAATACTAGAAACTGGTATAGAAACAGGTACTGTAGCTTCTGTATAAGCAATCTGTGGAACAGACTGGTGTTAGGTGCTTTAGCATTGCAATAGTTAACAGTGAGGAAAGAACTTCTGAATAAAAATTCAACCTAATGAACTTCTAAGAACTGCATAGTAGTAGGATGAAGGCAATAGTGCACAGTAGTATAATAATCACTACACAGATCTTTTATTAAAAGGGTCAGTGAAGTGGTAGTAGAATAGTAGTAGTACCATACTAAAATGGTAACACTTTAGCCATGATTTCTCCATTAGACTAACTCTTAGAAATAGGCCATGTGTCAAATTTCCTTAAGCTTATAATTTCAATATTTATGAGTCAATTTGAATCCCAAATCAAAAAAGAAGTTCAGTTGTGCAGCTGTAGAAAACAACTTATCTGATGCATAACTAATTGCCTGGAAAGGTTCAGCTGATTTCCTTGCTTCTCCTTCCCCCTTCATTCCTTATGCATACAAGCTGGTAGCAAGATTTCTGAAAAATAAGCAAGCCTCATAAAAACCACTAAATACCCACAAACCAGTTTCATTTTGAACAAACACTGAGATATATAGAAACCCCGAAACTAGTGTGAGATAAGTGTTTCAATATTCTTTTCTTATTCCAAGAACCTTGACTTTCATTTAAGTTCTGCAGCAGGTCATCTTAGGCCTTGTTATTTGATGAGTGTTTTTTCCCTCCTTGGTTTAGAAGGGACAATGTTTGTGGTTGGCTCCATTTCATTTCTTTGCTTATTTTGTTTACTTGTTTTTGCTTTTGCAAAATATAGCTGTATAGCTGCAGCTGGTCCTTCTACCTTTAAAATACTGCACTGTTTCTTGTGGGTTTTCGTCTCCCTGGGTATATCTCTTAACTTTTAGCAATGTATTTCCATGCCTGTGCAAAACATAGGTTCTGTTGTTGCTTGGAAAACGGTAACATTTCTGTTGGAGATGTTGAGGGGGAAAAAAAATCTGTCAAGAATTTCTTATTTCAAAGAGCTTTGGATGAGGGCCCATAGGAGAATAACATAAAATCAATAATACAGGTGAAAATACACAATAGCTAAAGACACAGGAATAATTATTTTGATTTTGCATAGTTCTGTAGAAATATGTTTTATTATGAATAGACCTGAATCAGATTTTATTCTTGGATGTATAGGTTTAATTTCTAAGGTGCTGTACTTCCACTACACTGTAAATCTGTAACTAGGTAATTAAATAACTTGATAATATATCAATTATTTGATCATCTGGTTAATATGCCAAATATTATTCCTCTTCTTTTATTACCATTTTTCCTCCTCTCTTCCATTAACTTACAATACAGTTACTGCCTGTCTAGCCTCTTTATTCTTAACTAATAATGTTCAAGTAAAATTTTTAATTCAGATAGTTTGAATATGAAGTTATAGGTGGCATGATTTCCCTCTTGCAGGCATTCTTACTGGTGATGCTTGAGAGAAAAAGTGTCATTGTGATGATCTTCCCTTGACCAGTATATTTTTATTCCACCATGGAATAGAAGAAAAGGAAAGGTTTTATGGGGACATTGGCACTGATTCAATGTCAATTCTTTCTTCTTCCCTGACAAATTACTTATTTAATAGAATTGAACTGATAGATGACTATATGTATTATTCCTCTGTAGAAAATTTGTATAGATAAAATTCCTGAGATACGTATTTGCTGAATGTTAAGGATTCAAATGCACTTACTTTGGTTCCAGACATATCTGAGAAGGTAGGAGTAAAGAAATAACAGGGGAAAAGTAAACATTGACAGTACATTTAATTTTCTGCCTCTTAGAGACTTTGAATTTTGGAGGAAAATGATGTTGCTGATCTTGAGGGGGAAGAAGCCAAAAATGTTATGGTCCTGACACTATGTACTTAGAGCTAACCTGTCAAAATAGCCATCTGTCAAATGGGTGCCACAAAAGCAGACACACTTGAGACCAGTGCTGAAAAGTTATTAGGGGATATTAAAAAATTCTGTGTAGGGTAGATCTGGCTGTGGAATTAAAATATTGTGATTGCCCAAGAAGTGCACATCTCTGGATTTTGGTCCCTCTGGGACTCTCCTGCGTCACTTTGCTGAGGCAGGTAGTTCACACTTTCTGCTGAAGCAATTTGAATTTGTGACTATAGGCTCATGACACCTGGAAACTGTTGCTAGTTTTGTTTAGTATCTCAGAACTTTGTGTGCAGGCACATTTTCATGCACAAAAACCAGACTTTTCAGGCATGGAGTCCTTTGCATATTAAAGGACCTGCCCTACTACCCGTCCAGCTGGCTTATTACACCACTCTGCAAGATCTGTTGTATTTTTGCTATGAAAGTCAATTTTTTAGAGCTTGATAAAACTTATTCATAAACTCCTGCTGGCTATGTGAGAAAATCTCCTTAACATTTGCCTTTACTTTTCAGTCAAAGTGTACCTCCTTAGTCACTAAAATAAATAATTTTTCCGTTCACTCATCTAATGTTAATTTTTTCTATTAATTCCTTTAATCCTTGGCAACTTTTGAATTAATAGAAATATTTAAAGTCTTAATAGCTATTTAAATCTGTAGAGAAATCTCCAGTATACTTGAGTCTTTGACAGCATAATTATTTTTGTGACATCAGACTTTCTTGCTGTAATACTTGAAGTTTACTTGAAATTTTACCTAGTACAAGTGAGCTGAGTAGCCTGGGAGTAAATCTGTGTTTGAACATTAGTAAGAAACTGTTCACATCACAGAAGAACCCTTCATCCACAAACATTGTGAACCTGAAAAAAATATGAGATATTATTTAACATTATAAACTTATCTGTAACTAAAATCTAAACACAAACCAGTCACCTAGCAGGTTTTAGATTTGATAGCCTTCTTTGGTCACATGAATTTTCTTGGAAGAAAATAGATTTGTACAGTCATGGATACCTGGATTTCTGATGAATGTTGGTGAATGTTATATGTTAATAACGTTGGCCAAAATAGCCAAAGAATGAATTCCTTCCCTAATATATGATCAAAAAATTTCAGTTGTTTTTCAGATGATCTTCAAAATGATTATTTTTAAAGGAACAGGTATTTTAAAATCATATTTATTCCAGTTTTGTGGAAAAAAAAGGTATTTTGTTATCTTTTTTCTTTATAATAATGGGATTATTTTCACATATAATGATTTAAGAAAGGAGAAGTCCTTTCCTAAGTGTTCTACATTTCAATAATTACTCATGACTTTACATCATTGCTTATTAACACCAAGAGATAGAAATTCCTGGACTCTACAAGTAGAGAAAAGAACATAAAGATATAAAAAAACAGGTCTCTGTTTTTAACAGTACTGCTTTGCAGGTTGGATTCTTTTTATTTTCTTATTTTTTCTTCACATTTCTGAGCTAAGAGGAATGTACAGACACATTAATAATCTAGGTTTTTCTACTGTTATAATTTGTCTGTTATGTGATGTATCTGAATTCTTTGGAAAGCTGTATTTCAAACAGTCAGATTAAAAAAGATCACAGTCATTGTCCTGCAGAATTGATATGTTTTAGATCAGTGCATTTGTGAACTAAAGCTACGACCTTAGCTCTTAAAGGTCAGAAAATAATTGCACTTTTTTTTTCCCATTAATAATTAAGTAGAAATATCAAATTTCAAACTTACATTTCTGTTAGCTCGGCTGTGAATAAGCAAAGGACCCTAGGACAAGCTTGGTGTGCCACAGAGTCTACAAAGTGTTCCCAGCTTCTTTTTTCAAATAACATCTTCCTAACCTTTTTTTTCCCATTATGCTCTTCACAGATCTCTCACATCATCATGTGGAAATCCTTTTGTTTTGAGATCTGTGCCTCTTTGTAACTCAGGAAATTGATTTCTGTGTTGAAATGGTATTGGAAACTATATTTCACTGGACTCCCTCTTCTGGATACAGGTGAATGTAAATGTTTTGAATATAGTTCCAAGAACAAACATTGGGGTTTTTTAATAACTTCATTCTTCTCTAACTATAAATCAGCCCTTTAACGTTAGCTCTTTTGCATTTCTCTTGAGTAAACCTGATTTAATTTATGCTAAACATAATGGAACACCTGTGTGTGCTGGATAAAACCTAGAGTATATAATATTAGACTGAGAAATGTCATATCCTAAATACGGAAAACAAGCAGCAAAGCTCTGGAGTGTCTTTTAACCTTTCTGTTGTCATTTTGGAATTAAGAAATCTCTAAAAACAAAAATCTGTATCACAACATTTTCCAAAGTATGTGATACATTTTTAACAAGTTTCTCACATATACTGAAGTCCAAGCCATACAATGAGACTTAATGGATAAACTGAAAGATTAAGAATTAAAGTAATTGGTTTCTGATTACTTTGGCAATCTGAGAACTAGTAAGTTGGAAATGTTGTGACCTGTTGTACCGTGCATGTATTAAAAGAAGATAACAAAACCATCCGATAGTTTTTGATTTCTTAGTATAATATAAGGCTTTTTTAGGAGTACAATATTTGATGCAACTCTATTTGCAAAAGTCTTAAATCAGCTGGAAGAAGAATGAGTGTAAGATCTACAGCTAAGGGATCAGCTACAGGTTGTGCTAATAGTGCAGTTGTTTGAAGAAAGGCCTCAAGTTTAACTTCCCTTTGTGTTTTTCTTAAGTTTCCTTTTTTTTTTTTTTTTTTTTTTTTTATTTTGATGTTATATGCTATATGTAATTATATTCTTTTATTATTTATATGGGGGTACTAGAATGTAGTGTAGGATAATGTATGCTGGTGGAATACAATTTCACAGCTTAAATATAAGAGAAATATGAGATTTTATTTAACAGGGGAACACTTCTTTAACAAGGAAAGAAGCCTGACTTTCCTAATGGAACTGTGAGGTTTTCATCAATTTTCATCTAGTCTGAGATAAATTAAATATGATCCTAAGACATATCACATGTAGAGTATCTCCACTGAAGACTGGGAACTACCACCCCTATTAAATACAGAATTCGTAATTTCCCTGTACTATTCATTTCTTAAGAAAAAATCAAACATAAAAATATCAGCCTTGGTTATACAGTGAAATTCAAAACAATAGAGAACTGAGTTTGCAGAAGTCTAAGGGAGGTATCATTGCTCTGTAACTACTGTGACTGGATACACACCATGGAGGGAAAGGAACTATATAAAGTAAATAAAAAGTCTACATCAAATCAAATAACATGAGGGTGAGCACGCATAGGCTGAAAGGCAAGAGGTTGTAGTTCCAAATAAGTTCCAAATAAGAAAAGTGAAGGCCAAAAAGTCTATTTATGATATGTGATGTTGTTGCCTGTGACAGAAGTTGTCTGAGCCCAGTGAACAGGAGGTGCCTTCTGGTCCTGTTGTAGTAAGTCTGTGTAATTCTCCAGACTGCTGCATACTTCTCAAAAAGAAGGATGTTATAAAAACATTTATGCTACAGATACTGCACTTACAGAGGCTTAACAGTGTCAAGAGAACAAATGCAAGATGTTTTAAAGTGAAAATATTTCTTGTGGACTGTTCTCAGAAATGGGGAAAGACATTATTATGAGGAAAAGATTAGTCTTTTTCATGTATGTAGACTGCAATTTAAACTATTTGAAGTCTCCATTTTTTCCTATTCCCATATCTTTTCAGAGTCCCATTCTTGGTGGAGATGGCTGATGATGTGATTCATATCTGCTGTTATGGTAAGTATGCAGACCATTGTGTGAGTGTGTGTTTGAAATTGAGTTTCACATAGGGAAAGACTGTAATTGTATCTTATCCTTTCATCCAGAGCAAAGTTCACAATAGTGAACTTCAATGAGAAGCAGGAGGATACAAAGCTCATTAGAAGCAGGGCTGCATACAGCTGCTTTGGAAAGAAAATGGAGAAAAGAAAACAGAATAGTGTTATAAAGAACAACTTGAAATAATGTTTGAGTGGCATCAATACGTGAGGCTGCTGGATGCAATAATGCTAAGGAGAAACACTGAGATTTCACTTCATATATTTTAGTTGTTTCATTCATTTTTACTTCCAAGTAGTAGTAATGGGCTGACGAATTGCGCTTGGAAAGATAGACCAAAATGTTCTGGCTTGTCCCTACTACAGCTGTAGGTGGTTGCAGTAATGAGAATAGGAATCTGCTCTCTCTCACCATCTGGCCCTTTGGCTGCCTAAGTGCTGACACTGCAGCATCTTTGTGAACCAGTTGGCAGACATTGCTTCGGGTTTCACCTTCCTCCCAGGAACAGTCTGTTGATTTGCAACAATGACAGAAAAATACAGAACTGTGCTGTAAAGCCATTAAGATGTGTTAGGACAATTCAGTTCCTAACATACTTCCCAAAGCTCTTGAAAAGGGACGTACCCACTTGTACAGTTCAGCATATGTTTTCAACAGATATATTAAAACAATCTTGCAATGCAAAGCTGAGGTATAAAGAAAGGGTAAGTTTTCAACATAAAACACAAAGCTGAGGATGAATCTGGAGTGTGGGAGGTTTTTTTTGGTTGGTTTGTTGTGGGGAGTTTTTTGTTTGGTTGGTTGTAGGATGTTTTGGGCTTTTTTTAAATTGTGCCAGTAACTTGATATATGACTCAGAGATAGACATGAAGGCCAAAATCCTTATAGACACTTCAGGCATCAAAAGAATGATCTCTTTTTTTTCCAAGGTTCAGAGCATCTACAGCTATATTAGGATGTTAACTGGAGCTGTACATACTCTGAACCTTGAAAATTAGAAGGACACTTTCATTTCCCCAGTAATAAATAAGAAATGTCTCACAGGGATATTTTAAACCTTAATGAGTCAAAATTCTTTGCTTCTTCAAAGTCATTTTACAATCTATCAAGAGGTTCATAGATGGGAAATATGTATTACCAATAAAAATATACTATTTGAAATAAGAAACCAGATGACCTAGCTCAGAGCAAATGCTTGCTCTATCCTGTCTGTGAACAGCAATCATGTTGCCTATCACTTGGGACAAGCCTTTGAGAAGCAGACAGGCTTTCCTATAGTTCACTCAAGCATTTCAAGCTCAGTGAGGACTCTCTGCAATATTCAAATATTGTTGTCCTTATTTTACTGTTAGGAAGCAAACTAACCAAATTGTCCAAACCAGACAAGCATTTTATGTCAGACTATAGGACAATTTTCTTCAACCTTGTTTATGGTCCATATAGAAATCTTCCTAATCAAAAGTAGTTCTGGTTTTAGAGGGTTTTTCAAGCCAAGACCAGTGTTTAAGTTTCACAAAGTCTCTTCTGATGGTTCTTTATTGTGGTCAGTTAACTGACCATCACAAACAATATATCATTCACTCTATATTCTCGGAAAATACAGTCTATCATTGTAAAAGTTATTTTTCTGTTTCATATTAATTAACTACACAATGTAAACAAAAATTATTTTAGCTGTTAAGCTAAAACTGCTCAAAAGCAATGATCGCTCAAAAGCACTGATCACTTAAAAGGTCTGGCATCATTCAGTGGATTTTAACACATCAGCGTGAACAAAACGAGTATAATATTAGAACTGATTACAATTTGATTATGTCAAAATACCTGTGTCTGTAACTCCCACATATTAAGAAAGTAAGATTTATGTTGACCTTAGCAAATGAATCCTCTATCTAGTCTTTATGTTTGTAATACGGAATCTTACAGGCTCCACAACTTACATGCTTGAGTGGCTGATACACACTCAATACTTTCTGTTGTCTTACATTGGAGAAAGACCTTTCTGAAAAAAAAAAACTCCATGCCCCGATATTCTATAGAATGAGTGAAAAGACAAGTGCAATGTGCTAGCATGCTATGTTGGGTTTAGGAAAACATTCTGTCTTAATTGATATGTGTTATTTGAGGAGGATATTAGGAAAAAAAAAGAGTGGCCAGCAGGTTGAGGGAAGCGATTCTGCTACTCTACTTCACTTTGCTGAGACCCACCTGGAGTACTGTGTCCAGCTCTGGAGTCTTCAGCACATGAACCTGTTGGAGCGGGTCCAGAGGAAGGCCACAAAAATGATCAGACAGCTGGAACACCTCTCCTGTGAAGAAAGGCTGAGAGACTTGAGGTTGTTTAGCTGGGAGAAGAGAAGGCTCTAGGGAGACTTTCAGTACTTAAATGAAGTTTATAAGAATGGTAGGGATGGTGCAAAATAACAAAGCTTGTTGTACAGGACAGGGGGTAGTGGTTTTAAACTAAAAGAGAACATTTTAGACTAAACAAAAAGAATAAATTTTTCACAATGAGGATAATGAAACACTGGAACATGTCACCAAGAAAGATGAGAGAAGTCCCATGCCTGGAAACATTGAAGGTCAAGTTGGACTGGGATTTGAGCAAACTGATCTATTTAAAGATGTTCTTGCTCACTTCAGGGGTGTTGGACTAGATGACCTTTAAAGGTCTCTTTCAACCTGTGATTCTATGAAAGAGTCCAAACAAGTATCAGTTCTCCATAATTCAGGTAATCTGGCAGGCCTAGCAGGATTATGACTGCATTTCATGGAAAATCATTGTGACTTTTCACACACCTATTTAAATGGACTGTGGCATATTCATCATTGAATTTCTTATTCAGACAACTAAATGTGCTTGATATGATTACATTAGAACAAATTAAAAATATTTAGAGGAAGAGACCTTCCCCTGTGACTCTTGAACAGGTAATCTGTTATGTTTCAATTATTAAATAGTGTCAAAAAAAAAAAAGAAATATGCTAAATTTCACCTACATCTGAACATGGATATCTAAAAACCAAGTCTCTGGAAACACTAAAGAAAGCAGTGCAGAAACACATAGGAAAAATAGCTGGCATGTATAGTATCTGTTCTCACTAATGACTAAGTAAATATGTTGTTACAGGAGCAAGATAAATTATATAAAATGTAGATTACATAAAATGAAAGCAATAATGCACAATTACAGCAGGACATTCAGAGTAATTTATTATTGACCAAAACCAACCCCAAAGAGACCACTTATTAAATAACGTTTTTATTTTTAATTGTTGAAGGCTGTTCTAATGTCTACTGTCCTACACTTCTAGTTTCCACAGAGTGACAGCTCTGATTTTTGTAAAATATTCTTACCTTAAAGTCTTTAAAAAAATTAATCTACATTTTATAAAAATCAACAACTGTATTGTCTTCAGTTCACTTTTTCTTTCTGGTTTCTTCAGTTATTCAGGAGATAAATGTTTCATGATAGCTTCTATTTCTTGAGTTCTGTTTTCTGTCTTTATATGATAATAGAGGCAGTTGTGATGCAGCTTCTGTAGAAGATACATATGGAATTCTCTCTCTCATTTATGTATTTATACTTTTCATTGTTGCTGTTGAGTCTCTTAAATGAGGCTAATCTATATATGATGGAAGTGTGTGCATTACATGAGAAAATTTGAGCATTTTCAGGAGTACATATTTTAAAAGCTATTTCACTTCACAATTCCCTTATAATTTTCTGCAGACTTTTTACACATTGTCCTCCCTAAACCCAAGAGACTATTTAGGATTCTCTAGTTTTGAAGTTCTAGAAAACAAGGTTTTTACAGATTTTATGCACTATGCCCAGTGAGGCCATCACCTGGATCTCATTTCTTTCTACTAAAACCAAAAAAAGGGGGAAAAAAAAAAGAGTGCGCGTGTGTGTGTGTGAAAACCACACTGATTTCCCAAATTATTCTTTAAAAACAAAAATGTATGGCAGCACATCTTACCAGAATCAAATCTATATCTCAGATTCTCTTATTGCAGGAGACTCCACAAGGAATGTACATGGCTTGAGGCACTCGTGATGATAAATTATAGATGGACTGAGCAGCAGAGAAACTGGTTTTGCTCACAATGTTGAGAGCATGTAATTACAAGATAGAAGTATGAAGGGTAGTTTTAGGGGAAAAAGAACAAGCATATGCAAAGAAACCATTTTGGAAGTGAAAGGATAGGAAGGAAGTATAATTGGCCCTCAGCCTCTTGCATGCTCTGCATCCTGCATGGGACATGCTGAGAAATTTAACTGGAGGGAGCCAAAAGAGGGATATTCATGCAGAGTCAGTTCTTGCATTAAGACACGAGCCTCTGTAGGGTTCCTAGATGGGGAAAGAAAGAAGAAGGGACAGAGAGAGAGAGAAAGCAAGCAATGCCCCTCTAAAGAACAATTTGGAGCAGGAGTATAATATATTCCCTGCTGCTGTGTAACTTGGTGTATAAACTAATCATGGCATAAGTAATGTGCTTATTTTAACATGGTATTTTTGAAATGAGAATTTATCTAAGACTTTTCAAGTGAGTTAATAATAATGATTTTCTTCTTGGAAAATATTTCCTTTTCTTCACCTACATATTTAATCATATGTGTATAACATGATACATACAATTTGATTGCCTATATATTTACCACAATGCTTCATCAATTCAAATACAAATAAATACAATTACAGATAGTAAGCATTTGTATACTGTCAAAAGAGTTTTATAAGAGTAAACATAATTATTAGTATATCACTTCATTAAAGAGAAGGTTAAAATTAAGAATAATAGAAGCAGTCACAAAGTATTTAGAAAAGAGAGGATTTGTCATAAACTAGCACACATCTGTGCAAATGACTTCTAATGCTCCATTTCTTAATGGAGGATTTCCATCAAACATTCCATACTTGCAGTTAAATTGCAGATCGTCCTGCATGTAGTCACTATAGTTAGGTATTGCACCTCTCAGTGAATGATCTGACCCTGCTCACTGCTTGGTTGCTATGAACTGATTTTTACAGATTTTTATAGAAATTAGCTTCACTGCAGAATGTATCAAACTTTCATAGTTTTGAGAATGTGGAGCAACTTCTATGTTTACTAAAAAACTTCCTATCGTATGTTTCAAGTTACACACTTGTACGTTTAAACTCATAAGTTTAAAAAGTTTGGTGCTACTAGAGAAAGTAAGATAGCAAGCCCACCATTCATACTTACTAATGGATAAATTGTTTAAGGAAAGATATTGTTTAAGGAAAGAGTTTCAACAAGGCCAAGTGCCAGGTCCTGCACTTGGGCCTCAACAACCCCATGCCACGTTACAGGCTTGGGGCAGTGTGGTTGGAGAGCTGTCTGGCGGAGAGGGATCTGGGGGTTCTAATTGACAAGCGAATGAACATGAGCCAGCAGTGTGCCCAGGTGGCAAAGAAGGCCAATGGCATCCTGGCCTGTGTTAGAAATAGTGTGACAAGCAGAAGTAGGGAAGTGATTGTTCCCCCTGTGCTCAGCACTGGTGAGGCCTCACCTCGAGTACTGTGTCCAGTTTTGGGCACCTCAGACCAAGAGAGATATTGAGGTGCTGGAGCGGGTGCAGAGGAGGGCAACGAAGCTGGTCAAGGCACTGGAGAAGAGATCATATAAGGAGTGTTTGAAGGAGCTTGGTCTGTTTAGTTTGAGGAACAGGAGGCTGAGGGGAGACCTTATCAATCTCTACAACTACCTGAAAGGACGTTGTAGAGAGGCTGGTGCTGGGCTCTTCTCTCTGGTAATTAGGGACAGAAGCAGAGGGAATGGCCTCAAGCTGAAACAAGGTAGGTTTAGACTAGACACTAGGAAAAAAATTCTTCACAGAAAGAGTGGTAAGATGTTGGAATGGGCTGCCCAGGGAGGTGGTTGAGTCACCATCTCTGGATGTGTTTAAGCATCGCTTGGATGTGGTGTTGGGGGATATGGTCTAGGGATGAACTTGTAGAGTAGGGCTAATGGTTGGACACGATGATCCCAAGGGTCTTTTCCAACCTAAATGATTCTGTGATTCTGTGATCTGTCATCACATTCTGCTATCATCTTATCCATTATATCATGCTTGTAAAGTACAAGTTTCTATAAATATATATATTTCTCTATTAATTTTTTCAAGTCTCTTAACCAGTAAAAATACATTGCCCTCATATGATGTTTTTGTTTCCTAAATTCTGCATATTCTGTTACAAACAAAGAAGTCAGTATCTAATTACTGGAAGTTCATGGTGTATTTAATTTATATTCCACCAGAAAAACCAAAGCTTTAGAGGCCTAAATATTTGTTATACTTGCATTTTTGGACAAAAAGCAGTAACACTGAATATATTAGCTGATTGATTAAGTTAGGTATGTTAGCCTTACAAAATAAGCATGCAAATCAACAGTCTTTCTTAATACACCAGTAGAAAAACAAGTCTAAAAATGTTATTTACTTGAAAATTAAGGTAAATTTAATTCATGTTTATGGACTTATTGACTAAAAAAAATCAAATTAAACAAATCAAATATTTTATTCTTCTCAAGCCTACCTAAAAAAATATTTAAATAATAAAGAAATGTCAAGATTTTAGTCTTATTTTCCAAAAATATGTTTCCATTTACTTTCCTTCTTGTCATACTGCTTGCATCCAGCTGTTAAAACATTTTACTGCAAAAGAACTGAATAACTGTCATAGCAACAAAAAGAAACATGTTAATAATAATTTACAGATGTAAAGGTCTAATGTTATGCTCTCATCTGATGTATCTTGATGCATAATTCTTGCATTTATTATTATGGAATAAATAATGTTATTTCAGAATTTGCAGTTCAGACATTCACTCATTTTGAGAACTGACAGCACAAGCCTAATACAAATTGTTGCTGCAGTTTACATATTGCAGAAAAATTCTGTCATCACAGAGACAATTAAATCTTTAAACTTAACAGTGGATATTCCAAGGATTCCTTGAATAGCATGGAATACCTTATTGGAAATTTTTGATTGTGCTACTATTTTGAAACCTTTTTAATCCTCAGTGCACCAGAATTTCACAAAAGCTGGAGAATGAATTGTGGTGGACAGGATTTGTGGATCTCTCAATGGTCTATTGATATTTGACAAAGCTATTATTACATCCTGACATGAATTTTGATTATCAGTATTTAGTCACAGAGTACATGTCTGTTTAAGACAAACCACATTTTCATTACCTTCATTACTTTCCTATCTCAATTTTTCAAGTAAGTGGAAGTAGAAGAGTACTTCAAGTCAGGATTGACCTTTTAGACTTCCGATTACTGATAAAAAATGAATTAAAAAAAAAACCCTAATAGGAATATGTTTAAAAATAAGCGAATTCTTGTTCTTTAAAAAGCCAAACCAAAAACCTTTGTCTTTTGAGATTCTGATGTTTGGACAAATTTCCAATGCTGTCGCTAGATTCCTTGTTTACTTAGTTTATGTACTGTAGTTAGTACTATTCCATATGGTTATATTTCTGAGTTCAAAAGTGCATTCTGAAAATTGACATTGAAAATTTAAACTCTCTATACTAAACTTCTCTATTTTTCTCTATATATTGCAGATAATACAGAAGCAGTGGAAATTTTTTTCAGTGTCACAGTGGATAATTCAGTTACAATGCTGTTTCAACTCAGGTTTTCAAATGAGACTGCCAAACACAATACCCATTGTCAATGGAAGCTATTGTTTTCTAATAATGAAAATCTCATGAACACAGCGGAGATCTAATTCACTTTACTGAATTTATCACTTCAAAACATTAATCAGGTGAGATATCTAAGCCATATGAGCTTTCCAAGGAGATTAGAAGACCCTATAGACAGATAACATGTCTAACTAAGGTCCCTGGGAAACTTTACATTATATATGTTTTCTATGTTCTTCCTCATCTCTTGGTTATTCAGTATCAACTGTTTAAAATAAGTGCAGAAAAAAAGGAAAGAGGATGATGCAAAGTACTTTCTCTGATGTTCTTGCACCGCTAAGAACACAGGAATATAATTTCTATGTTCAATTAGTTATATGTTATACTGAAGCTCATTGTCAAACAGATGCAACTTGTTGATTTGTCAAATAACACTTCCCAGGAAAAGTTTCATTTTCAGCACTACTTTTTATGTGAAACACACCCCATACCCATCCACAACTTATTTTTCACTTTTGAGGTATAATATATCATTACATACATTTCAAAGGTTAAGCAAAGACCACATGACTGTCCCTCCAAAAGATGATGTCTGATAGTAAGCATAATACTGAAATTTCCTTTCTGTTTTTAAGATGCGTTTGGTGTTAATAAGGTGACTGATAACTGACCCACAGTCTTAAAAAAAAAAAAAATTTAAGCTTGTCCTTAAGATGCTGTAAGACAATCATACATAAAACAATATATTGCGATCATGCAGATGGAATCATAAAGACTTGATGATTGACAGATGCCTTAACTTTTCCACTTCCCATTCCACTTCAGTTTGGACTCAGCCTTGTGGATGATATTGCCTACAAGAAAAAACGAGAGATAGGCTGAAACTCTACCATTTTATTTCTCCCCTTGAATGGCAAAGTTAAGAAGTACAGTTTTGGGCCCCTCACTCCTAAAAGGACATTGAGATGTTGGAGCATGTCCAAAGAAGAGCAACAAAGCTGGTGAAGGGTCTAGAGAAAAAGGCTTATGTGGAGTGGCTGAGGGAACAGGGGTTGTTTAGTCCAGAGAAAAGGAGGTTCAGAGAAGACCTTATCACTCCCTACAACTACCTGAAAGGAGGTTGTAGCGAGATGAATGTTAGTCTCT
Organism: Todiramphus chloris collaris; assembly: GCA_025345505.1. Taxonomy (NCBI): domain Eukaryota; kingdom Metazoa; phylum Chordata; class Aves; order Coraciiformes; family Alcedinidae; genus Todiramphus; species Todiramphus chloris. The sequence goes on from JANVCC010000035.1 coordinate 1,927,826, forward strand.
TATCCCAAGTAATAAGTGACAGGATGATAGGAGATGGTCTCAAGCTGTGCCAGGCAAGGTTTATATTATATATTAGGAAAAAATTTCTTCACCGAAAGGGTTACGGTGCACTCAAACAGGCTGCCCAGGGATGTAATGGGGTCACCATCCCTGGAGGTATTTAGATGTGTAGGCATGGTGCTTAAGGACATGGTTTAGTGGTGAACCTGACAGTGCTAGGTTAACGGTTGTACTCAATGATCTCAAATATCTTTTCCAATGTAAATGATTCTATGACTGATTCTATACAGTTTAATTTATTCAGCACTGAAAGACAGGAACAGAAATAAAATTATTTTTGTGTTTCTCACTGTAAAACAAGTGGAAGTCACTTTAGTCTTATCATGGTACAAAATCACTGGAAAAAATTCCATTAATTTTTCAGATTTAAAACTTTGGAACAACAACAGTTCAGGCCTATTGCTCTATGGTATAACTTGTGTGTGAATGTCAACTTGTACATTTCTGCCTACATAGCAAAGATAAAAATTAGAAAGCGCTCTCTGTATCTCATCAAATAAGGATGACCATGCTTTTCCAGTCTATAGGAGTCAGGCTGTTACTGCCAGGCTGAGTCACATATTTTCCCAGTGCCAGACTCAGTTTGAAGCACCACTGACACATGCAGTTAGCCACCATCTGTAGGTAAACAGACTCATAAGAAATACACTATGGTTCTTTTTCTCTACTTACTGCACAAGCTCCTTTAATACTGAATGTCCAGGTATTTTTCTTGTACATAGTTTAAAAACCAGAAAACTAATGCAACGTCTTCCACTAGGTGTATTTCTGTTATCTAAGCTTCCTCCATGAATCTGGCAGTGAAATTCTCCCCTAAAGTCCTGCCATTCATTGAATCTTATTCTAAGCAACGGGACAGCTAATTGTATACAGTTAATATGTCTAGATGTATGCACACCTATATATGTATAGATATAATCTATATAACTGTATATATAACTCATTTTAGAAATAAGTGTATGACTCATTTCTGGTTTTCTCCCCTTAATATAATTTCTTCTTTATCCATTTTGACAATCAGCAAGCTATTCTGTTTCATTAATGTTCTAGAGACAAATCTGCAGTCATTTGATGGAAAAAGGTGAGTTACAGATTTCTTCCCACAGCAGCACAGATATATCTGAGGCGTCAGGTAGGGAAGAAAGAGTTCCTGTGCAGTCATGGAGAGTCATGTGAGGAACTCCAAGCCTGTATAATTTTATCTATTTCAACATATATATTTTTTATTCAATAGCATTTAAATAATGTAGAATACATTCTTTCTTACTGTACTTGCCAAGGATAACCTCCATTTAACATCTATATTTTAAACCATAAGTAAGAACCTGCTCAGAAACCAGGATATTGTAGGTATATCTCTTTTATGTAGGTATATCATTTAACATCTATGCTTTAAACCATAAGTAAGAACCTGCTCAGAAACCAGGAAATTGTAGGTATATCTCTTTATGGGTTTTCTCCAAATTTTATGGAAAGCAGAGAGGGAAAAGGAAGCATGGTCAATACTTTTTTCCAACCCTTCCTTCCACCTTCAAGAGAGAGAGCAAAAAGCATCTATCATCTCTTTTGCTGACTGACCTTCTATCTTGAACACCACATCTCATCTATTTTTCTTTCTCCAATATAGTAAAGTGAATTGATGTTCAATACAAGCATGATAATAGATGTGCATTTAAATATTCTGAATCCTGCAAACACTGTGATCTGCACTATTTTCAACCTCAGGTTTCCTATCTGCCTAGGGACAAAAGTGTCTCAGTGTCATAGGTAATGTGTGTAGAAAAGCAATTTTAGCAAATTTCCTTAGTAATTGGAATCTCTGCAATGCCCACATTAATTGGGATTTCTGGGCTGGTAGTGCATTTACAGACAGAAAATAAGTAGGGCATAACTGAAAAAGACTGTGAAAATTAATACAGTGCATTAAAATGAAAACTTGTGCATACATCTTCTCCCCTCAACTCTGCTCACTTTGAAGTTGTCAAAAGAATTTATTGCTCCTTCCTCTGATCTTGTCATTCCTTCCCTTTGAATTCCCTTTACTACACTAAATGCCATCTTTTCTCCTTGCCTTTCAGTCACAGTCATCCCAATATTCACTAAATTGCTAGCTAACAACATTGTTCTTATTTTAGTTGCCCACTAGACACTTTTATTCTTTCTTCCATACTGTCCTTTGTACGTGGGAGACCGTCTTGGTAACAAAATGTAACATCACTAGCTTTCTTTCTGCAAAATTATTTTAAATATCCTTTTAATTGTAATGTATCCAATAAGCAACTAATGAGTAGACAGCTGGTGAACAAAAACGTTTGCCATTTTGTATTTAATAAAACAACAAGGTAATGTATCTAAGGGGAAAGAGAAATAATAAGTTTAAAAGCTACATGCACTTCCCTGTGAAATTCCACTCATGTTTTGTTACTTCATTTCCTCCACATTAATGGAAGCCAATCAAGATAATGTTCACTTTGTTCATTGATTCTTTCAAAGAGAAGAAACCCAGCGGTAAATCCTCAACTTTAAATATGCATATTTGTCATGCGTATTTTGCAGGAAGTACCGTTCACATACCTTGTGTTCATCTAACTCCGCTTGATACTGCCCACCATGGGTTACACGAGGACACATCTGAGACTTCATCCTGACCTGCTTGCAAAACTAAATAGGCTGCTTTCTGGACAGGGATGAAAAAAGAGCATCCTTCTTTTCCTAATATGCCCATTTTCTTTTCTCTCTCCTTCTACCACAAGCAGACTACTTACTTTTCTTGAAACAGACCATTAGTTAGACCACAGGAAAAAAATATTCAAAGTGAATATGACTGGAAAAACATCAGTTATTATATTTTTAACCACACAAGTCTATGCTTGATCTACTGCACTGTTATCTGTCTGCTTTCTAGAAGGTTATTCTCTTTTCTTGTTAATAATTATAGCTGCATACTGAAGTAGAATAAAGACAAACACTTCAGGCAAAGCCATATGTAAAGCCTATTATTTCTAAGCCTTTATTTCAATATTTCTAAGTTTTCATTTGTCATCCCATATTTTTTTAACAGAAAAGAAGTATCTGAGAATACTGTCCTTAATAAGAATAGATTAATTAAATTTTCTTGATATTCAAGAATAGTTATTTAAGGAAAAAAAATTAGAGACTAATCTGATCATACCAATAAATGATTGTTAATGATAAATATACTCAGTTATTGATAAATATGCAGAACAACAAATAATTTTTATGTTATTGCTAAAAAGGATTTTTCATTGTAAAACTATAATATTTTCATTTTAAAATTATAACATCTGTTTTACAAAAGGAAGAATAAATAGTGGAGAAAGAAAGGATAGTGTAGAATTACAAAGGAAAACTAGAAGTGGATATTAATATGCTGGAAAAATACTGCTATATTGTCTCTTTTTTTTTTTTTTTTTTTGGTTTCCAATGAATCTCAGGGTAGTATTTTAAAATATAATTTATTTTTCACAAATATCAATATAGGTTTTGCTACTGATTTTAAATAGAAAGAAATATGACAGGTTCTATTTTAAAAATAATGGTTTAATAACCTTTTTTTCTACTTCTCTGTTAGATCAGGCACACTACAGGTTAAGTGTGTGCACCCCAAAGAGGAGAACATGGGCTGGTAAGTACCACATAGAAGGCTGGCAATACTGAGGATCTGTGCTGCCTGTCCTGAAAAAGGGCACAGGATCTTAGCTATTAGTGAGGGTCACCCTGGTGGGTTCTTGGGAAGATCTGGATATTTGGTAGTTGCTCCTTATTAGAAATGTAATGCCAGCATCTTACCATTCCCAAAGTCAAAGAAATCTGCTGCAAGTTGACCTGCCAGCCAAGGGGTGAATTGGCTTTTACTTTTTCCTTCTTTACCTTAATCCATACTTTTAATTCTGTTGAATAAGCAGACTATCTCCGGTTGCACCTTCTCACATCACAGTTCCTTACTAGGAATCATAAATAGGATTTCTCTGTTCCAGACAGTCTCCTTGGTGGCAGACATTATTTCTGTGTTGGAGTAGACATTTGAGCACTATGCGCAAACACAGTGAATTGCGCTTAGTTTTCGTGGACTGGGGAAACTGGTAGTAAGTCCAACGGTAAGCTATGAGGATGCTTAAGGGACTGGAACATCTCTCTTATGAGGAAAGGCTGATAGCCCTGGGGCTGAGAAGGGATCTTATTAATGTTTACAAATATCTGAAGGGTTGATGTCAAGTAAAAGGGGGCAGTCTCTTTCCAGTGGTGCCTTGTGATAGGATGAGGGGTAATGGTAGCAAGGTGAAACACAAGAAATTCCACCTCAACATGAGGAAAAACTTCTTCACTGTGAGAGTGACAGGGCACTGGAACAGGCTGCCCAGAGAGGTTGTGGAGTCTCACTCTCTAGAGACTTTCAAGACCCTCCTGGATCTGTTCCTGTGTGGCATACCCTAGGTGTTCCTGCATTGTCAGGAGGTTGGACTTGATGATCTCCAGAGGTCCCTTCCAAACCCTACCATTCTATGATTCTATGAAATATCTCAAAGTCTATATATTGTCATTTGAAAATGCAGTCTTTTTGTGACACTCATTCCATTAACAAGACTTAAAATATTAACAGTCTGAACAGTTTCCAATTGCTTTCTTGGCTTTAAAATCATATTTTTAATTTCTGAGTAAGGGCAAGAAAACAAATTCAAGGGAAGGAAAGGACTTTTTTAAAAAAAAACTCAAGCAGGCCGTAGGAGGATCCTCATATTTGACATTCTGGTCTTCATATTCTGACATATTCTGCCTGATAATCTATTGCCTCCTTCTCCTGGTTGTTTATTTACCTCTTGCACTTGAAAGTGTCCCTGAGATCTGTAACTTTATCTATATGCCAGTATGCCAGCTCTGTGTTCTTTATAGTGGAAAGTCATAAACACTGGTTTTTGTTTATGCCAAGAGCTGAGCTGCATGAGGGTGTAGAAGTCAGGAAAAAACAGAATTTTAAAGTATATGAAAGTACAGAATCACCTTTGATTCGACAAATATAGGACTTGATCTTTGTATGATCTGCAATCCACAGTAGCATTATGGGCCACAGAGAGAGAGAAAAATAGAAGTAAGTTTTTTATTCCTAGGGATATTTTATATTAGAAAAAGAAAATACATATTGGGATTGCTTTCAGCTTTCTGAGGACCTCCATCGTGAATAGCATCAGTGGGAACTAAAGGGCTGGAATCAGAGAGAGGCACAAAACAGCAAGTAATATGGCTGTGGGCTCCTGCAGGCCTCCGGCAGCCTGGCTGTGAGGAGGAGTTCTACAAAACCAGGAAGGGACTACATAGGTTTTGTTTGTTCTTGTTTACCCCCTGTCGGTCTGACCTTTCAAACAACCACTTCCCTAAGAGAGCCTGACTTAGCTAAAAAAATCGAATAACCCCATTTAGAGCTCAGACTGCTTATAGACTAATTATAAATTTAGGTTTGTCAACCCAAACACAGTCTGATTAATAAAATTATATTACCATTACAGATTGTTTTTCCAGAGCATGAGCTGCATTAAAATTCAGAGGCCACAACTTGGGACTGCTATCAATAAAATAAGTTGGAGTAGTTCTACAGAGGCTGTTCGCAGACTGAAATATACAATAGTGTTCTGAGATTCTAAGCATCAGAAAGTAATGACTTTGAAGTTACTGATACACACACTAAAATTCAACTCTTATCTCCCCTTAAAAGCTTATCTTAGTCTTGACAAGGATAAGTTTAAGTTGTTTTCATTCTTTCAGTGTTATTGCCAAAGCCTGCTTATTGTCACCTGACATATACAGAAAGATTCATCAATGTTTGTAATGAAGAAAGATAGGCATTAATCAAAGAAGGTTACTTGCACTTTATTTACAGTAGGAAGGTAAAGGCAGTTTCCAGCAGGATAAAAAAAAAAAAAAATCCATCTCCCAAAAAAACCCACCAAAAGACTAGATTATAAAATATTTCTCTCTCCTACAGTTGTCATCAGGAAGTTATAAAGAAAATTGACATGGGCATCTACTTAAGGATTACTTGGAACAGAAGACAGCCTTCTCAAACATTGTCAATCTTAAAGGAGTACAGAGTGAAATGAACGAAAAAGGTCAAATATTTCCATAGGCTATATTTGATTTAAATAACCTTCCAGAATGGCTTTCTTCACCATATCTAAACTGCTGTCTCATTTTTTTTCTATTTGGCAGTAATAAATGAAAACTTTAATGTAGAGTTTTACACATTCAAACACATGCACAATGAACAGTGACCACATGACTAAGAAATAGTCTGTTCCCACCACTTAGCATAGAGAAGTATTTCAGTGAAACAGACCATTAATTTGAACATATAAATGGAAGAATCCATTACAAATATCAGTAAAGATAATTTTAAACCAGCTTATATTGTGGGTGGTTAACGTACACATCCCTGGAGGTATGTAAAAGTCATGTAGATGTGATGCTTAGGGACATAGTTTAGTGATGACTTGTTAGTGCTGGGTTAACTGTTGGACTTCATCTTAATGTTTTTTTACAACCGAAATGATTCTATATACACAGTCATATGAAAATATATGTACCTTTCACTTTCTTGCACACATGATAATGCAACATGAACACCTGTTTTGTGGAATTCTGAAAGGGTGATTACCTGAATTCACCCAGTTTTGACCTCCTCCCTTTTGCTATACCCCTGATACATCTCTGCTTTACTTCTAATATTGAAGTGCTTAGGTGAGCCTTGTGAAAAATGTACTTGAAAAGTAAAACAATACAAAGTGGGAGGGTTGCTAAGCTCCTTATTTCTGTGTCTCTGTACACCATCAGGTTTGGGTTTTTTAAACCAGGGAACATGAGAATAACCTTGACTGGTGATGTCATGTCCCAGTGACCTAGATCTTTTCTGTTGTCTTTGTTTCTTGCAGCCTGCTGAGTAGATTTACCCTTCCTAGAAGACTACAAATCAATAGTATTGTTTAAACAGCTGATCATTTTGCAAATACTGCTTGTGACAAGACAGAATCAGACCTTCAAATCTGACAGGGTAACAGGGAGCAACTACTCAGAGTAGTCAAAGGACTGATGTTGTGGCTATTTCTTCATACTTTCCTGCTTTGGTTGCCAAACTTCTTAATTTCTGATTGACCTCACTGAACCACCACAATTATTCCCTACTTTATTTAAGGCAATTTTAAATTCCCCTCTGTTGCCCTCTGTAGACCATATCTTCACTAGCTGTAAGTTGATGACAGATCCGTCTTGATCAACATGAAGCTTTATCATTTACATCAACTGACGATCTGATTGCTCTGAGTCAGACACAGCTGTACTGCTCCTGTAGGTGTTACTAAGACAAGAGGACCATTCACATAAGTACAGGATGCAGGATATGCATCTTTGATTATAAGCCCCATGGTAGGGGTAAACTCTGTGGTTTTCTTTATGTTATTTTGTCTGAAAAGTATTATGTACTTGCTGCTGTGAAGATTAACCACATCTATGTGAGCACATAAAAGAATCTTATATTTTTCTAATAAAGCTTTTCCCTCAAGTAAAACTCTAAACCTGTATAATCACAGTGGCTAATGCAAAATAAAACCTAAAAATAACAACCCAAAGCAACCAATTGCTGAAGATTTTTATTAACTGGAAGTGATAGTTTATATTCCTTTCTCTAAATCAGATAAGGCTTAAAATCATTTATAAGAACACAGAAAAACTGCAAGTTATTTTTAAGGTATGTCAGACTATAGTATAAATATTTATACACCCACAGTCTCTTCTCTCCTATAAGAGTTTCCAGGGGTCCCTATTAAAAACTAACAGGAAGGATGAGTTCAGGAAGCCCTTTGACTTCTTGTAGGTCTGGTGCGGCCATCAGGCTGCAAAGAAGGTGAAACCTGAGATGAGGCAATTAGGAAGCTTCTGAGCTCAGTGAGCAAGTGCCTGGGCCAGCGCACTGCAGGGTCCTGCCTCATAAATTAATGAAGGCAGAGACAGTCTGATCGGAGTGGTAGAAAGTCTGCTGGGAGTTGAAAAGAATGGTGTGACAGAATAGAGGCAACTTGCTGAACATGGAAATCATACACTCACTGGAGAGAGGTCAGTCTCTGCTCTTTTAGGTCTGGCTACATCACTAAAGGAGCCAGGGAGAGGAGAAGGTCCATATCAGTACATTTTGGCAAGAGCTAACTGAGACTCCAAGGCTGTTTCAGGCCAGGGAAACAGATGATAAAGGCCAGAGAGGATGTTGGTTTAAGGCAGAAAACATCACAGAGACCTTACAGAATGACATTTAATTTTCATTATCCATCACTCCCCTAAGACAGGTTAACCTGAAGTTGAGAAAATAAGGGTAGAAAAGCAGTTTAATAATCAGCACTTACTAGTAGCCTTAAACTTGTTCTTAGACACATACTATTTCTTTGATCATATTTTAAATTTCATTTGTTTTCTTGAATTAGTTTTATTCAGGTTTTTATATTTTATGTTAGAGATATGTCAAGGGCAGAATTCTATACAAGAGAGGAGTGAGTCCTCATAGAACAGTTCACTAGATAAGCCAAGAAACATAATAATAATAATAATAAAAAAAAAGAACAATGACATAAGGTGCTGCCTTTAAAAGGATATCCATCCTAACAAAGATCACAGGCTGGAAACATCTTCAGTATTTGGTGACACTATAAGCAGGTGGCAGAGGATTGAGTAATTTCTCACTGGGAGTGAGAAGATGCTTCAGAGTTGTGTTACTTTTCTAGATGTTTGTCCACCAACACAGCCTTACATTTATTTCTTAGATAATCTCTAAAGACAAATTACTCAAAACCACAAATATGTTATAGAAATGTAACATCATTAATAATGAATGCTAGTTATTGAGGGTATTTTGTTATTTAGTTTGAAAGAGAAAAAGTGAACTCTGGATCACAAATTAAAGATGGGCTGAAAAATCACATCTATTAACAGCAGCTAACCCACGGTCGTCAGGAGAAATTATTACTAGCTTTTTTTCTCTCTGCTTTGCCCCATCTCTGTCAGTGTCTTTGATTTTCTTACCAGCTCTGTTCTCTAAACAGTTGGAAAGAAAAGGTATAATTTTCTCCTAATCCCCATCACCCTTCAGTTCAATTTCAAAAAATTCTGTTATCAAAATTAGTGTATTTGTGAAAAACAAGTTAAGGAGAGGTGAAAATAAAACAAACAAACAAAAAGTTTGTATTTCCAAGACAGTGGTCTGGTAGTGGTTGATTTGTACTGTATATTTATGGTCAGTGTGATTTTGTTTCTTTGGGTTTTCTTCCCTGCTCAGAAGTTTTGCATCTCTGGTAAAACTAATAAATTTGGAGCATAATGAGAGTCAGAGAAGTGAGAACTGAGACAGTAGGAAGGAAGGGGGTTGCCAGAAGCTCTGATTCAGCACTTTTACACCCTAAGACATGAAAATTCACAGGAAAATTATTTTCACTCCTTCCACAAATCTTCAAGAGAACTTGGAATTTTAAAATGCATATATAATGATTAAGCTATATTTATACATCAAAAGAAAAAAAAAAGTTAAAATCTTAATACATTTGGGAATGAAAACTTTACTTTCTATGCTTCTTCATATTCATTCCATAGTTTTGTGTGGTTTTATTTAAGATGTTAATGACTTTAATCACCAAAATTTAATATATGGGTACAATGAACAGTATAAGCATATTAGCATAATTAGAAATATGTATAAACTGTAAGTTAAAGCTATAATCATTGTACAGTACCAGCCCGAGGCTAAATTTTATTTTATTATTCTTGGTGTTCAACAGATGACACTACTTCATAAGTAAGCCACTGCAGCTATTACTGCATTTCAGTGGACAAACTCATTGACTGTCTAAAGAAGTTGGTTCACAAGTGTGATTATTTTGAATATTATTTACATGTCAGATTGCAATATTTCTTCATTATTTAACTAACTAAATTTTCCCAAGTATTTATGGAATTGTAAGTCAGTGATATTTGATTCTTTTTAATTATGGAAATACTTATTTAACATAGTTCCCATTCCAATGTGATCTTTACTGCTACTAGTGAAATCACATCCTTCCTACTATGTTGTCTTGTTTCTAGTAGAGAGAATGTACAGTAACACATATCAAGCAGGAAACAATAATTGTCAAAATCTTAACAGCAAACTGCCTTTTAAAAAATAAAATTAAAATTCCTGAGATTCTTTTAGGACCTTGTCACCTGACCTGACATCTTCTTGATCAATATTTTCTGTGCACCTTTGCTTACAATAAAAATAGAATGTGATGAGAACAGTAGAAAAACTGTTAAATTACAGAAATTTATGTACTGATTAATATTGACATAGTACATAAAATCACCTAAAAATAAACAGTTCTTTTGACAAAGCTCATTTTCAGTTCATGAGAAAGGCCAGGAGGGCAATGCCTTGTTGGGAAACTGAGCTGGTCTTGTAGCAGAAGATACAGTTTCACCAGCAAATAGTGCAGTGAATAGTCTTTAATCAAATGTATAACACTCTGTTCCTCTCTATTCCAACCTGTATGATTTACTGTTTTGTCTATGAAACATCTATATAAAACAGAATCACAGAGAATGTTAAGGGTTGGAAGGGACCTTGAAAGATCATTTAGTTCAACCCCCATTCCAGAGCAGGACAACCTAGAGCAGGTCACATAGGTCACAGGTGGGTTTTAAATGTCTTCAGAGAAGGAGACTCCACAACCCCTCTGGGCAGCAATACATGAGACTACCTTTTATATAATCTCAAACAGGGCAAGAGAATTGGCCTTCAAGATTAAATGGTTAAACTCACAGAAACCTCACAAAAGCCAATATTTCATTAGAAAAAGAGAAAATGAAATCCAAAGTGTCATAAACACTTGTAAAAAAATCTGAGAAAATATCTCCTCAATCAGACCTCACAAAAAAAGAGGAATAAAGGTGGCATTTTTGGTGAATTTATCTGGACTATTGGAGACCAACACACATCCTCATCTTCTAGCACAGCACACCTGAACCTACACCACCTTCATCCTATGGGAGTGCCATCACCTCTTAATTCAGATATAATTGAGGGAAAAGTCTTAAATTCCTATATTTAAATTGAATAAGTACGTATTCACTAAGTCATAGTGACTGGTTTGTTTCTCCCTCCCTAAAAGAAAGGATTTGAGTAATTGCTGTTCAGTAAATTTTAGTGTGCTATACATAGCATGGAGGTAATTGAGGATAGAAGAGAGTGGCAGAGAGTGGTTCAAGCTTCAGAAATAGGTGGAAGACTTTGGAAACTAGTAGATTCTGAACTATGGTTGTGGTTATGAATCAGAAGCAGAGCTAACCAGATATTTTCTCAGATACCTCTTGCAAATGAGGCATAGGAAACACTGTCATCACCAGCCTCTCTTAAACATCCCGTTCAGTCTGTTCTACACCTTTGTAAACTCCATATTTCAGTGCTTGTAATTCAGAGAAGTGACACTTTCATTGATGTGTAGACTCTCCATGCCTGGAGGTAGTTTCTTGTCCACTAAAGAGATTTGAAATGAGAAATAAATATTTGGCAATAAAAGGAGAAATCATAGGAGGAAAAAAGTGCTTCTCTAGGACCTAGTAGTGGATTAAGAAAACATTTTGCCACAGCTCAGGTATAGTAGTCTACAGTACTTATCTATCAAACCAGACTTTGATGTCAATTTCTTTGTAGTTTTCTTTTCCTATACTTTGTTTAAAAATGGATTTCAGCCTTATATCAACTTTCATTACAATAGAAAAATATTTGATCTGATAGACTGGACTAGAAAGGTGAGGGTTAATCTGTTTGACAGTGAGTAACTCAGTCCTACAGAAAAAAGGCTTCCTTTAAGAAAGAAGATCCTTTATTACAGAGAATCAAAGACACATAGAGATATCTTTTGGAAATCTGCTTTTCTGAAGAAAGGCAAATAAGCTGCAGAGACACTATGTGTGGGCAGAGATGTCTTCTCAACATCCAGGAAACCCAAGTCGAATTTCATTTGTCTAAGATGTCTATGGCAATTTTGATTAAACAGAACTCTTAAGAATAGCAAGAAAGTCAGATTTTTGGTGGAAAAAAAATATTAAAAATACTACCCCAGCACTGATATAAATGTATTAAAGCATCCAGAGTCAGGGGTTTTAAACTTATCTTCATTTCAGTGCTTTCCTGTGGCCATGGCTTTGCTGCTGGGGACAGTAATGGGGTGAAAAAGACTAACTGTTGTTAAAAGATTCAACTGGACAAATCTTGTCCTCTCTCAAATTAACTAGTACATTCCCTGTTGTCTACTGAATAATACATAAGTGCACTAAATGTAATTCCATTGATATCTGGTGATTTCTTCATTCCTGTGAAGTTTTTTTTTTTTTTTTTTACTTTAACACTTCATGATTTATTTTAGTGTATAGTTTGTTTCTGAGTCCCCAAAGAGTCTTTATACTCAACTCTGGCCTCCCTGACCACACACTTCTATCCTTATCTATTGCTACAGCAGCACATTAACAAGCACAAATCATGGTTCATAGACACCAGTGTCACAGCAGAAGTGCTTTTATGTAGTTTGATTGAAAGCTTTTCTCTGAGGGATAATCATATTCCTAGTCATTAAGAAGAAAGAAAAAGAAATTAAGTTCATTGCAGCTGCATTGAGATACAATTGAAAAAATTGAAGAGGATGACTGTTCAATTTTAGTAGATGTTTGTCTCCAATAATATGTAAATTTTGCTTCACTAAAGCCCACATTTTCCGTAAATTACTTCTCTGACCTACAGCAGAAGTAGATTCTTCAGGATTTTTCTGATTCCTGGTTAACCCATTCTGTTGCACAGGAATGTGTAAGGATAGCAAGTCCTATATATATATATTTTTATTTTTTTTTAATTTTTTTTTTTTTATGAAGAGAAGCTCTGAATAACCACAATTTATGCACCCAACACTGAACAAAATGCAAATGCATAATCAGTTTTCAGATTGATTTGGAAATGGAAATCAGCTATCATTCCTAGTGACATGGTGTTTTCGCCAGGTCCTGGAAGATTTCACACCACCCAAGTTAGACACTTTGGTAACTATGCAATAATACCAAAGGGCATCAAAATGATGCTGAAAACATTACACCAGTCAGTAAGGTAAGCTAGCTAAAGAAAAACAATGAAGAGGGGAGAGGGCCTCAAATTCCACCTTGTCCCATAATTTTAAAACCTGTTTCTGGCCCATAGAAGAGCTTCATTTTCCTCCTCTAGGATGATCTGAATACACATCCTCTTTCCCAAGAGACTGCCTTGGATTCACTTCTATTAGCAACATAGTGATGTGTGCTACCTACACATCTCCCTTTCTTAGCACATGCTGTGTCTCTCACACTCCGGGTACTTGCTCCACCCATTTATTTTAGACAGCTGTGACCTTTTCAGATGTTCCTCTATTCTTTCTAAGTGAATAGTTGTTCAAATTTGGATACTGTACCTATTCCAATCTACATCTTTTCTTTGAAAATCCAATTTAAAAATTGTAACGCTGTATAGACAATCTTAATGTGTATATACTGGAATTTCAGCAAGACTCAGATAAAACATTAGTAGAGACTATAGAAGAGTACTTTTGATGGTGTGTTTCAATTGAAAGAAGTGAAAAAAAAAAAGGTTCTGTTTGGTCCTATAGTTGGTCCACATTGCATGGTTAAATTATTTTTGACAAATCTGTGAACAGTGCTCATAGCCCAATACTAAGCTCCTCTTTGGAATCATTTTACCCCAATGTAGAATGGAAGTTTAAAAAAACTTTTGTTTTGGTAGAATTTTACATAAAGTCATAGAATGGTAGGGTTTGGAAGGGACCTCTGGAGATCATCAAGTCCAGCTTCCTGACAATGCAGGAACACCTAGGGTATGCCACACAGGAACAGATCCAGGAGGGTCTTGAAAGTCTCTAAAGAAGGAGACTCCACAACCTCTCTGGGCAGCCTGTTCCAGTGCCCTGTCACTCTCACAGTGAAGAAGTTTCTCCTCATGTTGAGGTGGAATTTCTTGTGTTTCACCTCGCTACCATTACCTCTCGTCCTATCACAGGGCACCACTGAAAAGAGACTGCCCCCTTCTACTTGACATCCACCCTTCAGATATTTGTAAACATTAATAAGATCCCCTCTCAGTCTTCTCTTCTCTGGGCTAAACAGCCCCAGGGATCTCCATCAACTAAGTAAAAGTGTAAATAATGTAAAGAATCAGAGAATGTAATTTTAGTTATGTATGCTATACAAAAGAGAGAAGAAGAGTTCATTTTTATGTTGCATGTTTCCCTGTTTAGCATAAATATTTACAAATATTTTGACTTTTAGAAGTCAGTGTTTTACAACTGGAGTTAAAACTACAGTGGAAGATTATTTTTTATCTTTTTTTTTTTTTTTTTTTTTTTTTTAAGACTATTTTAGTGTATAGATGTCTGGGAAAAAAAGGTCTGACTCCAGTATAACCTGTAGATGCACTTGGGAAATCCCAGTAAGATTTATGTTTTGAATTCTAACTCATTTAAAACTTTTTAAATCATAACTCAGTTTAGATCCTAAGAGAGTTTGTGAACACCAAATAATTTGACAGCTGTCTGGTTAACACAAAAAAATTATAGTGGTTTACATATTATCAGCTTTTCATATTTTCTTCCTTTTGTTATGTAAAAAATTAAACCATAACTAGTTGTTTAAATGGAGGTTTTCAGTGTCTAAAAACACAGGTAGGATTGTAGTTTCTTAGATCACATTTGAGTACACTTTGTACATTATTGAGAAAAAAAAAGAAGAAATCATGGCAAATTAATTGTTCCTTTTAAGAAAACATTATTCAGTCTTCTTTTACACAATTAATAAACTTCCAGGCCAAATTGCTAAGCACTTTTCAGCTATTGTTCCAGTGACACGGTAAAATTTGTTCAACAAGATTTATTTTGTAGTAAGATTTGAACTGAAACAGATCAGGAGCATAAAATAACCATAAATGCAGATTGAAGAAAAATAGTCTGACATCAATAGAAGCAGTAAGAAATATTTTTTAATTAAAAGTTTCATTAAAATTTGTTGTTCTTTTAGTTCATCACCATTAGTACTACTTGTTGTAGTAGGTTATATTTTAATGAATATCTTAGAGATGTAATAATTTTTGATCAGGATTTTTTAAAAAGCATAACAAGTCAAACATCTAGAAAAGTCATCCAGAGTTGTTCATTATACTAGAAAAAAAGCAATTTGAAGGTAACCACCACCTTTTTTTGAAAGCACTTCATTGCCAACATTACTGTCAGATCTTAATTTTTAAACCATCATCCGGTTTGGTCAAATAGACAAAGACATTTTAATTCAAAGTTTTATATCATCCAAAAAAATTTGTCTCACAGATGGCTCTCAGTTCTGTTTGAGAAGTGCTGCTTTGTCCCTGGGCTCCCTTTTGGATTGAAGCAACTGGCTTCCTCCAGGACAAAATCTAGGTGTTGGTGTAGTGATAATTCACTAAAGATCTTGCCCAGTATGGGAGATAGATATGAAAAACAGCCTATGGCAGGGCCTCTTTCTCTCTGACCTTCACAGTTCTCCAAAGATAGTCCAACAGGTCTTTGACTCATACGTGTGCCCACAGAAATACCTTGTGTCACACATGATATGAAATGCAGTAATCCCTTGATTTCACTCTATAGACAAATAAACCACAAAATTCTGTTCAGAATTAAACAGAAAAGAAAATGCAAAGAAGGAGAAAGAATTAAAACTTCTGAGGGACACAGCCACATAGAAGTGGTCTGGACAATGCCTGAATTCACTTAAGGTCTTCAAAGGTTTTGGAAAGCAGACAGAAGCCAGTCTGTGCTGCTTGGGAGGAAAGTAGGAGCTATGCCTTAGGAAAAGTGCACTTCTCATTGCAAACAGAGCCATAGGGATATAAAAGTGTGAGGCTGGCATGGCTGAAGCCCATTTGCATATCTTACTATCACAGGACAAAATTTACTTTTGTTTATGCGAGAAGGAGAGGAGTTAAAGTAGTTGAAATTACCTTCATATAGTTCTTATCCCAGTTTGCTCTATGCCTGGGACATATAAATGTCTCAAGAGCTTGTTTAAATTAAAGCCCCCTTGGCCTGCCCTTCCTTTCTATTGATTTAAAAGTGTCATATAATTCAAACAGGCAGGAGAATAAGTGAAGCTGTCATCCCACGCGTTCACATAAAAGTTATGACCTATCCTACAGGCAGTACTCAAGCAACTAGATGAGTGGGAAACCCAGTGATGAAATAGTCAGACTGCCATCTAAAGGTGCCCGTATTGCAAACCAACCACAGGAACTGCAATGGGTCCTCCAAATTCTTACATTTTCTGTTTCTGCATGTGCTACCAATGTAATCCTCTCATGGTTGCAGCAAGGCCTGTGAGGCTTTTCTGTCTTTGAGTAATTTTTCTATTCTAAGATTTACAATACTTATCAGATGTATTGAAATGATAACTATTAAGAGCTTGTTAATAGCTCACTAGAGTGGTGTTCTGTAAGAATTTAGTAGAATTATTATTTATTACAGTGACGAAAAAAATCCTTGATAATGCAATTTATAAAATAATCAAAGCATTGTCTCTATGTGGTGGGTGACAAACGGTGACAATAATTAAATTTGAAAGATGGCTATCGGAAAACTTAACATGTTAGATAATTTGCAGTTCCCTGTTAAGTGAAACCCTTGATTAACATTTCCCAGTTAACTGACAAGAACATTTACAAAGTTCAATAAGAAAGAATATTCAGAGTAAGAATGCACTGAAAAGAAAATTGGAGAGAGGCATGGAATTTTTTTTTAAATATTTACTTTGAAAACAGATGCTAGCAGCAATGCACTAAGTTTCTGAAAAGTTACAGCTCCTCCCATCATTATATATACATGAAAATACATATAGGAGATTATATAGCTGTCATATGTTTGTTAAGCATAACAAGGTGTTTCTATAAAATATGCAAGTTGAAATAATGGTTCACTGTAAAAACACTATACATGTAAAAACACAGTTATGGCCCCAGCAGCATAAGAAAAAAAGAAGTCTAACTTCTTGTCAGATTTAGAAATCTGATGTCTGACCTGATATTCAATCTATTTGTTATAAATTTTCTGTCAATGAATAAGAGAACTGGTCTGTTTTCAAAATAAAAATTCATAAAGCAGCAAAGGGTAAATTTCCATTACTGCAACTGCCTTATCAATGGATTTTTTGAATGAGTGCAGGGGTTTGCTCTCATGAGGCATCTACTGAGGCTGGGCATAACTGATCAGAATGACACTGACGTTGCCATGTTACAAATGTTATTTTACTGTCCTGGGTATAACACAGAGCTAAATATGAAGTCTGCATATTTTTGTGTGATGTTTTCAAGTCAAACTAAATGAATGGAAAGTAAACTTACAATTGAACTCAAAAGTTAAGCAAAAATTAAGGAAACTGATGAGTTATTTTATAATATTAAGAGCAAATTACTATGTTTTTTTCTGAAAACATGTAATTGTTTACAGCCTACAATGACATTTGAACACACCACACATCTGCAAGGAAAACATGCTTGCAGATATAGGCTGAAGTTAAACCTCACAGTAACTGTGTAAAATACTGTAATCAACCATGTGCTTCATCTGCTCAACTGGAATGCGTGTCTGACTATGCAAAGGGCCAACATTAAACTGAACTGACTGCTGAAGGTGTTGTGTCCTGTTAGCTTCAAATGAACTAGCAGTAATCTTAGTTGAGAGGTGATTTAAAAAGCTATTGCTTCTGAATTCCCTGTTAAGAACTCTCACCTGGTTGACCAGAGTAGCTGTGATTAGCACACTCAAATGTGGATTCCTGCCATGGAAAATTCTGGAGGTTACAGCAAACTCTCCCAGTCACTGAGACAGTCTTTCAGGTTGTTCTAAGAAAGCCATCAAAAGAGAAACACTTGCCCCTAGTAATAACTGCTATGAAGAGACATAGTTTTCACAACAGTTGTATGCAAAGACGTCGGCTGTAGAAATGGAGAAAATATAGCATTTTAAAATTCAGATGTAAAAATCAGTGTTTGAGAGCATAGGAATGGTGCATCACACAAAAAATTTGGTTTTGAACAGGGTAGGGCAACTGAAGACAATGTGGTTTTCATGTTACACACACTCCCTGTCTCCAAGGACATAATTAAGAACATGTATAACAAAACCGAAAGTCTTGTAAAACACAGTCAGAAATCCAGTTTGTGGGTAACTGCCATTGCTATGGAGGATGTTTGAGGTAGCATGATTTGCTTCATAACAGAGATTTTACAAGGTTGGTTTGTTTGGAGCAGAAATTTCTCCCAACTCTAAAGGAACAAGGAACAAACACGTGTCTTTCCTATACTCAAAGTCATGAAGTACTGGTAAGCACTCTAACAATATTTATACTAGAGTTGAATCTCTACTGAGGACCCTGTGTGCCTTGCAGGAGGGGAAGAAAGTATTTACAGGTTCAAGCCTATAAATCTTTCACACTTCTTTTTTGTAATGTTTTGTGAAGCAGTCTGAAAGAGTCACTGCCTTGAAGCTGATGAAAAGCAGTGGTAAAGGATTCAATTTCTATATATCTGTGAACTAAATTTGATCAATAATTATTTCAAAGGCTTGAAAATTTCTGTTGTGTAATTCTGCCAAGAAGAATATGATTAAATGTAAAAATTATTATTAGGATGAAGTTAAATTTTTTTTTTTTTCATTTTACTGTTAGGAAGGAAACAACAACTTAAATACAACAAAACTCAATAAATATCTGTGAGGACTGAGTGAAATCTGGGAATAGTATTACAAATGTGCAAGGATTTGAATCATGTATCTGAATGCTGGTAAACAAATTAACCCGTTGACTTAGCCATCAAATACTGCATTTGCATACTTTTATTTGTGGTGCTGAAATTAATTTTTAAAAAATATAATATTACATAAATTATATTGAAATATAAATTATAAAAATATATAAAAGAACCTAGGTTTAAAGAGTAATTTTTATCAAGACATTATTTTATTTAGTTAATATTTGATTTTAATTTAAAACTAAGTTCTAATGTAAAAAAATAATTTCCTGAAGTATTACTATTTTATTTAAAGCAACTTCTTTAGAAACTGAGACCTTCAATAAAAAAAAAGGATGATTTATTGAACAATGCATTATAGTTGGCTAATTATGCTGAATTATTTACTAACATCAGGTTTCCTTTAATGCATTTAGTTTGATTCCACTATTGAGGTTTTATGTGCTTTGTAAGGTTATTGGAATAGGCTGCCCAGGGAAGTGGTTGAGTCACCATCCCTGGATGTGTTTAAGCATTGCTTAGATGTGGTGTTGGGGGATATGGTCTAGGGGTGAACTTGTAGAGCAGGGCTAATGGTTGGACATGACGATCCCAAGGGTCTCTTCCAATCTAAATGATTCTGTGATTCTGTTATTTTTGGTGTGAAAACATACAACAATTTCCTACTTAGCTTTCCAGTTTTGTATTCATTGGATGGAATTTTTTAAAACACCAGGATAGAGAATAGTGGATCTGTCCCTGGGTCTTAAAAAAGGGAACTTGGTGCTAATCTGAGTTACTATATTTTCTCATCTTTCGCTTTGTATTTCCTCTTAGTAGAATTCTGGAGGTTTTTTTAAGCTTTCAGCAATCTTGTTTTCCATCAGCTTTCATGGACTGTTGTGTTTCCCATAATGTTATGTAGTTCTTGGCTATATAGAAAGAAAAACTGTTACTTTTATTACTATACGTATTTGTAGAAGAAGTGTTTCAAATCTGAAAACACCACAGCTGTTGAGACTACAAAACACAAATTACATTTTGCTTTCTGTTAATAGCAGCTATTTTTGAACTTGTTCATGTAGCTTCCAGGGTAAATAGCTCATTCTCTGTTTATGAACCCTTATGTAGAGCACATGTAGAGTCAGTTTTATCTTTAGATGTCAACATGATGATACGAAAAATGTTCAATGAGAACACTTGCAGGATGAAGAACTGCTTAGTGTTAACAAGGATAGCAAAATCAAGCCATAGAGCTGAAAACCTTTACTCATACTGAGAACCATTTTTACTCATCAAGTAATCAAACTGTACTTGACATTAACTTCTTGACTAGTAAGAACTTCTCATTAAATAAAAATAGTTGCATATTTGCAACAGTTACACTGTGTATGTTCTAAGAGGCTTTTTGTTATGTGAGTCAAACTTGAAACTTGGCACAAAGGTATAAGCATTTATTTTAAAAAGTCATCTATTGTTGTCCTGGGTTGGGTTAGGGTTACTTATTGCAAGGAGCTGCTGGCCCAAGCAGCTGGGAGGGGCCACAGCCAGGTTTAACAGCTGAACCAGCCAATGGGATATTTGATACCATACTGACATCATGCCAGCTATATAACTGGAGGGCTGGGGTGCCTGTTTTTCTCTTGTTTCAGCATGTGGCTTTAGGTTGTGAGTAGAGCTGGAAAAGTGGCATCTCGGGTACAGGTAGAGCTTCCTGGTTTCTATCACACACTGTTTATATTGTGTCATTAGTACTATCATTATTCCTGCTGTTTTCCTCTCTCCATGTTGCCCAGGCTATGCTGCAGTGGCTATTCACAGGTGAACTTCTGCTACTGACCAGCATGGGAGCTTTGACCTGCTATGTCTCTGACCTCCTTAGTCAATCTCATGTGACCTGGCTCCCCATGGCTGTCCAAGAGAGAAAAAAGGTCTGAAGGTTTTGAGAATCAGTTTTGAATTTGGGTGGCCAAAATCCAGGTTAAATGGAATTTGAAAATCATTTAAGATAACAGAAAGGGACAAATGTCCCCAGACTATCCAGAATTACAGATTCTGGAAGTACTAATGTGCATGAGTAATTGTATTCACTGTCTTTAGAGAACAACAGAATGATGCTTGTGTACAGATGCTTTATGGGTACGACTTGCATTCTCATGTTTTTAAGTAGTCTTTAGATGAAGGCCTGGCTTGGGAAAATGAAAAATAATGCACATTTTCACCCAAGAAAATTTTTTCTGTGTCAGGTCAGATTCCATAATTCAGGCAGTTCACATGTGACAGTTACTTTTATCACAAAATCTGCTTTTCTTTTCCTGTAAAATGCTATGGTTTATTACCTTCCAGACTAGAAAAATCTTTAAAATTAACTGTTTAGCATTCTTCTGCTTTATTTAGTCAGTTATGACGTCTTTGCATTTTGGTACTCAAGAAAAAAACCCATTGGTATCTGTTATGTAATACTTGCTCTTTTCTTTTATGAAATGCCATAAAATCAAATTGATAGTAGCTCTGGGTTTAGGAGTTCAAAAATGTAGCTTTTCAGTTCTTTGTGTTTGAAAAAAATATTTTATGACTTTGTAACATTAAAAAAAAAATTATGCTGCTCTTCAAATAAGTATAGAGTTTTTATCTGTCAGGAAAAAAAATGGAAGAAAATAATTGTGGATGAAAAGATCTCCAGCACAGGTACATATAACTTGTTTTTATCTATATCCATTGTTAGCTTTTCTATCAATGCTCTCTAAACTTTATATCCTCCTTTTCTTAATGTAAATCCTTATCTTGGGCATATCACATTCCCAGTAGCTGACAATTTTCAAAGACATCCCCTAGAGCTAAACGCATCTCTGAAAATCATAAAACATTTGCCAGATTTCTAGCTTTTTTCCCCAGCTAGTTCTGAAGGCAAAACATCAACCTGACAGTTCTCTACATAGTGTAGCTAATTTTAAATTAGGAATGTGATTCTTTTCTTAAACTCCTAGGAACTTAAATGGCCATATGCATTATGGATGCTGATTGTTAAATGGAAACGTATGTTCCAATGTCAAAATAACTTTTTGTAATAAGTCACATTCAGACTTCCTGAAACTCAATTATGTTTTCATTTTACTTTCATTATACTTAATCTTTTCAGCCTCTCTCTTTACATGTATAGTTTTTATTTTTGTTATTTTTTTTAATATATTAAACTACTTTCCATTATGTTAATTTTCATTCTTATTGCTATGGTTAGGAAATAATTGTAATTCTGATCAAATAATTGTAGTCTTAATTCTAAATAAAATATCACTAATTAATTTCCTTGTCTTGACAGGAGATCCAGTAAAAGGGAAAGCTGAGCTTGAATCACGTACTGCTCTGACTCTAACTTAGAGCATCAACACACTCCCACTGTGACCTCCATCTTGTGGTTGTGTGCTTCTTACACTGTGCCTGTCAGAGTCCATGAGAAATGTGGAGAGTCTGACAGTGCTACTGAACTCAGAAGCTGTGAACCTGATGCAACTCATGTAATTTGTAGAAGAAGAGAGGTGAAAATAGGCCGAACACCACAGACAGTGGTCATTTGCACAGAATTTGCTACATCAGGCATTTCTGATAGTACATAATCACAAACTTTGGTTACATTAGAGCAGGACAAAGGATAAGGTGATGACAGTCTTATATTTTCAGGAGGGTGTGACCATCTGACTCTTGGCATTAACAGAATTATATTTGACTGGACGATTATGATAGAGACAGACAATATTATTTCTACTTAAAGACAGGTACAGTGATTGCAACAAAATCAGGCTGTTTTCTCTAGATTTAGGGTTACAAAATATTTTTTCTATGTCAGAAAGCTTGTGCTTTATTAACATTCAGAATATTGTGGTTTTTTAAGTTACACAGCTGAACGAGTATTGAAGAAAATGTATGTATTTTCTATAAAAGTTTCTGCATCTATATTCTGTCTCTGTGTTGTAGTATAGTTTGGTGGTACCTTCTGCAAGCCACATCTAGAAGTTACTGGCAGTCATACTGGCATATTGTCCTGTTCACAGTGACCGAAGAACAGAACATTGACTTTCTACCCTCCTTCATATCAGCAAAAATGCTCTTAAGGAACAGACCTTTTTACTTATGCCTTGCCCACCACCCCACAATTGGTGGAGTTTTAAGCTTACCAGCTTAAAGTCTCAAGCAAGTCTCATTTCTGTCTTATTTGTGGGCTGGAAGCTTATCTAAATCATCCAGCTGTGAGTCAAACGTCTGATTTCAATTTCTAACATGCTTGTATTACCAGAACAGGTCCATCTGTTTCTTCTTTCCCCATAAGAATCCATACAGTCTATTACATAGATACATTAAAAGCAGTAAGATTTTTAGTAACATTGACATAACTTAGGTTTAATTCTTAAAATACAATTGAAATACCAAAAGGCACAAAGACTCAGTAGAAGTATTTAGCAACTATATAGAAATAAGGTAGGGCATTTGTGAAAAAGATATTGAACATATTAGATTTGGGTTTTTTTGACCAACATCAGCACTATGAACTGGTGATAGGACCCTTTCAAGAAGTAATATCACCTGTTTTCACACCTGACATCTTTGGTCTTTTCAAAATTGCACCACTTTGACCATGGCAAACATGAATTAAAATGAAAGTTCTCTTCATAGAAGTGGCTTTTGGGAGATAATTTGATATATGCTGCTTATAGAAACTATACCAAATATTTCAAGATCATCACTAAGATTAAGCAACACCATTCTCATAACAGCAGAAATATTCTTCTTTTATATCTTTTTGAGTTGTCTTTATTTCAGCCTTAAATATTATGAAGAGTGTTGTTGGCACTGAAGTATAGGTGACCATGTGAAATTCTTTAATGCTTCAGCTGTGCACTAACTTCTAATCACCTACAAAAGCCACTTTTTTACTCCTCATAGTCCTACAATAAAGTCAAAAAGATTAGTATTAACTATTAGTTCTACTATTTTCATATACTTGCAATGCTTGCTCTTGATATCCATACAAGTGAGAGTTAAATCATATAAAGTTCTGTTTCAGTTGAAAGCTCATGGGCTTTTTGTGCGTTTGGTTTTTTATGTTGTTATTTTTTCTATTTGTTTGGTTTTTTGTTTCCATTTACTTACTGCCTGTCATCTCTGTGGTTTCAAGAGAAAATTAGATATTATCTGGTTAGACTAGCTTGCACTGAAAATCCAGGTGAATATTCTCACTTGGGAAATTCAACACTGATGAAGTAGGCATTTGCTATTGCTTTTAACAAAGCCAGAAATCTAAATTTGTAGTAGTAGCTGCTATTGCTTTCATGCCTCTGCCACTCACATGATTTTAGAGGCATACTATTTTTTTTCCACATGTAATTAATATGAAATCTGCAGTAATTTAAGCATTTTAGTAATAATATTACTAATATTAACACAGTAGCAGCCTTTCAATAAGTATGTCATCTTCTCTAAAAACTTCTGGTTTTAGTATGAAATCTACATGTGGGGAGGAGAAAAGAATTACTTTCATCGGTATGATATTTGAACAGATGTAGGCCTTTAGGATTTACCTTCTCTAACAGAGGTCTTTTCTGTGTCTCAGTAGCTTTAACTTTGACTGTCTGGTCTTATGGCTATTCCTCAGTAAAACTCCAGTCCTTTTATCCTTCTACTTTATTGGCAAGCACACCTCTCTTTCCTTTCTCTTTGTCAGTCCAGCTCCCTGTGTGTTTTCCATCATGCTCTCCTGTGAGCTTCACCTAAATCCTTTTGATGACATCAAGTACTTTTTTCTCTTGTAATTGTGTTTCTTCCTTGTGTGTCTATTGATGGCATCGACTATTTCTCTGACAGCATTTGGAAAGCTATCATCATCATGTGCCCTGAGAAATGCATTATGAATGCAGTTACTTCTTCCTCTAGTCTTCCCCAAGATCCTGAGAGGACTTTTGCCCTCAGAAACACATTGTAGTGGGTCTGGCTGAGCTGCTTTTCCCCATCCAGCCCTCCTGCTGTAGCACTGGGAGCTGGAGGGTGCTGATAACACACCCGTGTTATGACTGCCAGTGCTCACACAGCACCAGAGCATGGGGGGCAGGATGGGGGAGAAGATACAGCCAGCCTGAGCTGACCAGTGGGCTATTCCATACCATATGACGTCAGCTCAACTATAAAGGGAGAGGGCAGGAGGAGGATGGGGGGGCATTCTGCTTTGGCCTCCAAGCGGCTGCTACGTGTTCCTGGAGCCCTGCTTCCTGGACTCGGCCCGACATCGCCTGTGGACGGGAAGTAGAAAATAACATCTTATCTATCATAACCCACACCCCTGTGCTTTGCATCTTATTCTCTCCCTGCGTGCCGTGCTGAAGGGGGTCGGGGGGAGTGATAGAAGGGCTTGGTGGGCACCTGGTGACGTGCTGGGGTCAACCCACCACACATATTCATAATTTTATACATTTTCCCTGGAAAAAGTAACCTCAAAACAGTATACCTGGGACAGTGTACTTAAACCTCTCTCACTCCATGTAAAAATATATAACCACCAGGATCAGTGTTAGTGTGGGCTAGTATAGCTGCCCTGGGAAAGCAGCCTTGGAATGGCTTCAGGAATAATGCAAGTCATAAACAGCACTAAATGATGTGTAAAATATTAGTGCAATAGCTGTTCAGATTTGTGACTACTTTTCTACTTTGTCTCATGACCAAAGTGACAGGATTTATTTTTCCATCCAGTATGATCCTGTTTCATCTGAAATTAATAAAAAAATCCATAGAGTTCAGTGAGGGAACAATTTATATTGGGGTTTTTTATTTTGGTTTTTTTTTTTTTTCCAATCGTTGTTGTTTTTTGTACAGACTTTTATATTATTTCAACTGAATTCAAAGACTAGGGGCCATGTAAGTTCTTCAGAACAACATTAATTTTAACAGGCTGTACTTGAGTGGTGGTTTGTGGACCAAATAATGAATAAGTGTGTTAAGAACAATAAAAGCATCACCTGCATTTTGCTTCTTCTGCATTTTTGTTAATGTTTATTAGCTATCAAAAAATATGCATATGAAGAATTCTAGGAAGCAGTTAAGTTTGTTGTTAGTTTTGGGTTTAGTTTTTTTTTCTTTAAACCATCTGGTACAGAGCTAAAAGTTAAAACTTCACTCATAATTTCAGTTATATATATATATAATTTTTGTAATTTCATATTGTTCTTTTCTGTTTCTTTGAGCTACAAACTAATCCCAGTCACAGAGCACTTACTCCCTGGACTCTCAGACCGAAAACTGCCACATGCATTGACAAGCATTCAATTTATACACATGGGGAAAAAAACCCCAAACAAACCCACTACACATTCAGCCCAATAGTAGACATCTCAAGGGGCCAGCTAGCCTGCCAGTGAGTGCATCATTCTGCAGCAGATGAACTGTCAGCTAAAGCATGCTTATAAACTGAAGTCACTCGAGGTGAGCCGCACAGTGTATTTCCCATTACTACCCACAAACACCATACAGGCTGAAATCAAAAATGAAGCAGTGTAACAGAAGAGTGGGTTGGTTTATGTCATTCAGACAAAGCCTTGCATGTTTTTTATTGTTGTTGTTTGTCTAGTGCTTTGCTAGATTTTTCTGGTTGCAGTTTGTAATACTTCTCATTTCAGTGCCTGTCAGACTCTGACAAAGTGTCTGTCAAGCTCACTGTAGTTAACGTACAGTAAACAGAATTCCTTGCTTTCATCACAGACTAGTGACACCTGACAGTCAACAGCCTAAACAAAAGGAAAAGCATGCTTTGAGTGGGAAAAAACCACCACCTTTAAAAAACCCAGCATTTTGGGGTCCTGTCCTGGATGTGGATGGAGCTTCACTTTTCCAGTAATGAGGTAAAGTGACAGCCTACAGGTCGGCAAAGCTTGGTTGGGCCGTGTAGAATCTGCATTTTGTGACTGGACAGAGAACTTATTTGCGGAGGAATAACGGATGCCACACACGACCAATGTGATCAAAATAAACAATGATGACCCTTTATTGCGATACACGCCCGGTTTATATAGCTCAGGCAACTAGCCATGTGCCCGTATGATTGGTTCCCTGCAGGCATTCAGGCAGCAACCAGTCTAGCGTGATAACTTTCCATACCCAGAACTGTGTTGCCCTGCTTCCCTTTCCTGACACGCACGCCACCTACTGTCCTTCAGTCGATCTCCATCTTGTTATCCTTCAGAAATTGGGTTATAGTTTGGATTGCCCATGTGTCCCTTTGTCGACTAATATCCCGCACTTATTGCTGAAGGAAATCTCTGATCACAGTTGAAGGACAGTTAATTGTTCTGTTGATCAAAAAGGAAAAAAGTCTGACCTAAACAGAAAGTTTCACAACCATGTCATCCAGTACAAGAAAAGTGTTAATAAAGAGAGTTTTCAGAATTTTGGGGTTTTTTTCTTTTGGGCTTGGGTTTAAAATGGAAGACAGTGTCAGGTATTGAGGCAGAAATAACAGGAGTGAAAGGGAGCCGAAAGATGAGAAGATGCTGGCATGTACGTGCTGAAGGTGCACTATCCTTCGGTGACATCTAAGAGAAGTTATTCAGGCAATATGATCTGGCTGATCTCATAGACAAATGAGTCTGCAGATTACAGATACTGATTGTGTGGATGGGATCAAGTAAAAAAGTAAAATTATTTCTCAAGTAATTCAGGACTGGCAGATATTCTTGGTACAAGTGTGACAAACCTTATCATGGCAGAAGGAAGTCTCTACCCTCAGAGACAAGACAAAAAGCCTGTTAGGGATAAATACATTTAGAAATGAGATTACCATACTGAAGGATGTGGAGGATGACTATTACAGAAGAACAGGTGATCCCATGGGAAAGAGAAATACGGCAAAAAGTTAAAAATCTGGAGAGAAATAAAGCTGATAAATGCAAAGGAGTTTCGCTACTTCTTCAGTCCATGTGGGCTTAGACTAGCTGATGCTGTTTATGGTATCATTCTGCAGTTATCTTCTTGAATGGTAGCAGCTGCTAACAGGGCTTGAATATAATTTCTCCCATTTGCTCATTCTCCTTTATAGAAGTCTAGACTTCATTAGAGATCATGAGAAAGAACAGTGCTAGAAGGGCACAGTAATGTCATTTACATTTAGGCCTATGCAACAAGCAAGTGTTAAGAAAAAAATGACAGGACTGTCAGTAAATCAGATGCAGGAAATTAATTGTCAGGAACAGGTAGAACTGGGTGACTGGGGTCTGAAAATTGTGTTGGTGGGAGATGGAATATAATATATTTGTATTATCTTTCAGGTGCTTTAACAATGGTCAGCAAAATTAGTCTAAGGAAAATGCTGGTAACCACAGAAAGTGAAAGTCCGTTTTTAAAAAAGAAAAGAAGAAATTAAAATACGTAAGACAAGTCAAGGTGCTTTGTGGAATATCTGACTACTGGGATAAATACATGGAATACAAGATTTGGACTCACGTGGATGGTGCATTCAATTATGAAAATACCTCTCCTAAGACAATATATGCCTAAATGATGTGAAAAAAGTTAAGAAATAAGGGGAGAATGTCAGGAAAAGTCATACTATCCTGAAATTATGTAATTATTGTAATATAAAATAATATACTTTTTCCTAATTTGTAAAAAA
This sequence comes from Todiramphus chloris collaris, assembly GCA_025345505.1. NCBI lineage: Eukaryota > Metazoa > Chordata > Aves > Coraciiformes > Alcedinidae > Todiramphus > Todiramphus chloris. The sequence continues at coordinate 1,956,394 of JANVCC010000035.1, forward strand.
ACAGCTGGTGATGTATAATTTTACTGACTCAATTATTTTCTTTATATGGTAATACTAGACTAATTTTACTATATATTATAATATAATTATAAATAAGATAAATGCATGTAAGTGTATTTCAGTAGAGAATGCAGACTGAATATTTTAAGATGAATTATCAGAATTTGCTTCAAATTATATTCAAATCAACTATTCTCAATAGTTGCATAGCTGAACATAGAAAATGTTTAACATTCCAACATAGCTCAGGACTTACAGCAGAGAAAGAGGGACTTGGTCATACTCAGGTGTTGGAACATGAAGGTTATTAATTCTAAACCCCTGTTGTTGATGACACTCAGTGCATGAGGAATATTAGGTGTTTTAGCCTGAGTGAGGAGCTACCTAAAATCAGCATGCTTTGTTTTTTTCAGATAAGCTTGTTGATAAGAACAGACCCTGACTTTAAGTTGCTTCTTTATAGGATGAAAGCATGATTTCAAGACTTCAGTTAGACTTTCCTAAAACTCCACTAATTCAGAGAGGCACAAATGACCTTTCTTTTTGAAAATTAAATGGAAGAGAATGGATGTAGTGAAGTATGTATTGCTGTGAGTTGCTCTGTTTCACTTGCCCTTTTATAAAAAATTTTAACTCTATTGTTCTTCTTTACAGAGTTCTTCTGTTTATTCTGAAGTTGGTACTGAGAGGAGTTGATAGTGTCCCTATTACTCTTTTGAAGTTCTACTGTTGCAAAGAAATAAATGGTAAGACTTACTAGGGCAAAAATTATTCTATAGCCAAGCAGGTAAAGGTGGGAACAATATTGCACTTTATTATAACATTTGCAGCTTGTCCAATGATTCTTGATTATACCTGAATTTATGTTTCCTACACTGGAGGGGGGGGAAAAAAAAAAAAAAAAGTTAATTTTAGAGTGTTTATATTTAAAAAAGTTGCAATTTTAAAGTTGTGAATAGCATTATGTTTCTGTGTTTCTTCGCAGTTTAGCCCATGGTGCAAATCTGTGCTACAAACTTGGCCAATCTGTTGTATATAAGACAGATGGACTCTGCTGGCTTTGGACTTGACTATGGCTTTGCCCCAAGCAAAGAACTGCTGCTTTTCTGCCCCAGACAAAAGCTGCAGACTGAAAGCTTAAGAACTCACAATCTGCCTTCCTTGCTGTGCCTCACACTAAAGAGAGTACTCATCACCAGGCCAATATCTCTCTGGCTGTTTTCACCCCTTACATATGGGCCAGAGCTAAGGGCTCAACCCTGTCACTGTGATTTTCTCATTGTGCTGGTTTTGATAGTTAGATGGAGGAGAGAGATGAGTGAGAATACTGTTTCTCTCCATATATCCATATAATCTGACTCATGGACAGACCAAACTACAATTTCTTGATGTTTGAATAAATTCAGTATGAAGTGCATTTCATTAACTGCTTATGAGATATTAACTTTTTTCAAGGTTTCAGAAGATAGCAGTTTGAAAGCTCTGAAATAATACTTTAGTCACATTGAATAACACATAGAGGGCTGTCTGATATTAAAGCTCAGAAACTTGGCAGAAAATCTTGACTACTTTTCTGGTGTTGCCAGTTTTTTTGTTTCTCCTTAGGCAAGCTATCTGGTTTTGGTGTCTAGGAAGAATAGTAGTGTAACTTTTTCTCTCTAAACCACAAAGCTTTCTTTTTCTTGTATTAATCACCTGACCCCATATCTGAACTTCACTGATACAGCCTGAAGGTCTTTGGCTTTATTTCCTTGTATTTCAGAGAGAAACATTTCTTTTTTCCCTGAAAATTTCCACAGAGATAAGAATTTCTCTTTAAATCAAACAGAAAAGTGCATCTTGGCATTTTACAGCCAAGCTACAGTCACTCTGTTCACAGTCCAAGCCAGCACAAAACTGCAAATGCAGGTATTCTAGCATTGATCCTGTGCCAATATACACTCCTTCTCAGTAGGCTTTTGGTCTTCTCTTAGTATACCAAAGAAAGCTCACATCTATTCAGGTCACAGATAGATCATGTTCCTGTCTGCCTGCAACATACAGATGCCCCAGAACCTCAATGGACTAAATGTAGGGACACCTTTTTTTTTTAAAGCAAGAAATACTACCACTCCAAGAAGAATAGTAGATATGTACTTTGAATTCTAATCTACAGAGGAAATCTTTAGCATAATCCTCAGCACAGTGCACCAGTGATAGCCAAGTCAGTGATAAACTAATGAGTTTACACGAGGAAGACACAAAATTCTCCAGAAAGGACCTTTAAAGATTAGGCCTTGCAATTTTGAGATACAACTTTTAAATGATAAAAAAAGAAGTTGTGTTATTTCTCCCTTGACATGGGCAATTAACTCTTGAAGTCTGGGGGGGTGGGAGGAAAAAGTAAGGATTTTTAGTTTCACAGTAGAAGACAGAACATTATTAGATTGCACTTCAGAATGTGAGGGAAATACATGTAATATAGAATTAGTATTTATCTTTCCAGTTAAGAATATAATTTTCACCTGCAGAATATCAGTGACTGCAAGATGTCCCTAGCTGAAATGTAGCATTGGATCCCACAGTAAACAACACATTTAAATAATATTGTCTATATAATTGAACAACCCTTCAACTCTAGATGCATTACTACACCAGAATATCACTCAGAGTAATCCTATAGCTACATGTGAAGTATTAATCACTGAAGAAAAATAAATAAATCTCTTTTGCACTAGTTCGTACTATCTCAAGCAAATTAGTTTTATATTTTTAATCAAGAACAAAACAAAACAAAGCTAATTAATGTATGTTTGATGCTTTTGGTGAAAAGCAGCCTTTTTGTACCTAAGAACAGTACTAATAAGCCTGTTTCCTGAAAAGCAAAATAAGACTATTACTCCAAAGAAGAGGCAAGTTTTAAAATGTATTTGAAGTCACAAATGGCATACTTCTGAATAAACTATTTGCTTTATGAAATGATCAGTTTCTGAAGTTATATAGCTCTTCAAGGTTTCTCTGTAATTTTATATTTCTCTTTGATATCATTTCAGAAAGTAATTAAATACATCTCTAATCAGGCAAGTTGTTTGAGCCCATGCTTGACAGAAGATGTGCTTTGCAGTAGATGATCAAGACTGAGTGAAATGTTCCTGTAATTTATACATGGCAGATGTATTTTCAGTGTTTGAATTTTTAGTGATAGACCCATAATTTAGTAATCCCTCACTTCTTTATCCTTGTGGGTAAGTTTCAGTTCACAATTGGTAATTCAGCAATATACACTGCCGTCCTTATAACCCCTTTTAAAGACTGTCATACCCCATTGGCAAGTATATATAGCTCTAGAACGTAGATTGTCACAACTCATGCAATATCACATCCAGTGGCAAGTCCTCAAAATCACTAGTTTAAAACTGAGCTTATTTCTTCATTCCATTCATTGTGTTACTCAAACATAAAGATGGGGCAAAAATATTAATGTCACGCTAATACAATTTGCTTTAGATTTATTAATTTAAACTGAATTGCAAAAAGTGCTTCATATGAAAGTATTTTTCTTAAGGGTTTGTTATTTCTAGTAGCAGTTTTTACCTTTCCTATATTAATACAGTAAGGCAATTTTGAAATGTACACATATGTCCATATATACACCTGTAAGTGCATAGTTGGAAATATGGTGTGAAGATGATTTTATTTCATTGAATTTCTATTATTTTTTTCTTTTGAAAACACTTTCATAATTCTAATGCACATGGTGCATTGCAGATAAATCAATGTTCTTCTGCTTTTTGAACTGTTATATTTATGTAAATAACAGTTCCCTTCTTTTTCAAGGGATCAAAGTTTCAACTGTATAAGAAACTATATTTTAGATATCCATGGGAAGTAGTGAGATGTAATAGCTAGTATGCTAATGGTAGTAGCTAAGTAAATAATAGGAGTTTTTTTTACTTCAACTCCATCTCAATTTAAAATACTGAACATTTATCAGCATATACTAAAAATAATCTGCACAACTAAAAGGCGAAAAATATTCCTTAGGACTTTTAGAAAGTAAATTACTTTCATATATTCGCAGCTTTCATTGTTGGATGATAAATGGCTTTGTACATCTATCTCACGGCTCATACTTCAACGTTTATGCTTTAAAAGGAGAATGGAGCACATGAGTAGTGGAGTAGATTGAAGAATGTAGAATGCTGCTACATGTACTGGCAAAATAATGACTGTCTTAGAGCACCAGAGATGGAATTCTTACCCTGAAGAGTTTTGTTAAGAAACAGAGCAGGCTGCTCTGTAAGGGAGGACAAGTCAGGAGCCAAGGGTGACAGCCAGGCTAGCAGGGCAGCACCCTCACCCCCAGGGTACAATCCCATATTACTTAAAAAAAAAAGGGTTCAGTAGCCAGGTTTAGCTGGTTCAGGTTCAGTAATGACCAGACAAGTCTGTAGTGATGACCAGACAAGTCTGTAGTGATGAGGCAGGCCCAAGTTCAGGACGGGTGAGGAAAAATGAAATGTGAGGCACAGCACACCCACGCTGTAGCTCTGGCTAGAACAAGGATCTGAGCATAACTGCAGCTCCTAAGATAATGCCTGGGAGACGCGTGGGTGGAGGTCTCAGATGAGGCTTCCCACAGCTGTTCTTTGTACTTCAGTGTTTTCATGGCACTCAGATCTAAGCTTGCACATCTACACCATATCAAAACAAATCATCAACACAGGCAGCTAAACACCTTGGAGAGGAAAGAAGAGGTTAAAGAGGCAGATTGCAGACAAAGGAGGTTGTTAACTGGTCGGGGCAATTAAGACCTGCTGGTACATTCAAGGCACTGGTAGTTTTGCAGTTGCCATTGTCTGAAACACTGAAGTCTGAAACATGGAGCTTGTAGAAGGCCGTAAGTTTCTATCTCCATTCAAGGGAGGGAGATCTTGATGTGAACAGGATAGACAATGCTATTTGAGAGACCTCTAGTTTTACTTGTCTCCTTGCTTCTTGATTGTAGATGGTAGCATGGAGGCATGTTATTTTACCAGTCTCAACAGGTAGTGCATCTGTCAGTAATGTTGGTTGTCACCAGAGGACTGCGGTAAAAACCTTTAAATGAACCGTGCAAGGTAAGTCACAGGGGCAACATTCATGGGGAGGAACTTTAGGAGCTGACATGCGAAATAAGAGGGCCTATGTGAGGTCCAAGTGAGTTTACAATACCCAGGGTGAGAGTACCCTTCTGTTTGTGTGTGCTAAGGATGCAGTATATGAATTCTCAATGGATCTGGAGGCTTCTTCAATTTGGTCACAAGCACATGTGCCTGGACATGCCCTTGAGGCCCAAAGGCATCCAGTACAGCTACTGAAGGCAATGCAAACATCACCTCTCTCATTACATATTTTATCTCGGATCCTTCCTGTTGATGCAGAGTTGACCTGATTAAACAAAGTATGTAAACAGAAGTGCATCACTTTCCCCTTAGCCAGGAGCAGAGAGTCCATCATTCCTACAAGGAGGAACAAGAAGCCCTCTGGGAAAAATCCATAGATTTTTAGCTCAAGAGGCTGTTTTGGGATAATATGACACTGAACCAGTGTAAGTACAGACATGCCTCAGGGTTTTGTTGTCTAAGAGTTATATCACAGAGGCAGATGAACACAAACTGGTCCCAAAGAGAAGGGTGACAGGTTAGCTGTGGAGAGCAGAGCTGTCGCGGAAGATTTTATACTGTTTTTTTTTTGTTATAGGGAGACAGAGTTGGTGTTTTCTGAGATCTGGAGAAAGATTAGGGGTGGGGGTGATTTAGAAGTAAATAATATGCATGGTCATTGCTACACTCCAAAACCAGATAAAATGGAGATAGTGTGAAACAAATAATGCAAGGAAAGAAAACATTCAGTGGGAAAAGCAGATAAAAAGAATGGATAATGGGAAAGATGAGAGAGGAATAGAAGTCATGAAGATTAAAATTGTCTGAGAAGACATAAAAATAAGAAAAATTACAAAAAGATAAACTGAAAATCAAGGATATTTAAGGGCTACCTTTCCATCCAGCATTTAAAAGGTTTTTCAGTTAATTAATGGCTGAAATGATTTGCCTCAGAGAGAGCTATTTGGAGCAATTGATTGGTAAAACACTTACTAATGTTTCTCATTTTGTTCAAGAGCCATATGAGTTCTTTCCTAACTGATTAATTAAATTACTGCACACTTTAGTGGCACAGTACATCATGAAATCAGAAGCATCTCCTAGTCCTGGCCTGGCATCTTGACACAGTTAGAATTTTGGAAAGTAGTATTAAATACTAATTGAAATGTTCTCTGAGGAGATAATAGGCAGAAATCATAGAAGATCATACCTTTTAATACCTTCAATATTTTTCAATACACACATTAAAAGACTGCTGTGTCTCTCCATATTCCCTACAGAGTGAAGAAATTTGGAGGTCACCTATTTTGTTTGAGACTTAATTGCCACATCTTTAAGTGGTTTGAAAGAATATTATTTTTTAACCAGTGAAATGAACTGAGGATAACTTACTTTTTGGCATTGGAGCTATCTAGTTTTTCAATAGAAAATTATGCATACTGAAATATTAAATAATATATTAAAACTATGAATTAGAACAGCTATCTAATATTCCAGACCTACAGACAATTCTTTGAAACAGTCATGTATTTAGCTTCATCTATGCAAACAGACCAGTGGACCGGTCCATTAGTGGTATTAGGCATGTGCATAAGTCTTTGCAGATTTGGAGTTTAATCATTTCCCAGTTTTTGTCTTTGAATTTAAGCTTGTTGTCTAGACAACACAAGTTCAGACAGCTATAGACTGCTATAATCTTCTTATATTTCTTCAGCAAATGTCTGGAGCAAGCATTTTGAGAAAATTTTTAAAAACCTTTCTTGAAAATTTGTGCTTCAAAGAAAATCATTACTGTTTTAACACAAAACCAAGGGAAAAAAATATGTATCTCATATCTTCCATTTTAAAAGCTCTGCAAATAAGCTGTAAGTAATAATTTGCAAATTCTACGTCTGGGTCCTTCAAATACTTTGTTTATGTTGAACTCATGCATGTAAGTATTTGTATAAATATGGGCAGAGTGAAGGTCATTGTAGGAATTTAAAACTATTTGGCACACTACTGTCTATGTATCTGTCTCCTCAATGCAACTCCATGTTGTATGACCTTTTGTGTAATGCCAGTACTGACAGAGTGGTTTGCTTTGTTTTGAATGTTAAAATGGTGCAGAAGTTTTCAGAATAACTTGTTGACTGACAGGAAAAAATTATACTCTATAACCTAGGTAGAGTTTCCTGGATCAGGCTGGTAGTTATTTAAATGTATATTTATTTCTAAAGAACAGAAACAAAAAAACACAACACAAAACCAAGCACACATCTAAACCAGCTAAATGTGTGGATGAGATACTGTAAACATTTTAAATAGCATTACATTATACCCTTTTTGATAAACTAAGAATACTTTTCACCATATATGGCACTACTGCATTAGGACTCTAGATGTTAGAAGTGCCATTTTAAAAAATGTCAGGTGAATTAGAAGCACAGTTTTGAAACTACTATTCAAGACTCCCATTTTGCTTCCTATATGAAACTATTCTCTAGTGCACTAAAACAATAGGGTCACCTGGGCCAACCAGAGCTTCAGATTGTTTACACAATAAAGATGTATTCACAATATCTATTACTGGATAGAAAATTTTACATATATTCAATTAAGTAAGCTGGACAGCCAAAGCCTTTTTAGTCCATTTATGAGTAAAGCAGAAGCAGATACACAGAAGTAATTAATTTTGATAAAAACTCTAAGTTTTTTTATCTTGGTATTCTATAATGCATTCCAAATACTAAACAGCTCAAATACCACAATGTCAAGTAGTGAGTCTTGATTGAAATACAAATATAAAGTTTGACTTGCCCGAAGCAGTTTGGCACTGGATAGCATGATGCACAAATAGTTTCTTAGTAGGAAATGCATTCATGTGTTTTTTCATTGTATGCATGATACATTTTCATAGTCATACATTTTGAAAGTTTGCTCTGATTCTGCTTGCTGACACATGGGCACCTTTTTCCTGTTCTTCAGTTGGAAACTATAGACCAGTCAGTCTCATTTCTGTGCCTGGTAAGATCATGGAGCAGATCCTCCTGGAGGCACTACTGAGACAGATGAATAACGACGAAGTGATTGGCTGCAACCAGCATGGCTTCACCAAGGGCAAATCATGCCTGACTAACCTGGTGGTGCTCTAGGAGAAGGTTACAACATCATTAGATGGGGGAAGAGCAACTGATGTCATTTACCTGTACCTGAGCAAAGCCTTCGACACTGTCCTGCATGGCATTCTGGTCTCCAAGCTGGTGAAATATGGGTTTGATGGGTGGACAATTAAGTAGATAAAGAACTGACTTGACAGCCACTCCCAAAGAGTGATTGTCAATGGTTCGGTATCCAAGTGGAGACCAGTGACAAGTGGAGTCCCTCAAGGATCAGTACTGGGACCAGTCTTGTTTAACACCTTTGTCAGCGACATGGACAGTGGCACTGAGTGCACCCTCTGCAAGTTTGCCAAGGATACCAATCTGTGTGGGGCGGCTGACACGCTGGAGGGAAGGGATCCATCCAGAGGGACCTGGACAGGCTGGAGAGGTGGGCCCATGCCAACCTCATGAAGTTCAACAAGGCCAAATGCAAGGTCCTCCATCTGGGTCGGAGCAATCCCAAGCACCAATATAAGCTGGGCAGTGACTGGCTTGAGAGTAGCTGGGAAGAAAAGGACCTGGGAGTGCTGGGGGATGAGAAGCTCAACATGAGGCATCAGTGTGCTCTCGCAGCCCAGAGGGCCAATCGTATCCTGGGCTGCATCAAGAGAAATGTGGCTAGCAGGTCGAGGGAAGTTTCTCCCCCTCTACTCTGCTCTTGTGAGACCTCACCTGGAGTACTGTGTCCAGTTCTGGAGTCCCTATTACAGGAAAGCTATGGACATGCTGGAACGTGTCCAGAGAAGGGCCACGAGGATGATCAGAGGGCTGGAGCACCTCTCCTATGAGGACAGACTGAGAGAGTTGGGGTTGTTCAGTCTAGAAAAAAGAAGTCTCCAGGGAGACTTTGTTGTGGCCTTCCAGTATCTGAAGGGGGCTACAAGAAAGCTGGGGAGGGACTTTTTAGGCTGTGGGGCAGTGATAGGACTGGAGGGAATGGATTAAAGCTAGAGATAGGTCAATTCAGGTTGGACATTAGGAAGAAATTCTTCACCATGAGGGTGGTGAGACACTGGAACAGGTTGCCCAGAGAGGCGGTGGAAGCCCCATCCTTGGAAGTTTTTAAGACCAGGCTGGATGGGGCTCTGAGCAACCTGCTCTAGTGGGAGATATCCCTGCCTATGGCAGGGGGGGTTTGGAAATAGGTCCCTTCCAACCCTGACAATTCTATGATTCTGTGAATGTTTGTAGTTTGTAGTTCTTGAACTCTTGCTCCCTCAATGTCAGATGTCTTTACAGACGTTCTTAAAGAAAAAGTAGTCCAGTCTTATAGTTGAAATGGGCACTGCTTTCCTGTCCCTTCCCTCACTCCCCTGTTATGAAAGGAGTGCATTAATGATGAATTGTTGCCTGCAGTTCTCTAGTTCTAGTTCCAAATGAATAACTTTTGGGGTTTTTTCACTGTTTATAATGTTTTGACATTTTCCCTTTGGATACAACCCCAGAATTTTTTGGTGGGCTTGATTATTGTACATTCAAAGCTATTATACTGTCATTTTTCCCCTTGTGTGAAGTTTATGTGCTTCCTTGCAAAGTACTTTCTCCTGAACTTAGTGCAGTCTTTAAAGGATAACTGGGTTAATCATGGTTAATAATGACTCGAGCATACTACATGATGTAAATTCAGACTTAAGTAGAGAAATGCTTGTTTACAGCAAACTAGTTTTTAATGCACTGGTTCTTAACACACAGCAGGCTGCTTCTTTATGTAGATGATTTCACCTTCTCTACAAAGTAACCTGTTAAAGAAGCAGAGATCCGTAACAAAGGGTAACTAGATGCAAACACTGAGCCCACATGAAAATCTAATTCTTTATCTGTTTGTTTGTTTTTGCATGCAATTGGTACAAGAATCATGTAACATGTTTATAAATGAGTTTGTGCATTTGTTGGACTTTCACAGATATTATCTTTATTTTCATCAATTAGGTTTCTTTCTTAAAGTCACTTTTAAAACCTTGACAGTGGTGTCACTTTTTTTCTTCACTCATAAATTCATTCATATGTTGTGAGATGAAGAATGTATTTCCACAGAAGATTTTTGCAAAACAGAATGCAAGAGCACTCTGCTGGGTAAAGAAAAGGTAGCAAAGAGGTGCTAATTCAACCTCATGATGTCTCCCATAGTTGTGCAGGAGTTTCCACAGTCCTTACTTTTGTTTGTGTTCCTGCACAGATGCAGAATTTACAACATCTCAGTTTTTGGCAAAAGAAGCATTTTCTTCCAAAGCTCTGATGTTGCTGAAGCTGCCACAGTCTCCCCAGACATCTACATTGAAAGTTACCTGCATATTGCATGTTCAGGGACACAAAAATTTGATAGTGTTATTTTAACTAATTTGTAAAATACCTGTCAATATCGATGAGGAATATTTCAGTCTCCATCAGAAAACACTGCCAAGTAAGAAAGTGCCTTTCAGCATGGAAAGTGTGGTATGCCTCTAGGAATTTTTCAGCAATGAAGTTACTGAACTATTCAGCAAACAGCCAAGTTTACATTTTCATATAGGCTGTTTGGTTTCTTGATTGTCCTATTTCTTGATTGCTTCATATTGAAAATGAGACATGACCTTGCTAGACATTTACATCCTTGATATTTTCTCATGATTTACTGACTTCAAATTGGAGATGAAGGTCTTCAATGTACATGACAAAGTTGTAGCCTTCAGCAAAAAGTTTCAACTCTGAATTTGTCAAGTAAGAGAAAACAACTTTGACACATTTAGACCCCCTGACCTTTTTATGGATGAAAATGAGCAGACACTCAACAGTCCGATGTAAAAGACTATAGAAGGAAACACTTGATAGGTCTCGGTTGTCAGTTTAGCCAATACATTTCTGAAATGAACAAGAGGAATTACAAAGCCATTTGCAGACATCTGCAATTCCAGTTTCTAATTTAAGGACATACAGCAATTCTACAGATCATCTTGTGATGGTGCAAGGAAACAGGAAATTGTTCAGGAACCTACTAAACAGCAAAAGAGCAAGCAGTCTGGACAAGCACATAGGGCCATAACAATCCATCCAGGATCATGTTTATTATCAAAATAAAAATGAATACTTTACATAAATGAAAAAAAATATTTACACTGTCAAGATTGTATCTGCTTGATACCAAGAAGTAGTTTGCACAATTTCATTAGAATGAAAAGACAAAAACTGTAAACTCACAAAATTATAATGGCTCTTTTTTTCTTTTTTTTGGATACATACCTTTTATTCATACTAATAGGTTTAAATTTGCTATATGGCAATCTCAATTAAAAAAAAAAAAAAAACAAAAAAAAAACCAGGCAGAATTTGATCTGGCACAAGTACTTGAAGGACATCACAACTCAGAAAGCCTCTAGTCCTATGAATGAAGATCACCAGGGCATTTTACCCTCAGGCCCCAAGTCTAGGAACCAATAACTTGAAATATGCTCTGGAATGTATCCACCTCAGTTTAGACACATCTAACCCACACCAAATAAAGATGTAATAACATCTGACTGTGCTAAGTGAACTCATTTAAAAATAACTTAAATAATAGGTCTGGAGAGAATGTTTACCATGGTTACCATGTTAAAGTAGGGAGAACTGTGTAAAATGGTCACTACTTTTGACAGTGGTTTCACAGCAGAGAAAGACATTAGCATTTACAACAAAGCTGCCTCATAGACAAAGGCAGTGGCATTATGATTCAATAAAAAAAAAAAAAAAAAAAAAAAAAAAGAAATTAAAAAAAAGAAAAAAAAAAAAAAAAAAAAAAAAAGGTACCAATGAATTCATTTAGGCAGAGAGTAAGATGTTGAGATTAGCATAAATACAAAGACAAGAGTGATACAGGGGTGTGGTATATTTATAATGAGGACTTGCTGTACGATATCAGATCATGTGGTGCCAAGTGTTCCTGTTATTGTTATTCAATAAAGTGTGGTGGTGAGGAGGAAATATATGCAAATATACAAGAAGAGCATCTGTTCAGAATTTTGGCTTTTAAAATGAAAGTCTCAGAGAGTCTCAGAGACCTCCCAGCAGCATTTGGGCCACAGAGAGCTGATGTCTCGTATTTACCTCACAGGCTGCTTTGCCCTGAGAGTTTTTGTTTCTAATGAAGAGAACAGACAAAGGCAGCACTGTAAGTCAAATTCCACTGAAGACAATGTAACTAGGCCAGCTGACATGCTGAGGCCTTGCTGAATAGAGACAAGTGCTTCTCATTCTCCATGATGACGTAAAAGCTGTGTCAAATACCTAAAAGTTTTGTAATGTGTATGCAGCCTTAATTTAGCTTACTTCTGGGCATACACTGTATATATATATATATATATGTATTTGTTTTTGATGAGACAGAAACTTTAGAAATTCCAGCTGCTGGAAGACATCATCTACTTCATTTGCAAACTGTGGTTATTTTTTCCTGCAATCTCAAAACTTCATGACATTTGGAGTAATTTCAAAGAAATCACTACCACCTCTTTCTACATACAAACTTCTCTCCATCCTGACATGGTCCTAACCCTGAAGCTGCTAGACCCTTTCCAAGGAAAGTAGAAGCAAACAGAGAGAAATGTTTAAGAATTTGAGCTGCTGACAGGCTGCTAAGGCTCTCCTATGCATACACATGTACGTGTGTGTGCATATGTGCATTTCTATCTCAGATGATAAATGAGTTTTCTCAGATAACAGACAGAATTACTATTCAAGGACTAAAGTTGCTGGTTCAGTTCTGTAGGAAGCAGAATGTGCTGCTGAGACTTAGCAGGGCAAACATATGTAGAATAACAAGCAGTGCACATAACTGAATTCACTCTAGGTGTTTGCTAAAACCATGTACTGTAGAAATAGAAATATACTTTCAGGTCTCTAGGGTTCTGATTAAATGCCTAAATGGGAGAATTGTGTTTCCAGTGTGTCTCCATCAGCCTCTTTCAAGAAAATACAGTTGATTCAGAGCAGGAATTCTGAAGCTAACTACTTAATTCAAAGTGTGCAACTCTTAGAGGGATCATGGCAACATCCTGCATAGCCATAGCTGTTGAATAGGTATGAATGTGAACAAGAAGATGATTTAGAATTGAATCAGGTTTGGTATGAAATATGCTTTAATCCTGAATCCTGAACTCTAGTTTTCATGGTCTGGCTTGTGGCAAGCCATGTGATCAGAAGTCCTTAGGTTACCCTAACTCTCGAGTAGAAGTTTTGCTGACAGCTGCAGAATTTGGTGTAAATGGCCAGTTTAAAGCATAAGCTATAAAAGACTGTGAGTATAACCAGTGCAGCTGGAAAAAAGTGATACAGTTCTGTGGCAGTGAACTAGAAGTGTGGTGTAGAGATGAATTAATACTAAAAGTCCATGTATCTGTTTACATATATATATGATTGCTGTAGCAGATATTACCATTCCTGGAAACAAGGGACTTCAACTGCAAAAGGGAACTATGTATTCAAAATGTGTATAAAATTATGGGAAAGTTTCTCCTAAAGGCCTTATGACAGAAGTGTAAATAAAAATAACAGCATACCCTAAAGTACCACTTTGAGTAAGCTCCTAGTTATTTCCATTTTCATCAAAGTCTGTTTTACAATCTTTGCTAATGGTCTTAAATTTTTCTTTGCTACCGGACTCCATTTGCAGGTTACCAGAGAAAAGCAGCATTATTAACCTCTGACCATTGTGTAATGTTGTAGCTTAAGGCTGCACAGACTGAGTGTGGGGGGTCAGGCGGTAACCCTAGGCCCCTGAGGAGTCAGAGGGCACCTGTTATCCTCTCACCTGCTGTCTGTCCCCTCCACATGTGTTGCACAATCCATCACCTTCCAAGAGTGGGTTTTGTATATAGTTCTGTGTCCTTCTTCCCTTAATATTCCTTTTTCTGTTTTTTCTCCTGTTATTCGTGAAATTTGTTATAGTCTTAACTTCCACTCTTGGGTGAGGCATTTTTCTTTTTCCTTATTCCCTTTTTTTATCCTTCCCTGGGAGGAAGTGGGGAAGGGGGCTAATCCTGTTCTGTGTTCCATGTGGGCTTGCCCTAAGCCTTAAACAGAGGCATGTAACATTAGAGTAACAAAGATATTTGTAGCTGTATTAGTGTAATTTATTTTTACAGTAATGGAATTCATAAAGGTTTTTTACTGACAGAAGTTAAGACCTATGTCAACATTAAGTCTGAGATTTAAAAAACAATGGAGGGTAAATGTAGGCTCAGACGTATCTTAGGACATTCTAATTCATACCCAATACTCACAGACGTCAAAAACAGCTCCCTTGGAGTACAACTGGAGGAGCTCCACAGAAGCTGTCAGTATTACATAGCCAACATGGGCTTGGACAAGCTGACTGTTCATCACCTCCAGCTCTGTGTATATTAAGACTTTTGCCATAGAAACACATTTTATTTAAGTAGGTGACAGCACACCTTTCTGGTATGCTGACAGAAAACCAGAAGTATTATGTAGAGACTTTTCCTGGATTGGCATGCATTATATTTTGCACTAATAGGTGTCTATTATTTTTAAAGAGATAAATTGCTGGAAATTACTCTTAGCAAAACAACTCAGAGTAGAAAAAGAATTAGAAAGGACAATAATTTGATCAGGACAAGAAAAAAACGGAGAATTGGAGGTTTCCCTTTGACAGAATAATCACTGTGGATGTGGAATAATGAGGCACAGCAGTGTGAACTACCCTGACTTCCAGAAAGGTTGTGATGCTTTCCTCAATGGCAGTAGAAAAGCACAGACATAATATCACTACACTGTTGAGCAGCAATACTGAAAGATCACTTATCAACAGCACCCTGACAAAGCAGGTTATTATCTTAGGGGCAGTGCCCCAGGGGGTACATAGAGGCTCAGATTTTATTCAAAATACTGATAAGTAACTCTGCTTAAAATAGAGCATATAGCTATTTTAGCAATTAGACTTCTTGTGAAAACCTTGGCCTGGACCTCAGAACAAGATTAAATTCAGGAAGATTTACAAAATTAGATTAGGTAACTCACCCTCAGAAAGAAAAACTAACGAAGCACAGAAGAAAATTATGGTGATATTTTCACATAAATAATTAACATCATCAAACAATGTAATACAATTGCACAGAAAGCAAATTTTATTTTAAGGTGTGCTAATAGAGCTGTTGTAGCAAAGGCGTGTCTGAAAATGTCAGAGTTTAGGACAAATTCACCTTTTTATAACAACTCTGGCTTTGTTCAGTATTGTAGTTGAAGAAGGGAGTCTTCTGTCCCGTGAAAACAAGATTTTTCCTCTATTGTGCAAGGGAAAAACACTCCACAATATTTAGAAAGGTTATGGAAAAATGTACAATCAAAATAACCTGAAGTTTTCCTAATGGGGAAATGCATACTTCGTTAGGATATGACCGCAGGAGGTCCACCTTATTTGCAAGGACTGGACAATGTTTTTTATTCAAGCAACAGAACTATTTTTGTGGGAGAAGCCACTTTGTGTAACAAGGGCTGTGCTATAGTTCACAACAGTCACTTTCCCAGAGGGGTACACAGCAGTGATGTTTTTAATACCATATAGATCATCATCACAATGCATTAAATAGCTAGTGACAGACTATTTTGTCAATAGAGAGATTGTTTATAAATAGGACAGCTGGAAGCTGACTGTTACTGAGTCAGGAGTCACAGAAAACTTCATAGAGCAAGGAAGAATTAGCATCCTTGGCTCTTAATTTAGCCTTTATTCATGAATTTCATCCTAAATTGCCTTAAAAAATATCAGATTAGATATAGACAGGCCATGATACAGAAAGCCTGAAGTTATATTTAAATACTTTCAGATGATATAGAATGTTAATTGAATGAGTGTTTTGTTGCACATAATTGACAGGGCTTTTTCAACATAATAAAAACAAAGCTTTGGAGAGCCTCATGGAATGACCCCCTCTGGAGAACTGACCCAGCTTTTAAGAAATCTCTTTGGGAGTTCTTGATAATCAGTCGAAAGGGGCCTTTAGGGAATCATTTCTCTCCTATTAGCCACTGACAGTGTAAATGGCATGGATGCTTTAGCAGAAATGTACAGAGAGTTATGTTCGTATCTACCAGGCTTCTCCAATAGGAGCTAAGCACCTGGATGAGGATTGTTTCACTTTATCAGTTTTAAGGAGAGTTATATTGCTCAGTTGCTGGTCAGAACATAACCTTAAATATTACATCCTGTAGGTAATGACAACCTAGCCATTATAACTAACATCTCCCTGAATCACAGTCAGACAAGCCTACTTTTGCATCAGATCAGTCATCTTTCAATAGACAGTCCAGCACTTACAGGCTCTCTGATGTCACCATGTACACAAATGTGCGTGAGCATTCTTGAGTATACAGCTAAACTGAAGATACAAAGTAAAGTAAGGGGCAGTGATAAATGAATTAATCCTAAGGGCTGGCTCTCCTCACCATCTGTGCAACAGGCAATTAAATCCAAGAGATTCTTCTTATTCTTCATCAGGAGTAAGGGGACAAAGTTTTCATTGTTTTGCTCATTTTGCATGCTGTTGGCAAGGAGAAGGTGTTTTACTAAACAAGAGTTTAGATGAAGTTTCTGATGTGTTGTTTGGCCTCTGCATTTAACAGGACTAGGAATCCCAGTGCCTCAGTAGACCTCCCTGCTTTTGCGTGTGGTTGCAGTAGGTGATGCTGTGAGAAAAGCTCAGGAATCCTTTTGGGACTTAAGGTATGTGTAAAAAGGAGTTTAGAATTCCTGTCTGATGCTCTCATAGTTGTGTCCACAAAAGACAGGTACCATTTCAGAAGCTGTGCTTACTTCCTATACCCACATATATTTCTGCTTCTCCTGTAATGTATGTACTTGGCCTCACCTGAAAGGATGGCCCGCAAGTTTTAAGGGCGTTTAGTCCCTTAGAAGTATTAACTTCACAGTCTTTACAGAGATTGTGCCAGACCTTTGTATAATCCTTGATTAAACTAATGGTTTCTTAGGGATTGTAAACACCTAATACAGCTGGAACAACAAGTACCTGATTGAAAATACATTTCCTGATTAGAGGTGCTCCTTAGTATATGTAGCTCCTTAAGTGTAGTGTGTGTCGAAGCCAAGCAAGATTCTTGTGTAGGTTCGGTTGGGGTGTTTTCCTCTTAAGGATCTCAGCTGTCATAAGTTTTAGTTTCCTACAGGTCATTTGACACAACACTACCCATGGTCATGCCAGATAGATCCTAAGTAATCTATGCTGTATGTAACAGACTGCACAGCTGAGGCTATTCCCACAGCAGCAATCTACTGCATACAGGTATAACAAATTACTTTGCACTTCATTCACAATGTTCTGTTAAAACACTTGTGGTGCTGGATATTCTTTTTAAAGCCCCACTTCATGACATGGTTAATAATCTTGTAAAAATAGAACTGGTATCTTCATAGCTGTAAAGACTGCAAATGCAGTACTACTCAGCAACTGCTGCAGTAAATAGGAGAAAGAACCCTAAAATGTAATGAAATATATTTATTATTCAATTTCATGGTTGTTTGATAGTTGTGCACTGATGACATTTTAAATGGAACATTTGCACTCTCTAAAACCAAGTATACTATTTGCATGTATTACTAATTCCCAATAGATGTCTGCAGGTTTGATGGAATGAAAGAATAAAGTGTGTATTTAGTTTAGAGTAAATGTAAAAAGCTTGTAAATCCATTTATAGTTTAAAGAGATCGGTGAGGCTCTTTCGCTATTTGAAAACAACCAGTTATTAATGGTTGTAGATTTTCCAATGTGTTATTCAGTTGTCTCATGAAAGAAGCCATCTGCTTTTGCAAAGGATATTTAGCTCTGTGCCTGAGCACATGAAGAGTGAAGGAGTGAGGGAGAAAAAACTATCTCTTTTTACCCCACCCTTTCTGCTGTCCTCTTTCTCTCTCTTTTTGTACTGCTTCCCAACACGTGAGGATTAGGAGTGGTATGACGGCAGTGCATACTGCTTACACAAGGTTACCAAAGGTTGTCTCAGCACAGGTGCACAGGAATAAAACTTCAAGATAGCTGAAAGCAACTAGAGAAGGAAGTAGCACTAAGTGTGATGACTTGTCAACAACTTCTCTCTAAACTACCAGCTGGCATGACCCATCTAATAGGATATTTTAACATACACTCCCTCACATATTTGTACTAAGCATATAAAATCAGTTGTTTAAATTTTATACGTTGTCTTTATTAAAAGGCATTGCATGGCTCTACTGCTCAGGAGGGCCTGGGAAGCTGCTTTCTCTCCTCTAGATCTTCACTGTTACAGTCCTAAGTAACGTGTCATGGGGAAAAGGGAGGCTTCTGTCTCCCCATTAGGTCTGCCTGCAGTGGTGGCCATTCTTGTCAAGCTCCTGTGCATCCATCCCTTTCCCCAGATGGATTGTGGCTCTGTTCAGCCTCAAAACTTTTTCATGGTCTGACAAATGGGACATGAAGCCTATGGCATCAGTGTAAAGGTTTTATGTCTTCTAGGAAAAAAACCAACAAACTAATCTGGATTTAACATCTAAGAGTGATGGGTAGTGTACAGTGTATGTTGTTTCATTGTTTAACTGCCTTTGCTGTTTACTGTTTAACTGTTTGTATTTTATTTCTAACCTAAATTTGCCAGTTTCATCTTCCTCCTTTGACCCCTTTGACCCCTTTATACCTTTTGTACTATTCTGTGCACTGATTTAAGTACACTAAACTTCCATCAGCTATCATCCCTTGTATGCACTGGCTTACTGTGACCAAGCTATCACCTAAATGTCTTGTGTTAAACTAGATAAATGAAACCAAATTAGTAGTTATTGGACATACCACCTGTCAGATCTCAATTTAGTCTTCTGAATCCTTTGAAATTTGCCGTCAGCCTTTTAAAATTGGAGACCGCAGAACTGGATGTGCTAATTCTTTCAATGGCCTCTGAAACCTTTCAAAAATTTAATATCATGGCTTCCTGCTTAGGCATCTAATGATCAAGGTTGTCCCTATAGCTTGTATATGTGTAGTTTCTTAGTTTATAGTATGTCATGCTGTCTTAGGGTAACAGACTCATTCTATACTTTGATGTCATGATGTACAGCCAGTACATGCAGGGATAACGAAGCTAGTCTCAGACTAGGCTGGGTAACACTGAAACTGTAAAAGTTGCTTCTGCATAACTGTATTTTTTTGGCTTCTGAGACCATGATACAGCAACTTCACTGCTTTTGCTAGCTGAGCTGGATGGATAGATCATATTTGGCACTTGAAATCTTACTTTATTTTATAATTTACTTTAGTGAACTGCACAAGCTATTAGGACTAATATTGTCTTCATCTAGACTTTATGCACAAGTGAGGTGCAGTAATATAGAATCTCTAGTCATTGTATCTGTAATTTAAGGGCAGCTGAAGGATTATAATGATGTTCTATCTACACCTTAAAATGAGGCAAAAGTGACTATAAAAACCTAACACTAACTGTAGAACTTCATTTCACAATTACAAACTTTTAGTATGCACAAAGGAACTCCCTGGAAAGAGCTGAATTTTTAACCAATGCTTTGAAAAAATCATTTGCTAAAATAATTGAAATAATTCAATCACTATATGAATTATGTGATTACAATATGTCACAGAGACTTGAGGAACTACAAATAAAGTCTTTCAGCTCTTACCTGTCGCTGTTTAAGCTGGGAGAGGAGAGATGCAGCAACATATAAAATCAGCAAGAGCAGGCAAAAGAAGCAACTTTATTAATTTTCAACCCCGTTTTATATACCCTAGCCCCATAGGGCGATTTGTCAGTGATCACCCTAGGTGATTGACTAAAGTCCTACAACACCTATTTCAAAATATCTTTCCAATGTACCATAAACAGAACTTAGAAAAACACCACATGTTAGTCTAGTTTACAAAACCATCCTACTGTTTCTCATAACACGTGTGAGAAAGGCAGGATTCTCACCGAATATTGTGAGAACCTAGGAAAATCCCTCTGCTAGCAGCTTTTCAGCATCCACACTTACCTTTTTTTTTTTTTTTAAGTTCACTCCTTTTTATCTTGTTTCAAGTTGATTCTTAATATCTCTTTGCAATGTACAATTCGGTTGTGTTTAGTATGACAAATTTACAGCTGCTATACATAACAGAGCAAACCACTGCACAATAAAGTGCATTGTTAGAAGAAATTTGGATTTCAGAACTAAATTATCAGTACAGAGATATCCATCAAGGTCAGTTATCTTACTCTATGTTTATTTTTTTTATTAAATAGTAGGTCTGGTCAAATCCCTTCTCAGACATCACGAATTCTAACAAGTGAGAAATTGAATGGGCCAGTGAGAGAGAAAGATTTGAGGATGAAGCTGTTAAGGGACATACACAAAACTTAACTGTCTAACACAATTCATAATTTCCATATTGAAATGTTGTCTCCTCCCTACAGTTCTGCTTCTTGGAAAGCTGAAGAAGATCTCCATTCTTGACTGAGCTAAATAACTTAGTGACAATTTCATGACTGAGTCCTTACAGGCTCTGCAAAATTGCTTATGTTTATATTATCATTTATTGTAAACGTTTTGCTTTAAACCACCAAAATTGGACCTTTGGGCTGATGTGTGGGACATACTTCTAAGATGTGGACTCAGGCTGGAGCAAGAATTGTGTAAAATTTTTACACATCTCAATGGAATTTAAATCCCAGGCTCAGCTGTTAATGAGAAGTTCTTGCTGTGTTTTGAAAGAGAACTGAAAATGCCTTTTTTTTTTTTTTTTAAATAACCTATGTCTCCAAATTTGATTGTGGGATGTTAGACATTGGGAGATATGCCTCCCACACATCCCAGAGTAAGGCTTTATGGTAAACCACTATGCTTACAATTTCCTAATTGCTTCTGTCCAGTTATAAATCCCTTCCATGAGGACCTTATTTTGAGCTATACAGCTATCTAGGGAGCATAATTTAGTTTGAGATACTGGACTGTGACTGACAGGCACCTAAAAAGTCAAAGTACGTAATAACGTGAACTGTGAGAACTGAGCACCTTGCTTGACTCCAAGTTCTATTTCTCCTTCTTTGAATGACTGTTTAATTATTGATGTACAGCTCAGCAGACTATCATAGGACAGCTCTTGTCCTTCATGGACCCACAGAAATTTAGTCATTTTCTGCTCTGTAAAATACTGGTTACTGGAGCAGACAATTTTGTTCCTATTGCTCCTGTAATTCTTCTTGTAAACTGGTGATTCTGAAACAGTAGTGTTACTGAAAAATATTCTAGGGAGTATTTTTACTGTATGATATACTGTATTCAAAGTGGACACAAAATGAAATTAAAATCTTATGTTTAGTGTTGTGATAAAGGTAGATGCATAAACTCTATTATTAATTTTATAGCAATAAATGCACATGATTTTCCTAAATAAATCAAAAACCAAACCCTAACAAAAACCAAACCCAAACAAAAATCCCCAACTTTGATTAACTTTTGGATACTTGGAATAAATATCATCAATTTTACGATTTTTCTCTCTACTTTCTGTTTCTAAAAAGAAGCTGAGCCTTTGAATTTGACAAAAGTAAGGAAGATATTATCTTTTTCCAATGTATGTGTCTATGAATGTGATATCACTGCAACTTAATAAGACTAAGTATGTTTTTTATATTGTACATTAAAAAATGGAACTGCATACAAGAGTACTAGTGCCACTACTTCAGATGAAATCACTTCAAATTATACTGACATTTCATTAATTATGTTATTATTTGAATATGAAATAATTATGTATCTCAAAATAATTAATTTACACAGTACTTGCATATGCAATTTTTTCCTTCCCTATCCTTTTCAAATGAAGAGTGCAGCAAATAACAAGTATCGGTAAGAAAGATTCAGATATTAAAAAATGCTGCATTTTGGGATTAATTTTGAGATTTTGTTAAAAAAAAACAACCTCAAAACAATTAGTTTTTTATCAGGGAACTGTAGACCACTTTGTAATTTTCTCTTATTGTACCTATTGACAGGAATAAGTCAACATTTCAGTGTTACATGTCTAGTTAGCATGTAAATTCTTAGAGATTAAAAAGGTCTTCTCATGATCCATCTAACTGACTGTACAAGCTTTTGGAACTATATGACCAGAAGTTGAGTGTTTCATAAAGGAAGACTTTCTAATCTCATATAAGTAAGCCTCAGCAAATAAAAGTATTCATTTCTCATCTTCTGCTTTCCCTGACCCATATATTTTGTATACGGCATAGTTAAATGAAAAACACTTGGCAAACCTGTCATTGACTCAGCCTTCCCTCTGTTTTGTCTCATGTTGCCCACAGTTAGCAGCTGGTTGGTAGTCTAGTTCAGATTATGCAGGTTGTACTGCCCTGACAAGGCAATGGAAAGGTCCCACAGTTAGGAGAAAGAGTGTAATAGCCCTTACCTGTACTCATTATGGTGTAAGTACTGGACCCCTTTGTTCACGTCAAACTAATATGCAGATGCTATGTTTAAAATCCAACTATTGATCACAGTGGACTGAAAGCGTGTATCTGCATCAGTATCTGCATCAGATACCCATCAGTGAATGAACAATGGGACTTGGAATACCTGAAAGACTGTAATGGCCCTATATATATCAGTTAAACAAACTAGTGAGCATGTAATGATTCATTGTAATAGGTTTCCTTCATAGGAAAAATGAAAATTTTTGTGTTCTTTGCTAAGGACATTTTACAAACTTCTATGTATAGAGGTGGTGGAAGCCCCATCCTTGGAAGCTTTTAAGACCAGGCTGGATGGGGCTCTGAGCAACCTGATCTAGTGGGAGGTGTCCCTGCCCATGGCAGGGGGGTTGGAACTAGATGATCTTTAAGGTCCCTTGCAATCCTGACAATTCTGTGATTCTGTGTGCTTGTTTGTGATAATTTAAAAGATGTTGAAAAGAATTGAGCTGATCTGAGTAAGAATCATCTCAACAAATAGCCAAACAAAGCAGCCACACTTTTAACCGTGTTTTTCCTGATTGCACAGAGAGAGTTTGCACATGAAGGTAATGCTGTGCTTCTGTCCCTCAGGACAGAAGGAAACCAGAGGAGGTCTGATTAGCAGCTTAAGAGACCTGGCAAACACAGGTAAGAGATTTTTGATGTTCACATTTGTTCCTTTGAATCAATGTACCACAGAATTAAGTATGCTTTGGACAAATAAATCAGACTTAATATTTGGCTTATTGCTGACTGGTTTTACCAGCTGATATTTAAAAGGAAGTACCAGCAGTTGACTAGCTCATGAGGCCTGTTGGTGTCATGTCTGGGAAGTCAGCTGAAGACTGATCCCTCAACTACATCTCCAAAGCAAATGAATTTTCAGTATGCATGTTCCAAACCAAGCTTGAAGGAGGCTCAGTACATAACCTGTGAACTGCACAAGCAGAATGATGTTACAGCATCAAAGCCTATAAACCTTCTGTGCACACAAAACTGGTTGTCATCAACACTCCACATGCTGCATGGAGGAAGGATTTTGGCATTTGTTTCATTGCACTGCTTCATTTATTGTCATTTAAAACATCCATTGGCAGTTCCCAAAATAGCCTTGAAAGTAGTTAAGAATAACTGTGAATATGGCATGTAAAAACACTCTGAAATGACTGATCCTTTTATATGAATCCCAATATATGTGACAAATTAAAGGTAGACTTGAGAGAAAAGATAGCACAAATAAAGATAGATGACGCTCTGTAACCATATGCTATGAAGCTAAGTAGAATTTTCTTTAGATTTATGGTAACTAATAATAATTACTTGGTAAGCCCGGTAAGACAAAACATTGCCAAACACTTGGAAAATTAATTAATTTGGGATTGAACGTAAGAGATACACAGCAAATTTTTATTTGTTTGTTTAATTTTTTTTTAATTATTATTTTATTTTTTTAATCTCTAGGAACAAAGGCATTTTGGAAAAATTCAGTTTCTACTTTTCATGAATCACTTAGCAAGTATAGGGTAATATAAGAACCATACAAAATGTAATACTTCTATGCCACTTTTCATTTTCTTTAGGCAAAGCCTATTTAAATTAGTTCATGCTTGCTTATTTTAGCAGCAAGCATCAAAAGACTGACTATATTTAAGTAAGAAGTATGAAGCC
This sequence comes from Todiramphus chloris collaris, assembly GCA_025345505.1. Taxonomy (NCBI): domain Eukaryota; kingdom Metazoa; phylum Chordata; class Aves; order Coraciiformes; family Alcedinidae; genus Todiramphus; species Todiramphus chloris. The sequence goes on from JANVCC010000035.1 coordinate 1,980,782, forward strand.
TTCTATACTTCAAATAATTCAATTTCTTAGTCTTTAATTTTTGTCTGTTAATAAAGATAAACCACATATTACATTTGTCCTTTGACCTGAAAGAAACAATACAGCATTTATTTCCGTAATTATTGTTCTATTCTGAGTTCACCTCATTCCTCTGAGGCTTCTGAGAATGGGTCAATACCCTGTTTAATGAAGTAACTGGTGTCCACACCCAGGATGAAATTTATCTCTAGGTATAGTCAACCAAAGGTCTCTCTGCTGTTCAAATGGAATAAAGAATTTATTCTGACCCTCTGCACTGTATTAATCTTATCTTGGAGAAAAATGTCTATGCTGTCTTCACATTTTAGAACTGAAATACATATTTTATGAAACAGGCCTCAGGTGATCTCTTTTAAGATTGTATTTCGGGATTTTGATTTCTTTTTCAAATTGAAATAATTGATCAAGTTAAATGAAAACAATCAGAAAACTCTTACAATATATGCATTCAGTTAAAACAGATGAAAATACTAATTTGAATCCTGCTTGTCAATATCTAGTAAACCTGCTCTGTTGACTGAGTGTCCAGTGCTAGCTGTACATAAGAATACATAAATTCACATTGGATAGTAGCTCATTTTCTCCATTGAATGCCCCTGTATTCATAGGTTATATTCAGAAAAAACATCCTTCACAGATATATTTATGTTTATCACATGTCCTTTAAACTGCATAGTAAGGAAAAAACCCCCAAAAAAGTGACCTTTCCAGTCACTTGAATGGCAATGGATATTAATTGCATTAACATTTGCCTGGTTTGTCTCAGTTTTCTAAGGCATGAGGGGCTTTTCTTACTGTGTTTAGCAACCCACCAAAAGCTGTGTCATGGTGCAGCTGTTTCAAAGTTGTGTTCTGTGCAGCAGAGCTTTTCTTCTGTAGCCAAATGAATGGGTCATCTTAGCAACGGCCAACATCATGTTTGGCTGCTTACTTACCCCTGGCTGAGGCATTCATTTTCCATTAAATTCCACTGACCGAACAGAAGATGTAAACCCCTCTCTTTTCCCCCTCATCCACAGCAGCCTATCTGAGGGTATGATCCCACTCACTCAGCCATACACACTCCATTCTAGCAGGGAATTGTCTCAGTGTGGTGACATTCATTGCACTGGTAAATAAAAAGCCATACTGAGTCTGTAGCTTGAAAAACAGTTGCATGTCTAGAAATACTTTCAAATCCAATGTAAACTGTATATTTTACTAAAACATGTTCAAAAAAAGTTCCTGTAGCTGACAAGAGATAATCAGTACAGACAAAATATTCCATACTTGCCTAAATAAAATTTTAATAACATTCAACAGTATTTACAGTGCCACAGAGTAAAACTAGGAGTTACTTTAGTGGCTTGGTCCAAAACCAGCCTCTGAATAATGGACAGCAAAAGCCATGAGCCATTTTATTACATTTTATGTAACCATTTTATGTAACCATAAGGAAACTGGTATTAAAAATTGGAGGTTAGGAGGTGGAAAGAAAAGGGGAATCTAGAAGAAAATAATTTCACCATGAAGTAGAGTAAAAGAGTCCTTTGCAAAGCAAACAATGTTGCTGTAACTGGCATACTAGCATTCAGTATTTATATTTAAGCAAGTTCCTTGGGTTAGGCATCCTTAAAGGAAAAGAAATCATAAGAAATTAATACAAGGAATAGATTTTCTTTGTGTCACTAGTGTACAATATGAAGGACATTGCATCTTTTTAGCTACTGGATTAAATTTATTTAACAAAATAGACAGCAGGCAAAAGTGAGCTTAGAAAAAAACCCATGGTTTAAATATTTGTTAGTCTTATATATGTCATAAATTTGGAATGTACATATATGAGCATGAGAAAAAAAGATGGTAAGGAGGACTTTAAAGGAAACTTTAAAGTGAACTACAATGGGTGTAAGCAAACACAGCTATCATGGAAAGTTCTTTGGTGATTTCAAAGTATGAGAAAAACACGCACCTTGTCTTTGATGTACTGAATGTATTGATGTACTGAAACATTTTGTCATGTAACAAATATAATGAGCATCTGGTGTGACAAAGTTCTTGATAGCAGCTGAAAACAGCCTGACGCTTGAACTAAAAGGCAAAATAATCAGCTTATCTTGCTGCTTGAGCTTGTACAAGCATTTTTATTATGTTCTGGACTGAAAATTCTTGTTTGCTTGTTTGTTTTTTTCTCAATGAGAAATAGAATGTGAAAAAATAGGGTAGAAGCAATGCCAAGTGCACAGACTGTTCAGTCTTTGTAGTCACATCTTACATGCTTTCCTGGATTAGCTAGACTTGCAGAGTATGAAAGGCTACTAAGTACCACTAGATCATAGGACAACTCAGGCTGCCAGCTACCATAATACTGCATAATAAAATAGTACTACTTACTTGACACACTGTTTTTGAAATGATTCCTCTGGAATCAGTAGAAAAACAGTGTCTTTAATGTGAGCAGGATCAACTCTTACAGCAGTAGTTTTTATTACTAGCCTCATGCATTTTCTATTTGAGAAGATAAGTGACATTAAGAAGCTTGTGAAATGCAGTGATGGTTTAGGCAGACAAATACCATGTCTCAGACTGCTTAGTAAGTCATTTCCAGGAACCGCTCCCCCATTGACATTTTCTAAGAATGAAACCTAAAGTACCCATTTTGCTTCATTTTTCTGTTTAGCTTGGTGACAGCCAGTATCATTAAGACAGAGTATAAGCTGATTTTCTCCATGTCTAACTCTGGAGAAAAAAAAAAAAAAAGACTGATTTTCCTTTTTTATATGAACATAAATTGTAAAGCTACACAGAAATAAAGGAATCATCAAAATGTAAAATGTGTGTAAAGGAGAGGAGAATTAAAGTGTTTAACCTTGATAAGGCACAGTTGCTTCTGCATCTCCTCAGCCTACAAATTGAATGTGCCTGCTGCATAACCAATTAAAAAGACATGCTATGCTCTCCATTTTTGATGCTAGATGCCTATTGGATACTTGTCTTCCTGAAGTTTTGCCATGCCACCTGTTACCCAATATTCAAGCTCAGCACATTTCTTGTTCATGACAGTAGCTTGCATTCTGTTGTGAAGGAGTAAGCAGTCTCAGTATTCAAGATGGTACAAGTATCATTCAGTCTCTAGAAAACATATGACAAAAACATCTTTATGCCTCTCTTCTTTCGCAATTCAAGCAATAGAAATCATCAAACCACTAGGAATTTTCTCTGTGTTCTGTAAATATTCCAAATGTTTTCTTCTGGTATATCTTGCTATAGCATAAAAATAGATTTGTTTTATATATAAACATATATAAATATAACTACATGTTCTGGGTATGGTTTTTTTGTTGTTTTGGAAAATCATTGTTTAATATTTTAATAGTAAGCAAATTATTTCATTTCCTAATTTCAAAATGTATTTTCATTTGATAAACACTATGTTCATGATCTGTTGCCAGCTTATTGTACAACCTGTCCTGTAGACAGCAACAGTAATGGTATTTTATTTATCTTTTGTAAGATTTTAATTTTGTTAATATAAGTGTAAGACTAGTTTTTAAAAAAACAATTCCTGAATATTTTTTACTTTTTATGGACAACACTGGTAGTATCTTACAATTGATTGCTAAGAATAATAAAAATCCACAGGGAATTTTCTCCCTCTGAGATTTGCAAAAATCTAAGCAGATTTTATTTATAAAGAATGACATTTTCATCTTTGTTAGACTGGTAGAACCCCACAGAGTTTTGGAAAAGTGTCAGTGTAACAAACTGGAGATTTGATGGGTTGTTCTTCTATGTTATGCCAACAAAGATTTCCCTCGTCTTTTTATTTTCTAGTTAGTAGTATTTTGTATAAATACTGTATTTTTATAAGATCCTGGCTAAGTCTCTTAGTTGTTTTTTTTTTTTGCAATCATTCCTTTGCTACTGCAAAGGTTGCCCAATATGAAAAATACTTATTCACATCTTAAATTGAACAATACATACACACAAATGTGTTAAAAACTGTTCCATGCAAAGAATTAGCAAAACCGTTTTATGGAAACTGCTTCTTTTAACAGAAAACCAGAAAGGTAAGATATTTTAATATTGAAAAATTTTTAAAAAAGTGTTACTGTGAAAACCGTCTGTTTCTTAATTTATGTATTTCTATAAACTTGGGCTACATACAATCTCTTTATAATAACAATATGTTCAATTAAATAGGTGTCCTTTATAATTGTGGTGAGGAATACAAATATGCAAAGAGATTAAGATTTTCTGCTAGTTACATTATTATTAACTAGACAATGTTGTTTACTTGTGCTCCTTTCTTGCAGCGCTTTCTGGCATCAGTCATCTAAAGATGGGATATGACTATTGTTTGCTCTTCAGAGTGAGAATAATAGATCAATGACATTTATGTTCTGAACACTGTTCTAGTTATCCAAATCTTCTATCAAAATGTATAGTGAACCAATATATTTCAATTTCCTGCAGAAACATTTCTGTGCATCTGAATGCTGTTTACTTGGTGTCAACTGAGAAACTCTTATGTTCATTTTTGTACTGCATCTCTTCATCTCAAAACCTAAAAATCTCAAACAGTGTTTTGCTCGGTTACATTCTCTAAACTGATGCCAGTTATCTTCAATGTGTTTTCTTTTCCAAAAGAAAATACTCAGTCCAGATGTCCCAGTTTTTGTGGGGTGAGGGTGCTGGTTGTCTGCGTTTGAATGTGCGTCTGTATCTCAGGAGCAGTGTCTGAGGGAATATCTATTCATATTCTATTAAGTTATGTTGCGTCCATTCATGATGAACAAGCATATTTTCTGGATACATTATGCTTGGATATATTTAGTGGCTATAGATTTAGCTGTGTTGGCATTTAAGTTGTGAATCATCAAATGAACATCAACTTCATTAAGTAAAAAATGCATTTGTTAGCACCTCACTCAAATGCCAAACTGCAAATGAAGAATGTTCCCATTTCAGTCATATAGTTTCTACTCAACATGAGTGCATAACATTCATGCAAAATATGTAACTTCAGGAAAAAATATTTTATGTAATTCCTTCTACTTTTTAATCTCTTTTAGTATCAGTAACAATAGAGGAGTGGTAGTTTAAGTAACCGGTTAACTATGATCTATGATTGGCCACAAACTGGTAAACATCCTGGATCACTGTAACTCATTTTCAAGGTGAATTGCAATATGCTGTGATTATCATTTGATAGTGTGTGTGAAAGAGAATGGTAGTCCTTGGGCCAGCTGCCCTGTGCTCACACTTGTTGGGGAGAGCAGGCTGGAGCCAGATAGATTCATAATTCTTGGGCTAGGATTTCTGTGGGGCCTTTCTAGCTCTTGGACACTGAATTTTCTCTGAGTGGAGGTTGTGAGATTTAAAAAAAATTTCACCAGATGGTAAGACAGTGACACAGCCCTAACTCTGGTGCTTTTATAGCCTGAGTGTGCAAGTATGTGCTTCACTTTTGCATATGAGTATGTAGCAGTAAGGGAGGCTGTGGATATGTGTTAATGTGGAGGTTTGTCAAATTTACTGCCGGAAGGATATCTCAGACAGAAGGACCCTGAACAATTTTACAGTATGATTATCCATACTGTTTGTCAGGATCAGATCCTAGTGAGAAATCTTGGAGAAATTAGAAGGAAGCCATTCATATAGGGTGATCAGGAGATGGAGGTCCTGTTACAAAATTGGAAAGAAGCTAAACTGGTACTATAAATTCATACAAGTAGGTAATAAAGTAAGAAATATTTTAATATTTTGCTTGATTTCTACTCCATAAATATCTATGACATACATTTCTTTCTGGACAGTTCTATTTAAACTAAAATGGCATTATATTTTGTTTAATATAAGATAGGAAAAGGTTCTTGGGAGTACATTTTAATCTGTAAAGTAACCCAGAATACATGCCTCATCTACTATTACAGGAGATCTATCATTTCTGAAAGGTCTTTATGCATGCCTCTAAGATCTAAACTTTGTGTCCTTTCAGGGGAGAGTCCTATCAGTTCTCTAGGAAAGGATGAAAAGTTAACCAAATGTAGGCAGTTTTGATATAGTTCTTCTCAGACAGACTCTCAAGGGTGAATTTAGAACTGTCATCATTCACTGTGATTTTCACCATCTCTCACCAAAAATAACCAAGCACCCCATGACAGTTACAAAAAAAAAAAAATAATTGCCAAAAATCATACGATACTGTATGAACTTTGCCCATGGAGATGATAAATGTTTTTTTCCAGAATATCTGCTGACCTTCTAAATAATAACCAAAAGTAGAAAACTTCACTTGTTTAAGTAAAACTGAAATTAAAACGATGTGGATTTGCTGCAGCTCTGTTTGCTTTGACAATTAACCGTGTAATAATGACATCTCCTTGAAATACATTCAGCAAATTCAGACAAAGCTTTGTTTGCCAAAGTAGAAAGAGTTACATCTTAAAAACACAACCACCCAAATCCCTTTGGTTAGAAGCAGTAAAAGCTATGCATATACATGACTAATACATGCAAATATTTACTGCATATTCCCCTCTCAGGTACCCTTGCTTTTCATCCCCTGTGGATTACTCAAACTCCCAAAAGTTTTCTCATAGATTATCCTGATTTTTTAATGGCAATTTCCTAGAAAAGCTTCTAACATTTCTCAGAAGTAAAAAACATCTTACCAGTAATTTGATCTTGCAAATATATGAGGCAAGACCTACAAACACCAATTCATGTCACATTTTATTTTAAGATATATACCAATGCTGTTAAAATTTGTAAACTAAGAAAGTATGAAATTAGATTTTATCAAAAACACAGCCTCAAGAAATTCTGATACGTTAAAAATGATGCCAAAAAAATTCACTGTACCTCTGCTCATTCATAGGCATAAACAGTTATAAAAACTTCTTAGGATTGCTTTTAAAAATCTACAGATATTAAGGTGCAAAACTAAGGTGACAGAGCAACTATATTTATCTCATATCAGTCTCTTTAGCTATTTTTCACATGATATTTTGGGTGTAAATTGTAATTATTTTGCGGGTTCAGTGACAAATGTGTAGATGGACTTCCTATTTCTGAAGTATAGGAAATCATCAAGAAATAGCTGGAACTAAAAGAACTAGTGTTTTTCTGAGATAAATATAAATCTCCATAGCAAAAGACAAGGTATTTAAATTATTACATCACCGGTCAATATCAGCAGTGAAAAAATGATAAAATGAGTGTTAATAACTACACTTTGTTTCTCTTTATCAAAGAAGATGATAAAACACATTAGCCATATTTCCATGGTTCAGATACAAAAAGTTAAGGAATTTATGAGGCAGAAAACTATGCAGTAAAGTATTATTAGAATGGTTGCATTCTGCTTCCTGTGCTCACATCTGGTGCCGAGTGTTAGCTTTTACAAATCAATTAGGCTTGGAATCAGGTGTTACTCATACTGCTACCATTGCTGTGTAGTTGATTTCTACAAGTTTCATTTCAAATTAATAATGTTCTTACATCTCTTCTGTCTGATATTTTTAATGTGCTGTATTGTCACGGTTCCAGGGATACCTGGCACTTTGATCATACTTCCAGGCTCTCTTCTAAGTGTTCTTTCTAAGCTGTAAGACCAAAGTGTCCTTCTCCACCAGCAGAAACATTTTTTCATTCTGCATTTGCTCCATATTGACAGAAAAATAATTTCTAGCAATTATTTTCCTTCCAGTGTTTGGCCCCTTGTCTGACATTATTCTTCTGATAGACAGGAAGAGCCTTAATTATATAGGCATACCCTTTTCCACCAGCATGACAATTTTGGGTCATCTGGAGACACCAGTTTCATGTATGTCTAGTTAATGAAATATCATTTCCCTCATGATGTCTTCAATCATCAGAAAAATGGTACCAAATAAGTGTAGAGAGCTAGCCATAGATTAAAGCCTTCTTTGTGCTTATACTGGAAAGCACTTGGAAGAGAACCAACAATATGGTAGGGGAAAACGGTAGTACCAGAATAATGTTTATATTTGTTTCTCAGGGTTTGGGTTAAAATTCTTTCTACAATGTACAAAAACAGGTTTCCTTTGAATTTATAAGGTTCAAAATAAAAGTTGAGCTCTTTTCCTTATGGCCTGTTTTTGCAGCTCACAAAAACCTGGAGCCACTAGGAGCTGCACTAGATGTCACGGCAGTAAGAGCTAGAAGAATGACATGGCATCACTAAAACCAGCTTCTCCTACCTATGGCACTTACTGGTTGCTGGTATCACCATGAGACATACTGAGGAAAAGGCTCTTATTTCACCAATACTGTAATTTAAGACAATATGGCAAGAAAAGTTCCCATTTCTCAAGAACTACTATGATTATCCTCTGGAATAGGCAGCAAGGGTTGCAGTACTGGTTTTTCGGAAAAAAAAACCCAACCCAACAGTTCTGTGTGGAAGCTGTCTTTGTCTTTTAAGCCCATAAGTAATTCTGTGCAGCTGAGAAAGCAGAAACAGCAATGTTTGGTTTTGTCTATTCCCCCACAATGTCTCGGACAATGCTGGAGGCTCAAGGTGAACAGAAGTTTTTTATACATTTTAAGCTATTCAGTTCCCAACTTTTTTATGGTTCAAATAAGACAGAGCTATAATTGTGGCAATGTCATATCAGAAATACCTTTTTGGTTGTCCATGAACACAGGAATCTAAGCTGTCCACTGCAGATTGCCCTCCCCACTTATTGTAAGTAAATAATTGCTTCCTCTTCTGCACTCCAGTTCTCTAACATCCACTAAAACTCAGCTGTTTCTTCTAATTCTTCATTTCCTTCACTAAATGACATTCAAATGTAGTGTAGTACAGCATGCATATGTGGGGAAGAGGTTGTTGTCAAATTGCTATACTCACCAAGGGAAAATGTCCACCATAAAATTGCACTGCAGGTTACATTATTTGCAATATTTGTCCCTGGAAATATAATGCCCCAAGACCTTGAGGCAGCAGGAATTAATGAAATGTATTTTTCATACTCTCACTTTTCATTTCAATGTATCAAGCAGCTCTTTAAGCTGATAGTCTAAACTACTATGTCTTATTTTAGAAAGCCTTTATAATAATTGTGAATAATTAGAAACCAAAGTACTTGCTATTTATAAATGAAAAATAAATGCTTAGCCCTTCTTGTGGAAGCCATTTAAACCCTTCTTTTTAAAAACCCATCAATTTTGTTTCATACTACTGATTTCTTTTATTTTACTAGAAATAAAAGATATTCCCATCATTCCAAATGGTTAAATGCTTGAAATTACTACTGTAGTAGAGGTGATGTTATGCAAAAAGGTTGTATGTCTGAAAGAATGGGAATATAATTTCTTAACTTCACATTTTATTTTCTGGTGAATGGCTGAGCCCTGGTATGATAATTCCATTCAACCCTTACCTTTACAATCCATATGCTTATGAGCATTTGTAATGTCTTGGGATGCGAGAAATGCCAAAGCTCATAGCCAAAATTATCTTTAAAAAAAAAAAAAAAAAAGATGAAGAAAGGCAATAAAATGCTGAAGAGAAAATAGCCTTTATCAGGAAGGTCATCAGGAGACAAATTATCTGTTGCTAATTAAGTTAATGTATGGAGGTGTTAAAGAATAGGTTTAAATGTGTTGTAGGCAGAGCTTGACAAATAAACACAGACACTTTCACATCTAGTAGAAAGAGACTCGACTGTGGTCTACCATGGTCAGGAATATGCCAGCAGGCAACACTATAAAGCTTCCAGCTACATCCACTGGATGTGATTAAAGTCCTAGCACTTGCTTTCCGTCCTTAGGTTTGGTGCTGTGAGTTCTGGAAGCAGGCTCTTGTAACTTTTATTTCCCATTTATTATGGGGCAGTTAAACACATTGCATTTATGAAGTAAAATTGTGAATGCCTAGATTTGCCTGGATGACTCTAACAATGTGTACTAGCACAGCACTAATAATTCAGATCTTCTAGCAAAAAAGAAAGTGTCACATCACAGTAGTGAGAGACCGACACACGAAACAATGTCTCTGAGTGAGCCCCTTGTCTAAAAGTGTGGTGCTTAAGAAGGAAATGCTGAATGTCTCTTGAATTTCTGAGATCCAATCTCAGTCTCTGTTTCTGCATGAAGCATCTGTCATTCAGATGGGGCTATACCCACTCCTAGAAACTACTGTCATCATACAAGGTTAACTTTACCAGCATTTTTGAAGAGTAGTGGTACTACCCACGCTCCAGTGCACAATCTGCTTCTCACCATGCATAGCAGGTGAATTAGTGCACAAAAATGAGACAGTTTTCACTTCTGCTTTTTCCAGTGTCTGACTGTAAACAATTTTGAGATATTTTTCTCTTTATCTTTTCTAAGGTGTTCTTTTTATCATCATTTCTGTAATCATCATCTCTGCAAGAAAAAACAGACCATATGTATGGAAACAGGAATCAATGTCTAAGTGCTTGGTGTTTTCATGACACATCAGGTATACAGAAAGAGGTGAACACTTCTGCTACACCTTATGCATCTGAACAGTAAAAATGTATCTTAGGACATAGAGATAAAATCCTTATCCACTCAGTAGAGTATTTCAAAATGGTTTTTATTGTTTTTTAATAGGCTTCTCCTCACTTGGTCCCAGTTTGTTCCATTTGAAAGGAGACTCGTGATGTTTTAAACTGATAAATGAGGGGTTGTTTTTTGTTTTTTGGGTTTTTTTTTTTAAGTTAAAGATCTTAAAAGCACAGATGATCTCGCAGATACAAAGTTATAAAAAAATAAATTTGGAAAAAAATTATTAAAAATAATTGCAGCACCTTATACCATTTAATATTATGTTTATATTTTTTTAAATCCCACAAATTTCCTTAGATTGATAAGTCTCTATTTTAATGAAAAATCACCTAAATATGTTTTTATATTAATAGAAATATATTTATTTTTAAAGGACTGATTTTCTGAGGCATAAAGAAATACAAAATAAGATTATGGAAATGTTTGTAAGCTTTGATTCTAAACTCTCTTTATTGTCATAAAACTATTGTTACCCACTATATCCCCAAATTCAAGACATATTTTAGGAAGCTTCTGTTTTTCACATATCCAACCCTTAGTTGCATTTCAGTTTAGCCAATTTTACATGGGCAGGGTAATTGATGCTGGCAACCAGATACTATTGAAACAGAATAAGTCTTTTCCAAACTGTCAGAGACCTGTAGGCCTTTTAGTCTTTAATTCATTAACCAGATAACAACTGTTTATTCTTTTATCATAATTATCATGGCTTAAATATCTACAAAGCTTTAAGTGATCAATTACCAAAATGTCTTTTCAGTAAAACAATTCACCAGTATATATTGCAAATTTTATAAACATTGAGTGCTTAGGAGCTGCACTAGTATTTTTTTTTACCTACTTATCAGCAATGTAACTATGACCTCTCTTTGCTGTTCAGCTTTTAAAGCCAAATAATCTACATAAATATGTGAAACTTATGTATACCCAGGTATCAGCACAGTCCTCAAAGCTGTGTGGGAACTAAATTAAATCATAGGTTACTCATTAGTAAGGAAACCCCCCAAAAATCCCTAAAATAAAGTAGCATCTAATTAAATACAACAAAAAATGAAGTGATAATCAGAGATAAGTAGCTATGCAATGTTTAGAGAAAGGCACAAAAATTAATTTTTTACCTAAAGATGCAGTGTTCTGAAATATATACTCAAAATCATGTGAAAGCTAAAACTCTGCATTTGACCTCACACGTGTGTTCCTCTTGTACTTAACTGATAACTTGGTGCCATGCAGCAAGTTATACAGACTCTGAAAATAAAATTAAATTCAGGTTCACAAGAAAAGTAATTTTAAGTTATCCAGTGGAAAACCATAGTGTGCAATAACAGCATGTACAATTTCTATAATACCTACAGGAAATATTTAATGCTACTGTCGTGCATTTTCCACGTTTATTTTCTTTAGGACGTTTGTAGTTGACATATGATCAGATCAATTCTGAAGCAGAAATTTTGTTACAAGAAATAGTGTAAGAAATACTATATTACAGGAAAGAGTTATGAACTAGTGTAGAAATGGCAGAGTGGTAGAAATGAAGTTGTCACTCTAAGACTTATTGTCCTAATTGTAGAATAAGTTAAGGCTTGTAAAGCCCAAATTAAAATAAGCATCTATGTCCAGTTGTGGTGGTTTTACCTTGACTGGATGCCAGGTGCCCACCAAGCTGCTCTGTCACTCCCCCTGCCTCCTCTCAGCTTGACCAGGGGAAGAAAATAAGATGAAACTCATAGGTTAAGACAAGCGAAGTTTAATGAAAAAGCAAACCAAGGCAGAAGCAAAAAGAAAACACAGATTTATTCTCTACTTCCCATCAGCAGATGATGTCTGTCCCTTTTAGAGAAGCAGGGCTCCAAACGTGTAGTGGATCCTCTGAGAGGACAAGCAGATGCCACCCCCACACATCCCTACCCCCCACCCCTTTTTTTTCCCTATCCTTTATTGTTGAGCTGATGTTATATCGTATGGAACATCCCTTTGGTCAGTTTGGGTCAGCTGTCCCAGTCGTGTCCCCTCCCAAGATCTTGTCCACCCCATCCCACTGCAGGGGGAATGTTGAAAAGCAGCTTTAGTGCTGTGCAAGCCCTGCTCAGCAGTAGCCACAACACAGGTGTCTTATCAGCACCTTTCCACCTCTCAATCCAAAGTACAGCATTGTAAAGGCTGCTATGGGAAAAACTAACTCCAGCTCAGTCAGACCCAATACACCAGTGCACCATTAAACATGAAATTCCTCCAGACATAGGAAGGTAAATCAGAATCCCTCTTTATCAACTGTTCCTTCAGCGTGTCTTTCCCTTCAGCACACTGGCTGTCATTAATACCTTCACTCTTCTGTATTATTGACAGGTCAAATGCCCAAAACTTCTTTGTGAATTGCTGTGGGCATTTCTATGCCCATGATTCAATGTGACAGTGCCCAGTATTGCCATGCCCATGTTCCACTGGTGACTCCTAAGACCTCCTTCTCACTTACGTTGACTTATTTGTTTGTTCACACAGATGCATGAAAATAATCCTAAATAAAAGATACAGGCATATATATATATAATGCGGTCTTCAAAAATCTTTGTTGTGTATAAAGATTATATTATTTATACTATTTTACTTCTTAAAAAGAATTATCTGTATGGGTAGATAGGTTTCAAAGAAGGGCAAAAAGAAACCTAAAAAACATAGTATTTTGTAGTTCAATTCTGTACTCTTAAGATGACAACCCTTTGCTCAAGCATAATGAGGGCGGTTTGTTGGTTTTTTGTGTTTTTTTCTCAAGATGTATCTTACTAAGTGGAGTTCTGAGGTAAAAAGATTTACTTTTATGGGGTGGCAAAGATGCACTCTAGCTTCACTAATGGTTTGACAATACTTTAACTAGACGTTAAAAGCATAGTTGTACTAAGAAACCACTTTGCCTTTTATCATCCTTGTTATTTTATTTTTAAGGCACACAATAGTTCAGCTCTGTTAGTCTCCATAAAGAAAAGGAATACAAAAATACAAAAAAATTCTATACACAGCTCCATGAAAATATACAACAAAGACAAAAATCAGCAATGCTAAAAATGAAAGTATACCGGGAGAAATTTCCGACAGTCAGTTCTACAAAAAATGAGAGTGCGCAATCATTTCTCAGAACTCTAATGACTTCATATTAAAAAAGAAGTTCTTTGTACCATATCACATTTAGCACTATGCTGCTTCACTAGGCTGTTATCATGTACAAATGCTATTTTGAAACCATATTTTGATAATAGACATTTTAAAGGATTTGCAGGTTGTTAAAGATTATGGGTTATAAGTGGAGTTGTAATTACTTGTGCATTTGGGAGTGATTTGTCTATGTCCTCAAGTAGTCTCAGAGTAAGAATTGGTTTTTATTTAACAAATTTTACACATTCATAATATGAAATGTGTAGTGAAAATTCAAAAAATGGAATAGCTCACTCCCTATAGATTATTGCCATCTCTGTTTTCTGTTAAAGAAATTTATTATATGCAAAGAATTATGCAGTGTTAAGTTGGGCAATTTTAATATCTGAAAGTTAAATGATTGTGTAGCTTTACAACAGTACTATATAAATTGCATATGTTTGCTTTCAATGAGGTTTTGAACTGATATAATTTCAATATTTTACCATTTATTTAGATAAGTGGTTTTGAAATTCTGTGTATACATACTTAAATGCAATTAAACATGATTTATACTTATTTGACATGCTGGTGTTTATTTTTACAAATTTGTAGAAAACATTTTAAAATTTCACCTTTTTTTTTTTTTATTAAACTGCTGTAAAACTATCGCAATGAGAATGCCTAACTGAAATAAGCAGCATAAGAAAGAATAAGTTCTCACTTCTATCTCTGCTATTACTTTTCTGCAGGCAGCTTTGTATGAAACAGCAAACTCAAGGTTACGTGGTAGTGAATACAGGCATGTACATAAAAATCAAGGCAAAAATGACCCATGACTGTTTATAAAACCTTAGAGCTGGTAAGGTCTTGGAAAACTGTAAAAGTCTAAAATTAATTATTTCTAAAATTTCCTTAAATGGAAATTCCTTAAATTTCCTTTCTTGTATGTAAGTTTTAATTGGCCATAGTTGATAATTAAGGGGAATGTCACCTAAGTTGTTTCCCTGCTTCAGAATCTTTCAGACAGTGACAGTGTTATGCTTAAAAACTCCACATAGAAAACACACTTATGTGTTATACTACTCATATTACTAGTACTGATACTACTGTAAGCATCCAGTTTAACTCCCAAGATAGATCACATTATCATGTATTCCTCCATCTCAGGTCTGAAAGTGACAAATCAATTGGACTGTAATTTAATAAAGATTTCAGGGCCTGAACCCATTAAGATTGTTAAAAATGGAAATGTCTCATAACCTTGCTGTGACATTGTAATGGCTGAAGCAGCTTCGCCTCACTGTAATCAAACTTTTTAGGTCCCTTTTTCTTCTGTCATTGAATTTTCAACTAACTCTTTCAGTGGATGGGTCCTGATGTAGCTATGTCAACGGATTTTGAATAATGTCCAAATGGTATAATTTAAATGTCAAGAAGTAGGAAATTCAGAACTAATGCTGCTCTCCCCCCAGATTTTGTCAGCAAATGTCTCATGATAAATACATGACATTCTTCAAAAATTATTGAGTAAAGAATAGGATCATCTAGTTTCTAAGCTTCTGAGATTTGGGCATATATATTAGGTAGGAAACAATTATTTTGAAAATTTTTTCAATGCAGATGTTGAAAAAGTTATTTAATACTTTTCTTTCTTATTAATTTAAAAGAAATTCTGTTGTCTTTAATCTACAGGTTTGGAAAATACATCCTCTGTTGGTTCAGATTATGAAATGGTACTTTAGAAAGAAAATAGACTAATATAAAAATCATATCTATAAGAAATATAGGAAGAGTGACTGATCACCTGCTTCACTTCTGCAAGATAGAAGACCTTTTACTTCTGGCAACTTTCCAATTATGTATGAACATTATTTGTATGAAAGACATTACTTTTTGAAAGGTGCTAACAATGGCAGGATAATCACCTTAAAAACATTCCATTTTTGGATTGGGGGTACACAAGAAAACCCAATGTTCATTTTTTTACCTCATTCATACAGTGAGATTCAGAGAAAAATATGCCAGCAATTTCCCTTATTGCTATCTACAGTTTTGTGCATCCGCTTTGATTTATGGTTACTAGTCATAATTTCTGGATTATCTTCTTTCTTTTCACTCTGCAGATGAACAAATTACTGGGAACACAGTATGTTCACATTGCTTCTATCAAATGAACTAAATAATTTGTTAGTATTATTCTGTGCAGAGCAATAGCTAGAACTAAACCTGAAAACTATAACTTTAATTCATAGGAATAGAAGTAAAAATGGCAGGATTTTGTCAGAGATTTAAGATGGCAGAAATGACACAAAAGAATCAAGACCTAATTCTCCCAGCTGCCCCCCATTTATTTCTCCTAATTAGTCACAACTGAATACTGAAGTAAATTCTCTACCACTGGTAACTTTTCATCCATTTCAGGCAAGAAAACTCAACAAGGATCAAACAAACAGCTGTTGAAGCACAGATAATGTGATGAAAAAAATACGGGCAGAGTTGGAGAACAAATTAACCAGGCAACTGGCTGTCTTCAGTACTGAGTAACCAACATGGTTATCCCACTGCTGCTGCTGTCCTGCAGCACCTTCTTGGTCATGCCTCTATTTTGGGTTGGTATTGAAGGTGTACTCTTACTCTACAGTTTCAGCACTATTTGGCATCTGAAGATAATGGCCAAATGCCGTCAGTATGTTCACGGAGAAAACTGAGCATATAGGCACAAGATACATTTTGTTCAGGAAAGAGGTGTGCCCTTTCCTCTCTCCCATCCTCCTCAATTCTAGCCATACTCAGCGTCCTTCCTAAATCATTCTCATAAAGGAGTATTATTTTGGGGCACTGCAAAACAAAGAACTCATCTGATCATGATTAATATCTTTGGATTAATTGGGTTTTTGTTTGGTTTTTTTTAAAACAGAGATTATTAGAATTACATTTCATAGCACAATCACTTGAACACTTATATTAGTACAACATACACAGCAACAAAAATGTACAGAAGTAGTTGAGAAACAATATGGAAGAGGTTGCCCAGAGAGGTGGTAGATGTCCTATTCCTAGAAACATTCCAGGTGTGGTTGGACAGGGCTCTGAGCAATGTGATCTAGTTGTAGATGTCCCTGCTTACTGCTGGGGGGTTGAACTAGAAGACCTTTAAAGGTCCCTTCAAATCCAACCTATTCTACAATAATATGAATTTTAGTTCAAATGAGTAGCAGATGTAGCAAGAAATTTGTTTATTTAACTCAATGTACATATCCGAAGATTAAAATGCTAAATTTTTAGTACTTGCTAAGCTCTATGGCAGCTCGCAATGAAAAGGGAATTTTTAAATAGTGTCCAACATTGAACACACGTAGGATGACTCTCAGGTACACATGAACAACTGTGTATCAAACCTTTGAACTAACTGGCTCAAGGTAAACCACAACAGAGCAAAGTCAGTGCTGAAAAGCATTATTTTTTATTTTTGTATGAAATGTTTGATTCCTTTTTCTTAATACATGATAATATCCTTAATATCCCATAGTTTAGAGCAGGTTTCATCTCTTTATTAGGAGAAATTATTAACAAAAATATGTCATGCTCCAAATAATCAATTTTAATCTGCTTCCAATTAGGTTTTCACTAGAACAATTTGTCATCATGTGAAGTAATTATATTGTGTTGGCCTATAACTATGTTTTTAATTGAGAGTTTTATAAACACAAATCATATTATCCACTATCAAATTGGACATATTTTCTTTCTGTTAAAGACAGTCTTTACATGAATCTAACAAATTGTATCTGAATAGCTTTGTCTTTACAAACCTTAACTGTAATGTTGAGCTTACAAAATTAAAAATGTATTTTGGAAATAGATGCCAATACTATTTGCATGGTTTTATAATAAAAAATTGGACACAGATTTGTCCTTAATATACACGCTTAACTTTTGGTGACAAATACGGTTATTTTTTTCTTTCTAAACTGGTTCATAGACTGATACAATATTATTTCCCAATCATCCATGTAATGTGCCTAGACAAATAATGCTGAAATGCCCAAATAATTCAACATTTTCAATCAGATTAATTAATATTTGTTGGTTTTGCTTTTTTATTTTTAAAGATGTATTTAAAAATAAAAACAATATATATATTAAAAAATCACTGAAAACTATGCCACTGATGCAAAAAAAATGCAAGAAAGAATTCTTATATGTAATGGAAGTTATATGCAAGATAGTAGAGATGAAGTATAGTACAAGTAGTTATCACTAAATTTTTTCTGTCAAATTCCTAGTCTTTCCAGCATTAGTGTTTTGATAATTTCTTCTATGCAGAATGATCAATGAAAGTATGTATAAGCAGCAATTCAGTGGGTGTCAACAAATAATGCCATGAACACCAGTCTGCCCACAACTGTCTAATGCCTCAGTGCAGAGGGTAAATGGTGTGCAGGACCACAAGCTAACATCCCACGTCTAGCTACGTTTCATGCTTCACACTCAAAAGGAGCCCTTCCCCGATTGTGTACTCTTTGTCCCTGGCAGGTGCAAAAGAAATGAAAGTTCAGTGTTATATTTGCAGAGGTGGTTTTGTTTCAGGAATTACTGCCTTTGAAAAATAACATTGATAAAACTTAATGACAGTTAGAAAAAACAAGCATTTGCCATGGCCTAAATAATTATGCTTTCTATCATCACTCGAAATTCCACTAGGAATCCAGGCACTCAGGGAAATTTTCCTGTAACCTATATGCTCTGACTAAATATCATTCTAACAAAGAAAAGAAAAATTAAAAAGTGATTGATGGAGCCACATTCATTCTATGGAAATAGCCTAAGTTTCTAATATCTGCTGAAGTGATAAAATGTTCTTCTTGTGAGTGGCTGGTCCTTTTTATTCTGAAACAAACCAGAGTACACATACTTGGGTTGTCCATGCATGTATTTAAGACTGAAAGTCCAGAAGGCAGTAATAGATCGAGCAACAATCTAATGCTTTTTGACTGACTACTTCAGTGCCCTGCAGGCTGCCTACTTTATGATTTTTCTGAGTACAGGAGGTCCTTTGTAAGATAATTGAGTCACCTTTCAATTTAAAAGTGTACTTTTAAGAGAAGTATGTGCATATTCCTCTAAGACTGAACTTCAGTTTGTAGACTGCATGAGACTGGAAGGGCTGTTAACACTGGATCTATTCTTTGTATTTACATTATTCAGAACTGCATAGATGATTTAGCAGAACATCTGTAGTTTTACCAAAGCACAGAAATTAATTTGATGGCATTATCTTCAGTTACTCATCCCAGTCACAATGCTGGATTCATCATTTGCACCCTGTATATTCTTACAGTTATAAGTCACAAAAATGATTGGGGGCTGGAACACCTCTCCTGTGAGGAAAGGCAGGGAGAGTTGGGATTATTCATCCTGGAGAAGGATCCAAGGAGACCTTGTCACTGCATTTGAATACTTGAAGGGGACCTATAACAAAGATGGAGGCAGACTTTCTAGTAGGGCCTGTTGTGACAGAGCAAGGGGTACTGTTTTTAAACTAAAAGAGAGTAGTTATAGAGTAGAAATAAGGGAGACAATTTTTACCATGAGTGATGAAATACTAGAACAGGTTGCCAAGAGAAGTTGTAGATGCCCCATCCCTGGAAACAACCCCTTTGGATTAGTTCTTTTATTTCAAAACAAGGATCATTTGAACTACATTTTATAGCACAATCACCTGAACAATTGTATTAGTACAACACACACAGCAACAAAAATGTACAGAAGCAGTTGAGAAACAATGATGGAAGAGGTTGCCCAGAGAGGTTGTAGATGTCCCATTCCTAGAAACATTCAAGGTGGGTTGGAGAGGGCTCTGAGCAATGTGATCTAGTTGCTCATTGCTGGGGGGTTGAACTAGAAGACCTTTAAGGGTCCCTTCAGATCCAAACTATTCTACAATAATATGAATTTTAGTTCAAATGAGTAGCAGACATAGCAAGATATCATTTATTTAACCCAATGTACATGTTGTGCTGTGAATATTTTATTCAAGGAGCAGTTGACTCTTTTTTTTTTTTTTTTTCTTAAGGTGAGATCTAGTAAGTACAGCTAAGAAATATCTCTTTGGAAAAAAGCAAGAACATTATGTGTCACTGCAGACTGGTATAGGGATAAAGAGAGCTGGAGAAGACACAAAATGCAGGCTTCCAAAACCTTCTACTCTGTCAAACTGCATTAGGCTAATCTGTATCTCACACTCTGAAACCTTTGCTGAGCACTACAGAGCCAACCCAAACAACTCTATTCGGGAATTAACTGAACCCAAATCTTCTGCTATGAAGCCATGAACCTAACTGGTACGTAAAAAGCAGGAGCATCTACATTTGCTTTCTGCAACAAAAATTAGACTGATCACAATTATACTAAATGCTTGCATCCTGAGAATTATCTAAAAATTAAGCTCACTCAGAGAACACGATGCCTAGGTCCTTGTCAACCTTAGCTGGAAAATGAGCATGAAGCTGAGGCAGCACATTGGTCAGTCCTAGATACACATGAAAATTACAGCTATGGGCTTCCAGGGAACTAGAGAGCTGTCCAAGGTTACCATGTGTCCTGGGTTGGGTTTGGGTTAATTACTGCAAGCAGCTGCTGGCCCAAGCAGTTGGGAGGGACCTCACCTGTGGTAAACAACTGAACCAGCCAGTGGGATTGTTGATACCATACTGACATCAAACTAACTAGGGAGGGCTGGTCTCAGCTGGGGGTGCTTGTTTCCAACTTGTTTCAGTGTGTGAGTTCAGCTTGCTACTAGAGGAAGGGAAGTAGTGTCTTGGTTAAAGGTAGAGCCTTGAGTATTCTGTCACTTGCTTTGTATATCATTTCATTTGTACTATTCTTATCACTGTTGTTTTTTTCTGGTTTTGTGTTGTTCTGTTAAACTGTCCTTATCTCAACCCATGGAGTCTCACTTTTTTCTTCCTCCCAATTTATCTTCCTATCCCACAGGAGGGGGTGGGGGGAGCAGTGGGCAAGTAGCTTCATGGTGTTTATAGCTGCCAGCAGAGGTTAAACCATGATAACACACAACTTAATGGGGTCTTCAGAACAAGTTTTTTCAGCTGTACATGGTTGATGTCATCTCAACATCTTTAGGCTGGAATGTGATTTATGACTTAAGAGAAACTGCCAGCTGTGTGTATATATTCCATTAATCCCTGAATTTTGTAATCTTAGAATTTCTTTGAAGAATTAGCAGGACAGAATAAGGTAAATCACTGGCACTCTTCTTTCTTGTAAAGATAAGGCACAGGGATTCCCTGATATTTTTGTCATGCTGTCTGGAGAAGCTAAGGGGAAATCAATAAAAGACAGTATGACTAAGTACACCTGTTTTCCTTGTGTCAGCAACAGTTCAGAGACCTGTTTAGTATCATGCCAAGAATGGTGTTCGGTCATTTGACTCCCCTCCAGATCTTTTCTCTGCTACAATCTGTAGATTTTTTAATTTCTTAATTTAACCTCTAAAGAGCACATATGCAATCAAATCTGCAGAAGAGTGAAAGGGGCAAAAATCATAGCTCCATAACGAAACAAATATGTTTCTATTAGGGCATGCATGAGCTTAGTAGAAGTAGAGTGCCTCCAGAAACTTACAGATATTATAACAATTGATAAGTACCTAGAACATTATTAAAATCCAGAAATGCTTTTTACAATATGTGGATGAAATATCCCTGCATTGTGGATATAGTTAAAGAATTCACTAGATCATTTGAATACTTTCTTCTCTGATTAGCATGATCTGATTTAGCTGGACTGATTTCTGTTTTAAACTAAAAGGGTTTAATTCAATTTAAGTGAACTTTCAGAAGAGCATGGAAGTGTATTGTTACATCTGTTGAAAGGAGGAACAGAACTAATTGTTCATCAATACTATGATCAGAATGCAGGACCACAGAAAAATAAGAATAATCCTATCATAAAAATCATGGAATCATTGAGGCTGGAAGAGACTTCTGGAGATGGTCCCATCCAACATTCCTGTTCAAGCAGGGCCAGCTAGAGCAGATTGCCTGGGACTATGTCCAGTTGGAGTTTGGATATCTTGAAAGATGGAGCTTTTCACCCCTACCTCTCTCAACCTACCCTTGTATGACAGATGGCCCAGTCCCTTAATCATCCTCATGCTTCTTCACTGGACTTGATGAAGTATGGACACATCTTTCTTGGACCATATATCTTGTATTAATATCCAAAAATATTTGTTCATTATTTCGTAAAAACTATAATAGTAAGAGTATTTTTTTACATTGATAAAAGTCCCAAACAAATTAGTTTTTATTACATTCAGATGGAGTCTATTAATCCCAACTTCCACAGCTGTTTATGGGAAACGTCTGACTGCCTCCTCTTCCTAAAGCACTAGAATAAAATAGCCAAAATATGCACATTAAATCCCAGTTGAAAGCAGTAGCTTTTTATACTAGCTTATGTGCAAATCCACTAAGTTCATAGGTTTCTAAACAAAATTAATGTAGGAGTAAAGGAAGATTCTTTTGTTATGGGGAGACCTGTGATGAGGACATCGGCGCACACAACATGGGCTGAAAAAGAAGGCAAGGAAAAGGACAACACTTGAAGTAGGTACAGCTATTCAAAAAAAGTCATGGGTCACTGAGACAAAATTTAAGTAGTGAAAACTCAGGGAAATTTTAAAATAAATAGAATACTTAATAGTACTGTATAACACTGTAAAGAAATATTCTGTAGTCATAGAATGAACTAAATGAACAAGATTACTGTTTCTGGTCAGAGAAAAGACAAAGTAGAAAAGGATGTGAAAAGCTCACTGGTTGGGAGAAAAGCTTTTATGAAAGCAGTTCCCAACAGATACATATAATTTATTCCTTGAGCTCATAGATATTCTGACTGAAAATTAATTCAAAAGGTATTTATTTAGATTATGAAGTTTCAGCATATGTCTACAGCATTCTTCAACAGCAAGAAGTAGCATCCACTGTACAAACAACACTCTGTCCCTTCTTTAAAGGAAACATGAGAACATTTCAGCATGTCACTTTCAACTTTGTTTCAAGAGAAGCAGCCTTGATCATAATCATCCTGCTGGTTTAAAAGACTTTGTTAATAGGTGGACTTTTGTACACTGGTGATTGACAGTAAGTATCTGTTTTCCTAGATGTCACTGACAATAAAAAACTTGAAGTAGATTTTTGGAAGAAAAAAAAGTGATTAAATATAGACAGTGTAAAGTCTACCAAAGTGATTCTCAGACTTTTCAAAAGTGCCACCATTTTTTTGTCCTTTCTGTCTTTTCTATCTATCCTCTGAATTGGAGGGTTGTCCAAAAATGAGGGCATATTCACACTGAATTTTATATTTTTGTCCTACTTGTAAAAATGGAAATGTTACCAGCAGTTTTAAGTAGATATAAACTCTATTGTTATAGCAAACATTGTGTACACTCATTACAGGAATAGTCACTGTTCTGAAAACACTCCTTAGTGAATACGCTTAAGTGGGTGCTCCCATAAGGCAGTCACAAACTCCTCATTTGGGATCTTCTCATTGCAAAAAGATGTGGCATCTGATACACTCATTTCTTAAATGTGTCTTATCTGGCTTAGGTGTGATCATACTCAGGTAATCATACAGAATTTCATTCTCATATGTCTACTTTTGCCTCCTTGTTCTGCAGGGTCTGTGAATCACCCCTGCCTTTGAGTCATATGCTTAGCTTGCAGATGCAAAACACTGCAGAGAACATGCATGGAACAGCTCATACTTTGAAAGTAGAAAATAGCTGCTTTTTTTTTTTTTTTTTTTAAGTTATATCATCTTTACAATTTCACACATCAGAAATTGTACCAGAGGGTTTAACTTCTGCATGTGTGGATTGGAAAGAAAACTGTTTTCTGTCTTCATTTTATATTCTTCTGAATTAAAAAATTCATTCTGTGACTCGTATGTGTACGGATAGAGACTTCCATCTCCAGAAACAGTCTCTCCACATTTAAACACCACATTGTAGTAACCACAAATAATTCAATGTAATTGGAAGTTTTACTCCATTTAGCTCTGGGAACCCTGTAATTCTCTAAAATCACAGCTTTCACAAACCCCAGCAAAATTTTAGGTCAGAACCTGACACTATGATTTAATATCTAATCTTTAGTAACATGAGAGTTACAAAAAAGTAGGAACTGACCAATGAATTTACAAGTATTTGCACCCCATGGACCTCAGTGTCTCAAGAAGTAATGATTTGTCAACATTTCTGTCTCTCGTTTGCAATACTGAAATAATTTGTTGGCAACCAGAGTAGTTGGAAGAGTAATTTTAAAGAAAATATTACTATAGCTTGACTGAGTTATAGGTAGGGAATTAGTACACTAAATTCAAATGCAATAAGCTAAAACCCAAAAGCAGCTTATAGGGTATTAGAGAATGACCTGAGGATGAGTTGCCAGTAAATTGAAGACAACAATCTATTCAGGTTGTGTAAACCTTTGCCAGACTGGATTCTTTCAAATCTCTTTTTCTAGCACAGAGATGGAAAAGGAACAGTGAATGATACAAAAAAACTCCATCGCTTTTAAATGGGCACAATCTCAGTGCAGTCAGAATTGTATAAGGTCTTGTTGAGTACTTTATATTTTCTCGGATGAAGCACTATTTCTGTTACCGTCAATCTTTAAATTCTGACTGCACCTCTCACAATATTTAGTTCACAGTTGAGGCAGTTTACATGATTACATACTTTCATACTTCAGGAATTACGAAATAATTGTCATGAATCTCTACCCTGACAGTCAAAGCCTGTCCTTGTTCAGAAAGGAACTATGATCTTTTCCAAACATCCTTTCCAAACCATCTTGCCCAAAGTCACATGCAACATTGTTTGAAGACCTATCAGAAAATAATATGATCATAAGAAAAAACCCAACCACATCTTCATGCTTAAAGCTGCTCATAGGCAATATACATGACTACAAAATACAGGAATTGTGTATATATAACATAGGGTATGAACCCTTTCAAAAAAGGCAAGATTTGTAACAAAATTTCTAGTTGTTAGAAATGTGAAAATGAAATGTCTGATATGACTATAACATTAACAATGTTCTTTTGCCTTTGTTACTATTTCTATTAATAGAAATAGTATATTTCTATTAATATTTCATTATTTCTATTAATAGAAATAGTAACAAAGGCAAAAGAAAACATTTCTTCATTGACAGGAATGTGATATATCAACAAATTGTATATATGTATATATACATAGGTATATATATTCAGAATACTATTCCTCTCGCCCAACATGTTCCTATCTACATTCTTTCACACTCAAAGCATATGGGTTTCTTAAGTCATCATATGATTATATTACCTCATTATTAGGTAGTGATTATACTACCGTGTTTATTAGTCCCATATACTATGTTCAACCTTGTCAGTTCTATTTGGATCTCACCTACATTACAGAACTGCAACAATGTTTTCTGAATCAACTTTGAGGGAAGGAAGTCAGATTTGCCCAGATTATCAGAATTCTTTTCTCTACCTTGATGACTATTTGCAATGGCATTTTAAATTGAAATCATCTTGCATCACAAAGCCAAATAATCAATAAAGAGTAAAACCATGTAGAATATTACGCAGCTGAAGAGCTAGGTGAACACTTTAAATGATTAAAATTGCTCTTAATAGTTTTAGATCTACATAGAATTATGTACTTAGATAGATATGGCATTACAAAACACATTCTGAATTGAAATAAGCTGCAGACATACCATCCTGCTGTTTCCTACCAAGTCTTCACACTGATTTCACAAGAAAAGATAGTCATTAGGATCCAACAATGCTGTTATCTCTAAGTCTGCAACTACCTTGACTGTGATCATGTCTCCAGCTGCCAAGACACCAGTACAGAAACCAGTGCTTCGTAAGTCTGTATGTACCCTCCAGTAGCAGGTAGACTGATCTGAACTAACTTTAAAGTAGATGCTTTGCTGTGGGTAACAGTTTAGCCATGACAACATGAAGTTCAATACAGCTGTAATAGCAGTGTAATTAAAGGAAAGAAATTATTTCAGGGGTGTCATAACACAGTGAGATGTTTCTCACATTCATAGAATGCATTCTCTAATCTCCAAATCATGGTTTGCATTTTGATAGAAGTAACTTTTAAATGTAAGTAAAAAGTGAAAAATAAAAGCATGGGAACAGTAAGCTTCTGTGGAAAAAAAATTTAGAATGAGTAGTAGCCCCTCAGAAGTAACTTGATAGAAAGATTTGGGAGTCAGCTATTTTGTACATTGAGAAAGATTTTTCTATACTAATTTGAATGGGTTACAAGAAATTATGTGTAACTCTTATCATGTGTGACTCTCCCATGACCATAAAATGCAATTTTTTAACATAAAAAATATGAAATCTTATTTTTGGTCCTCATATAGCACAGCTAAGACTGATAGGTTAACATAATCCTAAGCAGCCATGGCTGAACAACATACAACAGGGAGCTGAGCCTTCCCATTTATGGAGCTGCACCCAGCTATCTAAATGTTAAGTTCTCATTCTGTATATTAATTATTGTCTATAACTCAGTTTTGACAGTATTGGTCTTTTCTACAGCACAGCAGGCTTCAAATCTTTTGCTGCATGGGACAGCTGACAATTCAACATGGAAAAAAAAAAAAATTATAATAAGAGTCATGTCATTCTGCTTTCCCACAGTCCATCTGTCCCTGCACCTGGGAGGAGTAGTTAAGAGTTGTCTTTTGCATGAATACCATGTGTTCTTTGCTGAACTGAAAATAAGTGTTTCTGTATCAAAGCATAAATGCAGCTCATTGGAGATATCCTTTTAGTAATACAAAACTTACTTAATCTCAAAAATTTTGCAGCCACCCTCTTTTAATTCAGCTTCCATCTTCCAAGTACTAACAACACTATTGAAACCATTTCGAGCTGGAACAAAAAGACCACTTTTTACTTTTCTTTAAAAATTCATAATCAGACAATATGAAAGCTATGAAGTTGCTTTCCAGTGAGGCTAAAAGTTGATGCAGGTCAATGTTAGAATCCTGTCAGTACGCTTGAAAGACCAAGCCCCTTACAACAAGAAACTGGGAGATGAGATAACCATGTTCTTACCTTTAAGCATCTCATGTATTCACATCCTACTGAAAAGCTTAGTCATTGGGCTAGAGAACATTCAGAAATCTTTTCATCATCTATTCTGATGATGTTGTTATGCTTTTCAAGGAATTAAATAGCCAACAAGAGTAAAAAGCTCTAGTTCTCCTGAGAAGAAAAACCTGGACTCAAGTTCCTCCTTTAAAATTTACACATATCTACAACATTAACTTGGGAACTGAAAGGAGGATCTCCAGCCTTCAAGTGCATTCCCTGATTGGTAGTGTAAAGAGTCAACCTCTCACTGATCCTATGAATCTTTAATTATTCAGATGTAAATCAGAGCAATTTTGGGGGAATTGAGAGTTTGCCCTATGTCTCTGTAATCACACCAAAGTATTGATTTAAATAGGTTATTTGGAAATGATTGCTACAGATCTAAGTCATCAGGTATATAAAATATTTAACTGTAGCCTAATCTATCCTAGAGAAGTAATCTAACCATTGGACTTGGGGGGGAAAGCATGTAAACATGTAATTCTTCCTGCACTACTTTGTGAAAAAGAAGTCAACCAAGTTTTCTCATTCATAAGTTTAAAGCACATTCCTAGTAAAAGGGCTACCTAAGGAGCTTGCCTATAGAAAAGAGGGACGTTTTCAAAGTTTACTGATAACCTTAAACCCATACAGTAATGATACCATGTTCTTGCCCTACAAAATACTCTCCAAGGGATAAAAAATATAAAATAATTAAAATGTAATAAGAGGTTTGTTTGATAGTATCTTCATTTTTTTTCCCTCCTGAGATTATTGAATATTGCAATTAGAATGCTATTTTTTTTTTTTTTTTTAGACATATAGATATATATAAAATTCTGAAAAAAGATTCCACAAGTTTCCTGGTGGTTCAACAGTTCAACTCAGCTCCCAAGATACTGATTTTATTGAGGAAAGAAAGTTAATACATACATTAATTTCTGGTCACTCCAGATTTTTTTAGAGTACCTTTTCTTCATATCCTAATACCTCATGACCAACAACTGAATACTAAAAGCAATTTTAAATATGTGAGAAGAGAGTAAATGCATATTTCACAAATGTTACATAATCCTTAACAGATAAAATAAGTACATAAATGCACATGTGTTACGCTATTTCCTGTTGTGGCAGATCTCAGAATATTAATCCTTTTAAAATCAAATTCTAGGGGAAAGTATTTTTAAATATGTAGGCAATCACCAACAATGCATCAAATAAAATAATAATAATAGCTATGTGGGCACAATTTTCAAATCTGTTCATATTTCATAATTGATCCAAGGTAAATTTTTTTACCAACATTTAACAAAATAAATATCTATTTAACTAAACCAGGCAAAGTTCTGGCTTACAAAAATATATTATGAATATTTTATATTGCTTTTATTCATAATGGATTTTGGTTTTTATTGAGAACATGTTTGTATTCCAACATAAATACAAATTATTTGGCTAAAATCCATAAAATCGGATAGGAAAAGATTTTCAGTATCTCCATCTAAAAATACAGGAGTGTTCAAAAGATTCAAATGTATTACACACTGTAGACTAAGTCTTAAATTTCAGAGCATGAGATTATTGTATCTAGTTGTTTTGATTAAAGACATAAGTGCTTCTATGTCTGTTAGTAATGGAATCTCAAATTCACATCTATATAGATATATTTTGATTTAACTGCTGCTTCTATGTATATACACATACAATCAAACTTCTTTTTTTCAATGTTTTCTCTATTAAAGAAAATATCCTCATTTAGTTTTTAATAGTTGCTCTATTATGTTTAGCATATTTTAAAGAAATGCTTTCAGCCTCACCCTAGAAATATCATACCTACTATTCTATTTTTACTAACCAGTTAGTTTAATATGTCTTAAAATGATTGCAGAAACTTTATATGAGCATTTGTTCTGTTAGTTCACAGATTGCTTTTGAACATGGCCTTTGTATAAGGCTCTTGTTAAAATATACAAAAAGGTACACTATATAGTGTACCTATAGTCTATTGCCTTGTAGACACTGTTTGTGTTGATATCCCATGTCCTAAAATATTACCACATTACTATAATGTACAATGTTTTTCTTTAAAACCAGCAAAGTAAAACCAAAGTCAAAATTGAAACTTGCAGCAGACAATTAATCATGGGAAAAGTTCAGGTTTATTAAAGCATTTAATACATATTCACCTGAAAGCTCCACCTCTGAACCATGTTAATATTGTCAAAAAATCTCAACCCAATGAAGGAGACAGGTAGGTCCAAGTGTATGATCTTGTTGTTCTTCACATTTCCAAGCTATAAAGGCAAAATCAAGGCAAAAGTAAAATATAACAAACTCAACAACCTAAAAATTAATTTAGAATGATTTAAAAATAGGACATGCTACATAAAACATATTCTATATCAAAGCTAAGAAAAAGTCCAGACTTCTTTGGAATTAAGTCATTAAAAAGACTCCCCAAAACTAAGTGTATGTGAATTTAATTTCTCAAAATATTGTGAGAAACCTAAATCTACAATATGATGTGTTTTGTTCCCCCCTCTGTCTTCTTTTTCATATTAATTTACCAGAAGTCATTTGGCCCCCATATGACACCAGAAGTGTGAATTGACCTGACCCAAGGAGTTTTTTCAAGGTTAGTTTACTGGATCCAAATCACTGTGCAGTGGCACAGACTGTTGTATTGACACTGCTTCTGGAGATAAGTCAGTGGTGGGATAAGAAAGTGAAAAAGCTTCTAAAGGTAATATTGCTGCTAGATTCACACTGTGAACTGTGGAGTTATGGAAGAGTGAGCTGATAAGTATATCCGGGGAAAAGAAAAAAAAAATCAGTAAATTGATACATGTTAAAATGCCTTGGGTTCTGTGTTGCAAAAAGTCACTTTTGTGCTACATCATGGAGGGCTGGGGGAGATTGAAGGGAAACTGCTAGACCTTCTGAGGGCCACAGACACTGTGATTGCACAGCATCATCCTTGGCTATTTTCAAAGCTGTAGAAGAGGAGCACTGAACAACTCTACTGTGATTTCAAAGTTATCCATCCTTTGAGCAGGTGTCCAATCTAACTTTTTAATGCTACTACAACCTCTGGCTTGCTCTTTGTAGGTGGTGAGTCCTCTCTATAACTTTGTTTTGTAGCTGGGAAAAATTCAGCTTCATGCTGCATGTGGACTGAGGGTGAATTTTTAAGTACTTCTGTTCCTAAACAAATTCAGAAGAAAAAATCGCAATTGCTAACTTTTCCTTTGCTCTACACAGTCTCTGATAACACTTACATAGTCATAGCCAATTTGCATAAAAGACTGCACACAAAGCTGCCTGGTCCTTGCTTGGCTGTTTGGGTGCTTGAATAGCAGGTAGAGCAACAATTGCTGTGCCTGTGCACCATTATACCTTTGAACTGTTCAAGGGAAAACACTCATCAGTCTCCTGTTCCAAAACAGTTTTATCTAATTTCCTTTACAGCTACAGTAGTAGGTATGTGACTATATTATGCAACTGCTAAATAATGCCTACTCATCCAACATGGCATTTGTTTTTACTAATCTACTAAGATATTGAGTTTCGTCAGGAATTACATTTTGTTGTTAAGCTACTCATGGTCAAGATGGTAGGCAGAGGACTTGGAGCAAAGGTATTTTTTATATCAGAACATATAAACTTTTGTCTCAAGTACACAAGCATTTCTGAAAAGTAAAAATCTTTGAAACTATGTCCATCTCATTGCACATAATGCAGAATATTTAAATTTAACTTGAGCATATTTACAAAAAAAAATCTATATAAATCTTTAAAAGGATTTCAGACTACTGCTCACAAAAGGTCTTATTTGGAGATGGAGTGAAATGGCACCTAAAGCATTCTTTCAGCTTTTCAACTCAAAGTTTCTCTTTACTCTTGGAAGTCCAAGAGTAAAGTCCTGGGGTCCAGGCTCTTCTCCCAGGTAATGAGTGATAAGAGAAGAGGAAATGGCCTCAAGTTATGCCAGGGTGGGCTTAGGTATTACATTAGTTAAAAACCCTTCAATAAAAGAGTTGTGAAGCATTGGAACAGGATGCCCAGGGAGGTAGTGGAATCGCTATACCTGGAGATATTTAAAATACAATTAGGTGAGGTGTTTAGGGATATGGTTTAGTGGTAGGATTATCTGTGTTAGGTTAATGATTGGGCTTGATGATCTTAAACGTCTTTTCCAACTGAAACAATTCTATGATTCTAAATGTCTAAAAAGTATTAAAAACACTTTGATGAAGAAGGCCCAGGCTGCCAACAGAGATCAAGGAAAATTTTGACTACATATGTCATTTATCTAATTATGTTCATATCTGAGCTGTTATTAGTTACATACCTAAAATTCCCAAATCCTCAGAATAAACATAAAAGCTGACTTCAATCAGCAGCTGCCTCTTGTTTCACCTGTCCTTGTTTGAGTTAGAACAGAAATAATTGTGTTCAGTAATTGTACTTTTCAGTTAAGTCTTTCCTAACTAGATGCACTTTCTGAAACTAGCAGCGTGTTTTCACAGGCAGTGTCTGCTTCTAGTATTGGTAATGCTCAATGTTTAGACTTAGTACCAAGGATTGGTGTGCAGACCAAGGCCACTGCTGGATGTTGTGTACCATGTTGGGCTGCAGAAAATAAATGGCCACACTGCGGGGAGGAGCAGACAGGACAGGTGACCCTAAACTGACCAATGAGGTATTCAATCCCAGATACATCATATTCAGTATATAAGCTGAGGGATCATGAGGGACAATCTCTCCTCTTCAGTGGCCGGTGTCTGAGGAGGACTCTCTCTATTGTGCCTTCAATCCCTATTCATGTGTTCCTGAATCCAGTTCCAGAATCCAGCTCCTGAATCTGGTTCCCATCTGCTGCTGAGTTCAGTCTGGGACTTCCCCAGTGCTTGCTCTCCTGCATCAGCAGTGATGGTACCGTAATGTCGGGGCATTGGGGTGGGGGTAGGGTGGGGTTTGGTGCTGATTTTGTATGTATTTGTATGTATTCCATTTTATTATTAAATTTTTAATTATAGCTGCTTTAGCTTTCTTTACTAATTGATAACTCTCTCTCCCCTGTTCCCTTTCTCTTTCTCTTTGGGGAGAGAGAGGTTAACAGAGAGTGTCTGTTACACGTTTAGTAGATGGCCCCTCCTCTAAACCTTGACACACCTCAAAGCAATAAGTAATTCAGAAGCTGAATAAGAGGCCAAAATTTATTCTTCTCAATATAAAACTCACATTTCTTTCAGTATAAAAGAAAAAGTATATTAAATGCCTTCTTGTTATTTATTCTGTCTGCTACCAGTATCTTCATAGGGTGCCTGTAAATCTGCCTACAGTGCATTTTGCTATCAGCCACAAGTATACATTTGATGCCCTGTGAGCCATTGAAGTAATTTAGGAAATACCTGCTACTGCAAGCTTACAGAGCACATAGAGCATAGCTACCAGACTGCAGAGGAAAAATAAATTCAACTATTTTGATTCTTTACCATCAAGAAATCAGTTGGATCTCTTTATGGGAGAGTAGGAAACAGGAGCTTTCTCAATATTCCTCTTACCCAGAGTCTCCCATATTTGTGATACATTAGGTGGCATTTCCACTGTGAAACTCCCTCAGACAGGCTATATTGCAGCTGTAAATTCTAAATCTAGCCCACAACATTGGGAAACATTCCCAAACAGATGGTTTCATTCAATAAAACATCAAAGTACCGTAGTAAATAATGCTGTTGAATTTTTTACCAGTCATTTTGCAGTGCCATATCAAACATTTCCACAGGCAGCTGAAAGTGATAGGGACAGGAACATTTGGCAGCACAGAGTGCCACAGGGGAGTTTTGACTGGTGATGTTGATACTAGGGAAAGAAATGAGTGTCTGACTGACACTTTTGGGCATGAGCTTTGATTTGTAAGGAGCAGAGAGAATTGGGCAGTTGGAGGTCATCTGTTCCTTCCCTGCCTTTTCCTCACTGCAAAGAAATTTGGTTCCCCTCACACCACCAGTGTTGGCTTCTGTCTTTGTCACTGAGTTTAGGGAAGAGATATTTTAGGTGGGGTTTGCTCATTTTACTTCGATGTCTCATCATTTCTGAGACAGCACGTTGTAAAAGCGTGCCTGCAGGCAGTAGCAGGAGAAAGCTGTCTCCAAAATCAGTCAGATTTTTGCAGATCAGAACAAAATGTCACTAAAGTGGAGAGAGATTGTGGAATTAGTTGGCCTTGCCCATATATCATATGCTTCATATACTAAAAATAGAATAGATACCAGCACTTTGAGAATATACTGTATTTAAGGACAAGGGTAGTGATAGAACAAAACCATCTAACCAGCCAGGCAAGTGATCTGCAGGCTTCAGTGTCCTGCTGCTAAAATCAAAGGGCATGAAACAGTACATTGCAGTAAGACTCAGGGAAATTCTGAGAAAAAAAAAAAAATTAAAATCTGTGTTTGATTTGTAGTATCCCTCTATTGAAAGAAAAAAAGAAGTTTCAAATAATTCTGTTAAGTAAAGTTTAGTATACAACTGTACATGAGACTATCTCTTCCTCCATATTGTTTGTAATAAACACAATACTGCATGGATTAAACATGCAAGCAATTTAGCACTCATTGGACTTCAAATGTAAAACCCACATCAGCTAATGTAAAATGTAGTATCACTCCCTTGGAATTTCCTGAAGGAGATTTAAAACATGTAACACTTTCCCATGAATATACAAATTGAAGGCTGTGTTCACTACTTCGCCTTTCTTCCTTGTCTCAAGGCACAGAAAAGTGTAGTCAGCTGCCAACACAGTCTAGCCCTCCGTTAATGGATAATTAATACATACTCCAATAATAGAATCACAGAATCACTCAGGTTGAAAAAGACCCTTGAGATCATCATGTCCAACCATCATCATGTCCAACTCTCCTGCAGCAACGTTCATAGCTCTATCTGATGTTGCATACATGATTGTCATTTTTTTCACTGTCACCTCCAAAAAGTGTAATTCAGATGCAGTCTGGGCCTCAGCACCCCCACCTCTGTCTGAGCTGGTTCTGAGCAGTTCCTGTAGTGGATGTGAATTCTCATTATGTGACCAGATCAAGCAGGGGTTAAACAACTGCTTTTTACAGAGCAGCCTGTGTGTGAGTCAAAGTGAAAGTCAAACAAACCCAGGTCAAAGACAGAAACAGTGTGTGTGTCTCTCTGCTACATGGCAGGTCATTCCCTAATGCTCTGGATGCCAAGTGGCCTAGAAGTTGTAGGTCTACAGCAAGAGAGTTTGCCAGCTTTCCCTACCTTCCCTCTCATCAGACCTCTAATGGGCTAAAGATACAGAACCATGATAAGTACAAAAACAAGAAGAGAGCAGGCAAATGAAGGAGAGGCATAAAAGTGAATTTAAAAATATGAAAACCATTTTTAAAGCATATGCATTCTGACTGGATCTCTTGGGGTCAGGGGAAGAGAACTAGGTATAAACAGGACTTTTTTCTTCCCTAGTCATGACACATTTTAATGAGATTTGAAATGAGCAGAGAAAGACAGAGCAAGATAACAAGGTTATCTCCAACTCTAAATATTCACACTATTTATGATGCTCAATTTGCAGGCTATGCTGCTCACTTACATTTCCATAAAGTAGCATAATAAAAGAATAAGAACCACTGGATTGTAGCACTTTTTCCTCTGAACTGTCCTTTCTGAAAAAATATATACAGTCTTGTGGGTTCTGGTATTCTTTTTACCTCTCCCTTTTTTATTTCATCCCTTCTTTGTGCAAAGATAAAGACAATGCACATACATCCAGACTCCTTCTCCCCTAAGTGATATGACTCATTCACACAAGCATCTGTACCCCTTAAGGGTCTGTCAGTGCCTTTTCTTCTTAATTCATTAATTTTACTTTTCTGTTATGCTGAAGAACTGCTAATAAAGTAACTTTTCTCAATTGATGTTCAATCTCATCTATGCCTCTGCAGGCATCTCTTCCTCTTCAGGACTGAAAAACACATGTTGAACTTTCCCCACAAACGCCATGACAGAAACATATATCTTGTAACATTCATTCCATCTTCTTGAAATACCCTCTGTTTTTCAGACTGAAAGTATGGACTACTATCAGGGAGCAGTCTCTGTAACAGCAATAAATTTTAGTTATTTCCCACTACCATCTAACTTACACCTGCTTCTGCTATAATGCAGCTACAAATTGTAGCCATTTTCTAAGGAAATTTTTCCTTAAATCTGTCAGCTGTAGTTACAATGTAAAATCTCATTGCTTCATTTGAGTTTGCATACCTTTCCTCTGTGTTCCTGAATTAATCTTAGGAGTGGCCTTTAAGCCATGGAAAACTAGAGAAATTTATTTAAGAAAATTTCATTTAAGTGATATCATTAATATATTAAAAAAAAGAAGGAAGGCATACAAAGAAAAGCATGCCCTTTTTCAAGACATTTTCTTTGTCTGCCACTCCCACAAAGTCATTAACAATTACATCTGGTCTTTCATTGTGGGGTTGAATAAGTTAACAGCAGAAGAACATGTAGTATATCTCATTTGAGGAAAAGTAGTATGTTGTCCCAGTCTACACTGCTATGTGCGGGAACTGAATGAACTCAACATAGGTCAATATGATCAAAGTTGAGGGCACTTTATTCACGTTTTCGACAGGGTTATATACGATTTCTCTTCCTGTATACATGCTACCACTAACAGTTATTGGTTAACTACTCTAAACACACACTGTTCACACATAATTGGCTATCCTACACCACCTCCATCACCACCCCCTGTCCTGTTTATCTTCTACTTCCTTCTTCTTTATCTTCTTGCTTCACTGCTTTGTGCTCTTTCCTTTGCTATTCTCAAGCATACCTCAAGGTCATTGTCCACAGCCCAATTTATTCCCACACAGTCTTGCTGAAAACAGGCATGCCTGTTTTCCTCCAGGAATAATCCTACAGCTATGAGTTGATATCCCTAAATCTTTTCCTTGTTGATGAAAAATGTCAGCATTTGTATGGGAGAAGAACAAACTAATGAACACAAATATTAGTTGATTTAACAGTAACTGGAGCTTGCAATCAATAATGAGTGATACATGTATTTCTGGAGCTCCCTTAGCCCTTTCAGAAGAGGTGTAATGTTAGATAGCATTACATTACTCAAAAAAATGCTAACTAAGATTAATTGGAAACTTGAGTCTCTTATCTCTGCTGAAGGGGAAACATCCTATTTGCCTCACCAGTCTTTGATCAAATTCTCAGATCATATAGTATGCCTGTGTTTGTAGAGACTAAAAAGATGACATAAAAGCAAGTAAATGTTCATATTTTAAGTAGTTTCTTTGGTGCTTCTAACACTTATGAAACAAAGGAAGTACTAATTATTGATAATCATGTCATTTCAAAGAGAAACAACTGGAGTTTTCTCATATATTACTCAACTAAATTAATCTGGAGAGAGGAGTAGTGCAGTGTGCAGTTATTCTTTTTTCTTTAAAATCATTTAAAGTTTTAAATAACTAAAGGTTCAGAAACTACACATATAAATCCATTAACCATTGTAGCACAACTTTAAAATACCACTTTCTTTGAAATCTCTGTTTTCATGAAAAGTAAGGTTATAAGCTACTCAGTGTTATTGATATGAAAAAAAAAAGTAAACTGTGTTAATGGGATGTATCTGATTAATGGAAACAAGGTGAATGTAGAATAATAGCTGTGAGACTGTTAAGTGGCTGTGCATGTCAATGAATATAAGGTCTGACACTCTTAGGAATCCCAAGAGATAAAAAAAGAGTAAGGATTAGGAAGACTGAACAGCACAGTAGGAGTATGTTTTGATGAGCCCATTCTGAATCCCTTCCTGCTTTGTGTAGCAAGTGTGCACAGGAGTGCCCTAAAATCAAACTAGACCAAGAAAATTGACTAATGTGTTCTGAATGTCCATACCAGTATTCCCTCTGGGCCATTACATGTAATATTGCCACAGAATGACATACCTTCTGGAACCTCTAAGACTGAAGTGAAATGCCAGTTCTGTTAGCCAAGAGTGTACCAGCCTTGTCCATATTTTGAGGTCTATGTTCCTCTAAGATGGCCTTATATTGAAAATTTATTTGGTATGTAGTCATATTGTAAGACTGAGGGTTTGCAGATAAGCTCTCCAGGGTGATCACTTTCATCCAGCTATTTGTATCTTCTTTGAAGGAGCAGATACCACTTTCACGTAGCATCTGAACCAAAATTATTATGTCCACATGGTATGACAGAATACAGCCCTATTATTGTGTGGTGTCCATGTCCATCTTAGGGACATAGTTTATTAGTGGGATTGGCAGTGTTAGGTTAATGGCCGGACTCGATGATCTTAAGGGTCTTTTCCAACCAAAATGATTTTATGATTCTATGATCTGTGACATATTTGGTATCTGTTCTCCTCAGGCATAGCAGTAAGGCCAGTCAGGGCTACATCACTGAGAAGGTAACTCTATGGGCAGTGTTTATTTTTTGTGAGCAATTTAGAGAAGGACAAGAGCTTCTCCAACAACAGATACACTTTGTAATTATTCTAAGACTTATGCAGAACACCAGGTACACAACATATCAAGTTAATGAAAGTCTCTCAAAGTAAGAAGAATTGAATGTGTTGCTTTCCTGGAAGTTGGGGTCTCATGTTATTTGATGACCTTATCAACAAGCACTTGGATATCATCTAATGCCTAGTATAACTGGTAAATGAGCAACATCTGTGTGGATATTGCAGTGATCAGCAATTCTTAATTAGTACCTGGAGGAAACAGACATGATGAAGATGGTAGCATGATCCCTAGAAGAAACTACAAATCATATTTCTCAAGTGAAGCTATACTCCATTGTGAAATCAAAGAGACTAAAAGGTAGAGTAGCTTATAAGAGCAAAACAATTAAAATGAAATAGAATTAAAAATCAAAATTAAGGAAGTTTTTTTGGCACACAGGGTTTGTTCCCAGATGTTCTTTCTCTTTGGAATCAAGAATGGAAAAGATCACTGAAATTCATGCAGCAGTCATTAGCTATCACATACTGAAACTCAGGCTAAGGAACTAGACAAGGGGCTAAAATCCAGTGGGATTTGCTATCCAGGCTACAATGATCAACAGCTATTGCACATCAATATGCAATGAGCTGTTAGAAGGGCAACAGAAACAAATCATCTGACAGAGCTCATTGCCTTATTCCTATTCACTTTTTTTTTTTTAATGCTCTCTAAAAAGAGTGCTAGAAAACGTTGTGCATTAGTTTGCATTGTGTCAAACAGATGATTTTGATTAGTTTAATTATTTTATTATTTTTATAAATATTAATTTCCTCCTGATTTCTTTAATAGTGTCACATTAGGAATGAATTTAGTTCAGTGTTTTTTTCTGAGTAATCAATAACACTCCACTTAATGCCTTAATGTGAGTGTTGCATTTTTGTACCCCTCTGTTTACAATACAGCTTCATCTACTTGCTTTTCAAAATGAATATAGTAACGTTTAGTAGTTGAAATGCCTCTTCCTTACAAATTGTTTGGGAGAAAAATATTAGCTGAGAATATACAGCTGTCCCTGGTAAAAGGAAATATCCTTAGGTGTTTTGGGCCTTACTCAGTTAAGTTAAATATTTATTGCCTGTGTTGTGAAACATCCCCGGTGAAGGATAAGCAGGGTGTCAGTAGTATTCAAGTCATGGTAGTACATACATGCTACATGCTGTATTAGAGCTCCATTCTGTTCAAGGCTGTAGAAAATAAATGTGGTAGTATCTTTCTTATGAAGTGTTTTCAGACCATCAGCTGTGAAACGACGGATATATTATTATACTGCTGGGAAAAAGCATTAGAATGTGAAGGCCAAAGTTCTTAATTGTCCTCAGATCATATTTATGCTGAGCAAAAAATCAGGCAGAGATCCTTCCCTTATCGCTAGCAGAGTTAGCTCCCAACTACAAGTGTTAGGGTCAGCAGAGGTTAAGTAGCATGCACTGATATGGCTCTTTTGATTTTGGGATCTCAGCAGAGAGAGATACTCATCCCTCTGCTGCTGAGCCTAGATTTGGTGATTGGGCTGAGCAAGGTCTCACGTCCTCAGGTATTTGGGGAGGCTGAGAAATGTGAGCAAACTCAAGGGACACACAAGTCAGATCTGGTCAAATCTTGTCTTACACAGATTAGTGGTTGATGTTGCCTCCTCTATTGTTTTGGTTTTTTTTTGTTGGGGAACAACATACAATTCTCAATAATTTATTAAACAGAAACCTTTTATCTCCAGTTCTTCTAACTTTCACAAAAATATGCATCTATTCTGTGTAACTCTATACCTTAGACCCAAGAATGTTAACAAAACCACCATCACATAACTTAAAAGAAAGAGAAGTTATGCTGAGTTGACAGGTTACAACATATTGACAGATATGCAACATATTGAGTATTAAATTTTGTAAATGTAGATCATAAATTATATCAGCCCAGGTATGCTGGAACCACTAGTGCAAACTAAAGTTACAGTCAGATTTTTTTTTTACTTTTTTTTTTTTTAATATCAGAAGAATGAAGACTTTTGAACAAAAACACTGGAGGGAAAATAAAATGAAGACTCTGTGTGTGTGTGAAAGAGAAATACAAACTCCTAAATTCTCTAGTGTCTTTACAGACCACTACAGCTATCAGCAATTTGTCCTTGGAAAAGGAGCTGTCAAGTAAATGCCTTCCTCTTCATATCATGTGGTACATAGAGATACTAAGCTGATCCATGCCTCATGATTGAGGAGACAGGCCTCTTCCCTGCAATCAGTGTCCATTAAAAACTGTTTTTGTGGTACTGACAATGTGATGGGACTAAAATAAAATTCTCCTAAACACTCCGGTAATGAAAAATTATCTACAGGAAAGGAAGAAAGAATGCAAAACTAATTCAAACTCCTATTTATTGCCTTTAAAATTATAAAAAGGCTTTTCTCCAGTAAGTAAATAAAGCTTTTTTTTTTTTTTTTCCTTTCTTTAAGCACACTTTGATTGTTTATGACTTGCTCTATCACAGCAGACCAGATTGCATCAGATCAGGTACTTCTGAAGAAGAAAAAAAGTGTGGGACAGAAAAGCATCAAAGTGAAATCAGGTTAAACTGTCATTCACCTGATAGAATCAAGTGCTAACAGAAGATTAACTGTATCAAATATCCTCTTCTATAACCTTTGACTTTTTTAGGTTTTCCTCTTGGGAAAGAGAATGGGCAATGTCCATATCTTCTACATAGCTAATATTCAGAGACATATGTGCTATTATGTGGTGGTATCTACACAGAAAGGTGAGAGATATTTCTCCTCTCTTGCTCGTGCTTTGGCCAGGACACAGCTGTTAAGATTTATGATGACAATGGAATTGTCCTTGGCCTAGTAGGGATATGGTACAAGACTGTCTAGTGAAAGTTACACAGTCAAATAGTTGTTTCATAATGTAGCAATTTGTTAAAAAGTTCACTGCATCAGGCTGTGAACAAAACATTACACGATTTTTTTTTTTATCACCAGCTTCCTTACATTTGTAACTGTCTGCTCTAGTTTTCCATGTCTATATTTTAATCTTTTATTCTGTGGTCCATTTCATCATGGAAGAGTTAATTGAGTTTACATAATCCCATCTCAGAAAATTTACATTTCAAATTAGTGATCAAAAGAGGTAAACTTTCTTCTCCAAAAAAGTGGAAGAACCATGGTTTCTGAAAGGTATGATGAACTTCACAAGAAGAAAAAAACAAACCAAAACAAAACCAAGGCAAAACCCCCAAAACCCCTTGTTCTAATTCCTTTCTGGACTTCTTAAAAGATGAAGTCAATACAATTCCCCTTTAACTTATACTATCAGTTCTGGAGAGGATGGAAATAAGTGTCCTGCTTTCAGTGAGCAGAAATTTTTACACAGAGGTAGTTCATTCAAAATAACAGTATAACGTAAATGTGGAAGCAAATTGCTTGCATTCTGTAGAGAAACAAAACTGGGGCAAGTTTTTAAGAACATAGGAATCCTTCAGAGGTTTTTTTCCACCTTTCATGAAGAACAGGCACAAACCTGTGGCAGAGGTAAGGCAGAAATCACATTGCGTTTCCTATGTCCAGCACACTTCAGGGTTACAAACATATGTGTGAGCCGAGAGGAAAAAGGCAGTTTATATTTTAACAAGTACTCTGGCTCAAGAGGCTAAATCAGAGGTAGTGGATAGCACAGCCAATTTGTTTGTCAGGAAACATCCAGTCTCTCCAAATTGATTCATGGGATGGAGTTGCCAGCAACCAGTGCATGAATTTGTGCAGGAAGTCGGAAATATGCTGAGAATGCGTGAAACAAGGAAGTTCCAGCAACTGCAGGTAAATTTCTCCTCAGCTAGAAAAACCTTACAATTTATTGAAGAAAGGCACCCAGAGACACCTATCTAGTAATGTCTGGTCCAATTCTGAAAGAAGGGAAGGCCATGTTTTCATAC
Source organism: Todiramphus chloris collaris (assembly GCA_025345505.1). NCBI lineage: Eukaryota > Metazoa > Chordata > Aves > Coraciiformes > Alcedinidae > Todiramphus > Todiramphus chloris. The sequence goes on from JANVCC010000035.1 coordinate 2,022,185, forward strand.
CTGAGATAGGTGTGTTATTTCTCTTGGTGGTCAATGCAGCTGACATTAAGCAGAGTGGTCTGTGATTCAGAATAAGAGCCTTTAATTTTAGAAGAAGAATTCTGAACACTGCAGAGATCATTTATATCCGTAGTCTCAGTGTCTTCACAAGTCTGATGCTTTTGAAGCTTGAAAATCTTGGTCCTTGTAGATTATTAATAAAAAAAAAAAAAAAAAGACGACAAATAGAAATCTCAATAAACAAGTATGATCAATGAAATAATAAAAAAAAAAAACTTTAACAAGCAAATAAAAAAATCTGCCTGGTAAGAAAAAAACTGAAACAAAACAAAACAAAAACAGTTAAATATTAAAAATTGAAGAAATACAGTACCTTTGACTAGTTCTGTACCTCCATGTGCCATATCACCTATGATTTTATTTAAAAGATAACATGTAAATACACAAAATATCTTATCTTTTACATCATCAGTGTATGTCGCTGTTACAACACTTATTTATCATTTTCTCTAGAAGACAGAAAATCTTTGTTGATTATCTCAAAAGTCATTCCATATTAAACCCTATAATAAGTAAGTCTAAATTTGAAGCCTACATTGCTTCATATGAGTCTTTTGTACTTTTCTTACAGAGGATAAATTTATTGCTTTAAAACAAATGTCTTTGAGGTACATATCATTAGAAGAATACATCAAAATTTGTGAAATGTCACATATTCAGAGTTTTATATAACTAAATGTCTTACTAATACCAGCCTTTTAAAAAACCTCTTTTTATGGAAAACTTCAGGCAAAACTGTTTTTAAAAGTAAGATAGAGATGGTAAGGATATAATTTTTATACAGTATGAAATGGGAGGAATTTTTTATTATTGTCATCATAAAATCCTTCTTTTGAAGCACCAACTTCTCATGAAAGTAGGAGAGATGAAGAAATGTGAATAGGTGAAGTTTTCTTGTTATGAATACTAGACTCTTAGTCAAATAATTAAGGTACAAAAAGCCCTTGAAATTCAAACAGTATTCCATTCTCCCCATATTAGTATTAGTTCAATAAAAAAGAAGTATTTCTGGCCATGGGTTTTTTTTTTCTCTTAAATGCTGACAATTTTAGTACGAAAACTTTTTACACTGGTATAATAAAACATGTTGGTTGTTTATAGCAGACAATTCTTAAGTGCAGTTAACATAATTTCACTCAAAAAAACCAAAGAAAATTCTGAACAGACTCCAGGCAATTTGGAAGATTGCCGCAAATCTTGCAAATGCTGCTGCTCAACTGCAGTGCTGGTGCAGTGCAGACTGCAGACTGGCTGAGATGCACCATACAAAACAACCATATCTCTTCAGATGTTTAGAAGCCAGGCGTCCTTCTAAGCTTCTCTTCCTTTCTGAACCATCATCACTTCATTTCCATGTTTCTAAATAGGCATCCACCAGTACCACATTCAGCTACACAGTCGCAGATGGTTCAGAGATGAATCTGTAATCTACCATAAGAAAGATGAGCTGATTTAATAATGACCACTATGAAATATCAGTATGACCAACACTGAGTGGATTAAGGAATGGCCAACTGACAGCCCTCAAAAGCATCTGTCAGAGAGAAAACTATTACAGAACAAGGATTTTTTTTCTAGTAGCTATATACAGAATTTTCTTAACAATAAAAAACCCAAAATAAACTACACCAACCAACCAATCAACTCCTTGTAAAATTTGTGAATGTCTCAAAACTGAAACCTGCACCTGTAGGTTGCTAAGGTAGAACTAAAATGTTAAGTCCCAAATTATGTTACAAAATCTTAATCTTTCTAGGGGGAAAAAAAAAAAAAAATTAAAAAATCTGATCCTGGAGCTTTCCAAGTGACATTTTAGTGTTCTGCTCTAGTTTTGTCCTGCTCTGGCAAGGGGGGTTTGGACTCAATGATCTTTGGAGGTCCCTTCCAACCCCTAACATTCTGTGATTCTGTGAATTTAACTTTAATGTTTCCAAGAATGAAAGATCTATCCTTATCCAAAATGGCCCCTTTCTAATTACCCTGATATCTGTTTTCTACCTCAGACTACTGAAGGTCAAGAAATCAGCACAGCTAAGACACAGTCATTACAAAACGTGAATGCCACTCACCAAATGTAGTTACTGCTACCCACTCTATGCAAAAGTGACTTAAAACTGTTTAAGTTATATGCCAGAGTTGCTCAACTTCAGATTTTTTAAAAATTTGGACTCTAATGATTTGATATGATAAATACCTGTGAGATGTGTCTGATATAAGTCTATCTCAATGGTTATTTCTAGTGTCACTAGTTTAGAGGTTTACTTTAAGAAAGGTGACATTTTATCGTGACATGTTGATAGCTAAAGAATTCTGTTTCATTTATTGTCCTAACTGGAACAAAGCAAATGTGACTTCTTAAGCTATTTGTTTTGTTTTTCTTTACTTCCAGAAAATCTCTCATGTCTACACTGTCAAAAGGTTGCAAATTAATATGATTTAATTCCATGATAGTGAGGCCTCAGATTTATCTAATTTGTTTTCAGAGAAAATTTGCTTTACTGTTCTTCCTCATACAGGGCAAATGGTACCACATACAAACTAATTAAATCTGGGTACATTTTGCTGTATATTATACCACTGACTTTCAGAAATGTGTTTGGTTTTATACAATTACAGGGATTTTTTCTTATGACTATACTGAAGTTTTATCTGAAATATCTGAATGCAAGCCATTAACAGAACAAAGTCTTCATAACGGTATTTTTTTTTTCAAAAAGTCTTTATTTTCCCAATTTTTATTTTTATGGCTGCTATCTCCCTTAAATAAGGAAAGGCTAAAGAGCTACTGATATGCTTTTGTGCCTTTCATAGGAAACAAGAGATGTATAGTATTTAATTTTTATTACAAACAGTATGAGGTTCTTCATCCAGGATGCAAAAGAGTATCATTTACTGCCCTATTGTTAATCTAAGAATTATAGGCACTTGTGATTTTCCTCAGAAATTCCTAAACTGCAGTTAATAAATCTGGCATCTTTACAAACTTATGCATAATTTTGTCATTATCAGAAAAATTAGTAAAACCACCCCAAATCAGGCTTAGAAGCAGCCTTTACCTTTTTAACCTCAGAAACTAAGGTGGTATTATTACTTATGGCAGGGAGACGAAATAAAATAATCAGCCTAGAGCGAAGAAATCAGAGACAAGAAATGTGTATAACTTACTAGTAGTCATTAAGAATGATGCCATTGGCCTAATACCACACACAGCTGTCTGTAGCAGAAACAATTTTTTGTATTAATTTTCAAGCACTGGGTTTGGGCAATCCCAGGCACAAATGCAGGCTGGATGATGAGTGGATTGAGAGTAGCCCTACGGAGAAGGACATGGGAGTGTTGGTGGATGAATATGAGCCAGCAATGTACACTGGCCACAAAGCCAATTGCTTCCTGGGATGCATCAAAAGTGTGGCCAGCAGGTTGAGGGAGGAAATTTGCCCCTCTGCCCTGCTCTCTTGAGACTTCACCTGGAGGCCTGTGTTCAGATCTGGATCCTTTAGCATAAGAATTACATAGCCCTGCTCGAACAGTTCCGTAGGAGGGACACGAAGATGATCAGAGCACTGGAACACCTCTCTATGAAGACAGGCTGAGAGAGTTGGGTTTGTTCAGCATGGAAAAGAGAAGGCTCTGGGAAGACCTTATAGCAGCCTTCCAGTACCTGAAGTGGGCCTACAGAAAAGCTAGAGAGGGACTCCTTATTAGGAAGTGTAATGATAGAATGAGGTGTAATGGTAGATTAGATGTAAAGAAGATTTCTTCACTGTGAGTGTGGTGAGACACCAGAACAGGTTGCCCAGCGAAGTTATGGAAGCCCTCTCCTTGGAAACGTTCAAGGCCAGGTTCTCACCACACCAGGATAGGTGAGATTTGAGCAACCTGATCTAGTGGAAGGTGTCCCTGCCCATAGCAGGGGGGTTAGAACTAGATGTTTTTAAGGTTCCTTCCAACCCAACCCATTTCATGATTCTATGATTCTGTGAAGTAAAATGCAATGTTTATTAAGGATTTCAAAAAGACTCCCTTATAGCTGTTCCACTCCATTGAGGAATATATATCTTATCAAAACACTTGAATGCACTTTATATTGCATATATATTATTTTTTACTGATGGGTGAATGATTACAATGTCTTCGGATTCTATATAACTCTTTTCACATTTCTCATTAAGTCAAGAGATAAATAGAGGGGCTCATAAAGTCAGTATCTGTCATTGAAGTCTTCACAGACCACCAGAGACTTCCTGTCCTTCTCCAGGGAAATGGCTACCTGAGGTAGCAGAACTTTGCAGCAAGAAGATGTGGAGGGTATGTAAAGGGCTATTCCACTTTTTGGTGTTTTCCTGTCTGAGAAGAGTCTGCTGATTATTTTGAGCCCTCTCCTTATGTAAGACTGAACTTCCACAGATGGTTGAGTGAGCATTAACAGCTTGTTGCTGCCAAAAGGAAGAGGTTTCACTCCCTCCTTCCTCCCCCCTATTACTCCTTTTCCCTCCTTCCTCCCTCCCCAACTTCCCCTCCTCATCTGCTGTTGAAAGACAGCATGACCCTCCCTCTCCCTTGTCCTGCCTTTAGAGTACTTTGAAATCCTTCACTGTCTCAATTTACTTGATCAACATGGAAAAGAAAAAGGTTTTGCACAGTGTCATACGTCTTCTGTTTTCATGAGTTACATGGACACAAATTCATCAGTCTGTTAAAGCTGGCATAAAATAAATCATGGGACCACATGGCCAGGAGTAGAGAAAGGGTATAAGTAAAGGGAGCAGGACCTTTTCTTTCTGACAAGACTGTGATCTGACACCAGTGCAAAACATCTTCAGACATGTAAATATTGGGCCTAGAGCTGCTGCCCCAGCAGGGAATGAGCTTCTTGTATGTTCTGTGTCATGAAACCTCAGTGGATGTTTTGCAAACTCTAGGGTGTGAAAACCAGCACAAAGTGCTTACACTGCCTCCTCCATCCCATTTCATAAAATCATAGCCTAAGAGTCCATTTGTAACTCCGTGAACATAGCTGTAGTTTTATCAGATGGGAATGAACTGTATGGGTAATGTCATTGAAATACATGCTCTAGATTATTTCTTTAATTATTATTCTTATTTCTTCAAAATCTGGTATCTACCTCAGAGATACTGAAGAGAAACAGGAATAGCATGCAAATGCCTAATGACTGTGAAGTAGTATGATGCCCTAGTAGTGTGATCGTAATGGTTTAAGAATATTAGTTACATGGGACTGTAAGAAGAGGAAATGTTTGTCCTTTAATCAACTATTATTGCTGAAATAATACAATCCCTTTTTAAAGTGTCACCTGGAACACCTTTAAAAGGGAACAGTAGGAGACCACTAGCAATATTTGTGTTCAGACAGAGAATAAACCTACCTATTTCTTCTGTGTTGCAAAGGCAAGTCAGAAACATTTTGTAATTCACTGTATTAAAAGCAGCACAGACAGCAATACTTTGAGCAAGTTCTTACTATGGCCAAGATCTTGCAAGTAGGTCACAGTTTAGCACCACTAATGTAATCTCTGTTTCTGTGCCTGAGGCTAGACTCTGATTGTTGATTTAATGTCTTTTTCAAACTTGATGCTTACTATTTACTAATGGGGAACCGGAAGCCTCAGATGGGACCAGAGCTAAAAGGCTTTTGGCATCTTATAGTAGTCCCTTCAGGATTCAGTGAAGAAATCTACTTTATAATTAGATCTCTTCTAATTTGAAATAGCAAAGTTTGGTATTTATTGCCAGAAAGAACATGGATTAGTTTCAAAAGTTTTGACAATCTTTTTCAGGAATTCTTATTTTAGAGTTATATCGAAGAGGAGACAAGGTTCAATATGTCATGAGATAAATTTCATGGTTCACCTACACTCATGATCAATCTGTGCCTAGTTTTGGTGTCCAATCAAAAGAGGTCTGCTGCATGGGATTTTGCTATTCTTGCTGGCAAAGAGAAGAAAACAACCTAATCCTGTAAATCACATTTGTCATTTATAGTCATGGGATTACTCTGATCATACATCAGAACTTGCAATTTTTCCCCAAATCCTAGTCATCTTTTGGCCCTGGTGTTGGGAATGGGATGTCTGTAGCCATTAGTGATAGCCAACTGCAGATTACTCTGTTTATAACTCAGACAAGGTAAGGATAGGAATGAGAGGCTCTCAGCTTCAGATCCAGGAGTCCCCAAGCTCTGAAATATTGTCTGTAATGATGTTAGTATTGAGGCCTGGGCTTTAACCACACATGCCATGACTGGCTTTCCAGGCTATGCTCCAGGAAAGTATAGCTGAGTCCCAATTTAGGAATAGTGCACGTTTGTCAGACTAATATATTTCTGTCAAGCATTTTGTTTGTTTGTTTCATAATGGCATCTAAAAAAAAAGGGTTGAGATTCAGTTCATAGAGGATGATATATAAATACAGATGATAATATGTGCAGTGTGTAAACTCCAGTTACAACAGAGAACTATTCAGTAAGTCACTAGTGAAAAAAACCACAACAACATTTACTTCAGGGTGAACTGAACTATCTTGCCTAGATCCCTGTCTCTTACCACGAGAGTGTAGACACTTACAGGTAGATAACTAAACTCAGGTGGTTGAATCCTACCCCTCCCAATGTAACTTCATGAAACAGAGAGGAAACAACTATAAAGAAATGTCCATTGTAAAAAACTGCTGCAAGCCAGTTTGATGTCTCCCAGTCAAGTGACTAACAACAGCAATAAATCTGCAGACCCCGTCACTGCCCAGTCAGCACACCTCCACCATGGCCCTAATGTGGAGGGACTGACTGAGCTGAGGAAGCAGGTTTGTTTGGTTTTTTTCTTTGCTTTCAAATCAATTTTGATTAGCTGTGTTTGTTTTTCAAATCAGTTGCTGTGAGACAATATGAAGTAATTTACTGAAGTAGCAGTATTGTACCTATACTCAGTATATAACCCAATCACCAGTCTTACAGCCTTATTAAAAATCATAATAGAAGAAAAAAACCAACCAAACAACAAAACCACAGATTGCCCAGAAAGCTTGCTTCTCTGTTGTTGTTGGTTTATTTTTTTCAATCAACACTTCTGATAACTCAGTGGTCAGATTTTATTTTTATTACTTTTCCATTATTTAAGCCTAAATAGAACAAAGACCTGTAAAATATAATAACCAGGAACATTCTTTCTTGTCTCTGTAAAAAGAAATACCTTTCTTGCTTTTGTGTGCATGCATTAATTTAAAGATTTCTATGAATTTCCAAAAAGAAGATCTACTAGTTCAGTAGTATCTTTCCTCCTTCTATAAAACTTGGATATTAATGTTCTTTTAGACTAATTAGAATTAGATTAAAAAAAAACACAACAAAGGAGACGTTTGTTCTCTGACTTCACAGTGTTCATATAACACATCCTTTTTCTTTTCAGAAACTATAGCTTTTTAGTCAATCCATTTTTCTGCTTGAATCTGAATCTGTTACTTCCCCTCACTCAAAAAGGTTTGACAATAATCATTGTTGCCATTCTCAGAGTTGGCTGCTGCAATTTTGTCCTTGATTTCCCTGTAAGAGGACTAGCACTCTTAGGTGTGTTTATATATATGTTTGATTAAATATATCACTTCTTAAATGAAGTTATAAACAAGTGTTAGAAACAACACTAGAATTTTCTTCTATCTCCCTCCATTACTGAGTTGTCTCCTTTCTGATTTGCCTTTTTCTATATTTACAAAACTTTTACATATAGGTTGCTAAAGGAACATCTCTGCCCCTCTTAAACACCTGAGTTCATTGTTAGTTTTAAGCGTGTATTCTCTAGTAACATGTGTAATTTCACACATTAGGTTAACATGCACACTCTGCCCTAGAGACCAACAAAAACACCACAGATCTAAGCCATGATTCTCCTTCAGTCAGTGACAGAGGCTGCACTCATCAGTCAAACTGTTGACTTACAGCATTATTCCTCAGCTAAGTTTGGTATCAGTAGCCATTACACTTGTTCTGTTAAACCAATGACAGCAGAAAGTCTATTTACAGGTACTTCATGGAGGTGAAAGGGTAGCAACAAAGTCTTAATTATGGTGGTGAAAACTTTCTGTGAAGACAGGGTTATACAGATGAAATGAAAGCTGTGTTTACCTGGGAGAATATAAAGCATATCAAATCTGTATTTGTAGATGAATATGTCAGAATCATTTACTAGATTCTTTCTTTATTGTGGTTTTTAATTGTAGTTTATTGTTAGTTTCCTGTCTCTTTTAAATACAACAATGTTAAATTTATTATCTGGACAAATAATATTGTATCAATTAAAAAAGAAAATAAATTTAAAAAGCAAACAGTTAGTTAAACTCTTTCGAGTTTTCATTTACATTTATCTGTCTAGAGATGGTTCAAGAATGAGTTCAGTAATGAAACCAGATGTTTTCAGAAATTGTGATGGTCTATGGGCTGAATCTCGTCTACCTGGTACTTCAAACAGAACCCAAAGTGGTGTCTGAAAGATCCAGATTCAGAGGGTGGATTATAAGCAATGGTCTGGAGTTATGTACTGGGAAATCCTGAGGGTAGGGGAGGACACATGACATCTCATGCCTTTTATTTTTCTTCAGTAGATACAAGGATCCATTAATTCTGCTTAGAAGCATTTTGTCAGTATCTGGAGGAAGACACACTCACTTCTACATATCTAGTTTGATCATATGAGCTTCATGCACTTCATGTATACTCACACTACTAATATGGTGTCCTGGTTTGAGTGAGAACAGAACTAATTATGTTCAGTAATTTTACTTTTCAGCTAGGTTCTTCTAACTAACTGCACTTTCTGGAGTTAGCAGCCTGTTCTCACAGATGGTGTCTGCTTCTAGCAGTGATAACACCTCATGTTTGGAGTTACTACCAAGGATTGGTGTGCAGACCAAGGCCACTGCTGGGTCTTGTGTGCCACATTGGGGGGTGCAGAAAAGTGAAAGGCTGCACCTGCAGAGAGAAGCAGACAGGGCAAGTTACCTTAAACTGACCAATGAGGTATTTGGCATACAGCTGAGGGATCCGAAGGGTCTTTGGTCTCCTCTCCTCTTTGCCTGCTTTGCCAGCTTTGCTTGACTTGGCTCGGGTCCTCTTTCTGTTCCTTCTTCAGAGTGTCCAAGGAGAGCTCTGTCCGTCCTGCCTTCAATCCCAGTCGATGTGTTCCTGAATCCAGTACCAGAATCCAGCTCCTGGACACAGCTCCCATCTGCTGCAGGGCCCAGCCTGGGACTCTCCCCGTGCCTGCTCCACAGCATCAGTGGTGATGGTGATGTAATTACCATCAGGGGGGTTGGTTCGATACTGGTTTTGTATAGATTTGTATATATTCCATTTTTATTATTATTAATTTTATCTTCATTAAAGCTGTTCTAGTTTCCTTTTCTAATCGCTAAATCTCTCTCCCTTATTCCCTTTCTCTTCCCCTTTGGGGAGGGAGGGGGGTTGACAGAGAACATCTGTTATAGGTCTAAGCAGCCACCCTGACCCTAAACTGTGACATATGGTAAAATTTATTACACATATATCAATGCATAAATACAAATACACAGCTGTATGTTAAATAAAAGTTCTTAAATAAAGCTGAGGTATCCTGGAAAGTAAGAAAATAATTAGTACATTTCACCATAATACTAACCTTGGGAATGCTTGGGTTTTAAACTGTGTCCTTCAGATTATACAGTGGATTGTGAATTTGTTTTTTTTTTCTTTTTTTTTTTTTAATATTTTTGAAAATGGAAACTGGAAAAATCAGACTCTAACTGGTGTGGAAGACCATAGTTGCATGAGGTGGCCATTAACAGTGCCCCTCCTTGCTGTCGTAGATATCAATCGTCCCTTTATGGAACATAGATTGGTTCCCAGTAGCTTGTTTATTCCACACATATACCTGGCACAACAAGGACCAAGGTATTTCATGACTAAGTAATGATTAAATGCAGTCTCCAGAATCTGAAGATCAGAATGCACATTTCATTAATGTTTTAATAAGCTGATATTTTGGTAATGGTTGTTCTACAAGATATGCATAATGAATGCTGAATAATAGATTATATAATACATAAAAAGAAATTACGTAATTTAAATGCGATTGATAACATAGTTATGATAAGAACAAATCCATGAAAAATAATCATCTTCATGTGTCTATTAGTCTGTCCATGTACCTGTGAGGTACTCAGATTGCCTTTGATTTCACTGCACAGAACATTTCTCATTCATAAAGGAGTACAAACTTATTAAAAATTAATTTAGAAGCATATTTAAAATTTAAACATGCTTATCAATTAGGGATGCAATGATATAAAACTTAGAGAAAAGTTTTGCTAAGATATAAAACAGCTGAATGTGAAGATCTCTGCTTCTATTCAGCTGTAACAATTTCTAGTGACACTATCATCAGACTAGCAGATCTCTTGAACATATTAATGTATTGCTGTTGCTTCTGCTATATTTGTCATGAACATCTGTGCAGCAAAGAATGACTTTTTGTCACTTTGTCCTCAAGACTTCAGGATTAGTTGGTATTCTAAAAATTATTTCTTTGATATTAGTATAAACAGGTAAGATAAAAAAAAAAAGCCACCTTGTTGGCTCTCCTGGTGGGCTTTTATCTTATCTCCACCAGAAACCAGAATGCTGAACTGAAGCCAGAACAATGTCAAATTAACCTGAAAAACTTCCAGTTCTTTGTCATACTGTGAGCCGATTATTTTCAAGTTTAGTTTGATTTGGTAAGAATGGCCCACAACAACAATAGGTGTTGGTTGTGCCAAGGTATTTAATTTATTATTAGCTTGAAAACAGCTGCCTCTTTTTTGTATTTTTATTACCCGACATATAAGACTTTACATAATACGACTTATATAGAGTGTCAACAGAATGAAAAGTATACAGATTTTTACTATCTGAAACCAACATCAAAATTCTAAGTTACAACTAAGATATATAAATTTCACTGAGACGTATATATCACAGGATAACTTCAGGAATCTCAATGTCATATGTGAATTTTAGGTTTGCTTAAACCAGCAGCATAACACAAAGGGATGAGGAGCAGAATTGATATCCTGGTGATGATTATACCAATTAAATGGTTTCTTGTGAGGAAAAAACATGGAGTTAATATTGCAAACTGGCCATTTGGGGGTAGATTTTTGTCATTCCATGTATATTAAGAATTATAGTAACTCATGAAATGCCTTCTATGGGTCTACGTGTGGCCCCTTTACAATACACGTTCAAAAGCAGAGTGTATGATAATCACGTAAATGCAGATGCTGTAAGATTTCTGTTGGTTTGCATGGTAGGCAGGGATACAGCAAGAATGTCCTCTTGTTTTGGTTTTTTTTTAATGTAACACTGATTCCTATCCTTTCCAAAATTGGTCAGGTTCAAGAAGATTTTGTGAGGGTGGGAAAGTGAGAACAAAAGTGTCAGAACAACAGTCTTATACTGGAATACTCAACTTAGAATTATCTGAAAGAGCTAATAATATCTCAAAATCATGGGATACAAGAATAAAATTCCAATTTTAGCTTCTTACAAGAATACTGGGAGACCTGTGGTGTCTTGCTACAGGCAACATATTCTAGTGATTAGAACAGAATCTTCTCTGGTTTAATCAAGCTTTTTTCTCTAAGAATGTGTAACTGTTTCTAAGGAAAGGTGGAGCCTACACCATTGGCTTAATTTAACCATTACATAGTTTAAAATGCTCTTCTAAACACTTCCAAATGAGAAATATCACAAACTGAGTTTTTTCTCCCCAATGTCTTCCTAAAACTGGGGTTTTTTTATAAGCTAGGAAGAGTCTGTCCTGACTATAATGATCTCAGGTGACACTATGTCAAATCCTTTACCATTGTATCTGCAGTTACATGACAGTACATTACACAGTGAAGCAAAAGTTACCACTGTTGTGACCTGATGAAACCTTAGAGGAATGTGCTTTTATACTAGAGATTTTTTTTTTTTACTTTTAGCTTTTTTCTAGATAAAGGTAGAATACACTGATGCGGCATTTTCATTTGCTGCTATACAGAGAATAGACTGATAAAGTACTCTCTAGAATTTTCCCATAATGCAAACAAAGATAGAAAAACACACTTTGTAGGCATTTTGATGTATAGGTCTTCTATTGCATGACTTAAACACATTGTAATTTAGAAGCATATATACTTCAAATTTTGCATAAATTGACTGTAACTGGGAAAAGAGATGACCTTTTTTTTAAACTATAAAGCTCTATCTGTGTATTTTAATCTAATGTGGACCTTTTTCAAAACCAACTTATATCTGTTGAAGGTTGAGCCCTTCAAATATTATCCACCTCAGTGAGCCTACAGACTTTAATGAGGTTGTTTGTATAAGGTGACCATTTCAAGGTGAAAAGGAACAGGACTCACATAATGCAATAAAGCTGAAGGCACACAAACAATAGAAAATCTGTAGAATGATTTTGTCTTCCTAATATATAATATCATAAAAACTTGTATATTATTGGGAAAATTCAACTCAGTTTATCAATACAGTTGAACCAGAAAATATATTTAGAATCTTTTTTTCTGACCTCATTCATACTGTTATCACACCAATGTAATTCCATATACTTTAATTGTATTACTTATGTTTTTCCTCAGTGTAGACAGTCAGACCTAAACCCTTATTATCCTTCAAAATAAATTGCTCATTATTTTAAAAGCTTCCTGCAGTCAGAGCTTCTCAGCTCTTCTCAGCATGTATCACATTTCTATTTCTTAAGTTAGAAATGTAAAGCAGTTGGGGGTCTAGCTGATTTAACATCCAGATTTGCTTAGAGGAAGTAAAAATGATTTTATGTTTCTCTGCTCACTGATGATATGAGGTGTTTTAGCTTCTTAACTATATTTAGAAGGAATTATCAGGCATCATTAGTGAGAAGAGAAACAGAAACTAAGGCCAAGACTCAAACAAAGTAATCGAGGCTTAAAAAAACTAACCCAGCAAGCTCCTTCGCTGAACCAGAGCCATTGTGCTGCTGAGATCTCCTCTGGGGCAGACGGATGCCTGTTCTCCTCAACACAGGTTTGGGTTTTATTACACAGGCTTGGATTTTAAAGGCATGCATGGGAAATCTAGTCTCTAAAAACTGCTAGGTACCTGTTAATTCCAGCACAAGTAATCCTGCTGAATTACTGAAAGATTCTGAAAAAAATTAGTGTTTTAGAAAGCTGAGGGATAGATAATGACCCACTCAAGAAATTTAATGAAATTTAATGTTTTATCCCCTATTTAGGCAATTTCAGCAGCATCACTTTTCAAGTGTTAAAGCTGAATTATAAATTTAAAAATACAGATGAAAAGTCAGGCCAGGATATTTGTGGAAAGCTGTAAAAATTGAAAAGCTCTGCTTTTAACTACCTTTCTTGGAAACTTGAAAATAAAAAGCATATATATAGCCATATCACTTGAAAACATAAATTAAACTGTTGCATTATTTTAGCAAAAGACAGCAATTTAACTCTTTAGATTTGGAAAATGTGTTACACTAAAATACTGAGAAAGGTAAGGCTACATTTTTTTTATATTTGACCTGTAAATTGCCTACTTCCTAAGGACATAGACTTTCTGAAAGAAATCTGAATGATTTTTAATTTCTTCATAAGTTTCCATGTGAACAGTTATTCTAGAAAGATGTCTTCACGTAAGCCAACTCATTTCTACATTAAATGAGAGTAACACCCTTTCTACAATTAGAGATCTATTTTTCTTCCCCTTGTTTCAAGGTAAGCCTTCACATGAGCTCAACTAGCTTTTTAGTCTCCTGTCTTCAGGGACTAAATTAGGAGCCTTATCACCCTAAATTCCCTCTAAGCCATTAGGGAAAGATAAGCAATTCCACAGGGTATCCCAGGCATTAAGTGATTACAGAAGGAATCCAAAACAAGATTGTTAATGTGGGTGCCTACAGACAGGTAGGTTAATTCAGGCCAGACATCCTACAAGAGGATGTATCATTAAATATTGGTGCTAGAACATATCCATAAATCCCAACTGCCACAAAAAATTTCAAGTCCTTCTGAAATAAATGAACTTTCAATAGAATAAATAGTAACAGCTTCAGGACTTGCTTCTGTGTAACTGCAACTATTTGAAGCAAGAGAAAAACATGTAACAGAAATTTGCAGTTTCTCTGCCACAGAAATTTAATGTTGGCCTGAGAAGCTGCAGAGTGGCTCTAGACATTGTGGGAAATGTATGTGCTGAAAATATGTGTTGAAGTGAAATAGCCTACTATAGCAACAGCTCTTGAAACAGGTATGTGACCATCTCATTTTAGTTTCACATGCAGGATCTCTATCAGAAGAACTGGTGCACACTATGGATGAGAATCTAATAAGCCTAACAAAGAAACAAGATTATTATCTTTTAACTGGTTTAAAGAGATGTTAAGTGTTCCTTCTGCTGAGCATTTAGTACCGTGTACTTAGTCTCCCACTGATGTATTTTTGTCAGCCAAAGGTAGGATGAGGAAACGCATCAGTGTTTAATTCCATTTTGGCCTCCTTGTTCTATCTGAGAACAGGTTATGTGCAATATTGCTGATTTAAGCTATATTCATACTTTCACAATACAATGTATTGATACACTGATGCTATAGTAAATATGACTGTATGTATCTATAACAGATACACCCATAACAAGGGAGGATTAGGGAACCATCTCACATACTAGACTGAAAATCAACTCTACGGCCCAACTGTGAAGTTGTCTCTCTGGCTTCTGCTTGGACTCAGCACCTGGATCTCTCCAGAGCAGTTCACTTAAAGACTTCTTGAAAAAGGTTGTAGGGATGCCACAGCATGAGTTTTGAATCCCTGATAATGCACAGTGATTTGCACAATTTCTTTCTCATACAGCAGAACACCTTAAACTTTAAAAACCACACTCACAATACATGAGCAAAGGCTTGATTGAAGGTTACTTGAATCACTGTAAAATCTTAGATCACAATAAATTTTGAAACCAGAAGCCAATATTGTGTCCTATCTAAGCCTTCTCTACCTTCTGAAATGGATCCGAGTGGAATAAACTAAAGAATAAATCATACACTTGTGCAGACTAAGGGTGGGTACTAGAATAAAGTGGGAAACTGGTGGCTTTCCCAGAAGACTTGTCTATCTTCTCCTTTACCAATTCAATGTTAAGTAATTGATTCCAGCATTGAGTAGAAAGCCATTCTGAAGCCAAAATGAACCAGGCAGGTAGTCCCAGGAGCATGACTTTAAAAAAAGATAGGTTTTGCCAGCCAAACCAAGTAAAGCAAACAAATGAACTCAAACTGACAACCCTCATGACAATAAGTTCTAAATTTTGAGTTAATCATGCTGCATTTTGACAGATCACTGATGAAATCTTTCAAATTTGGCTTGTCAGTCATTTGTTAGGCTACATCTAATGAATAGCATATAAAGTAGACTTAAGTATAGTGTCAGCTGACAGTTCAATTCAGAACTTAATGGTATAGAAAATTTACTCCAAAGTGTCAGTTTTTCCACAGGAGAAGTCTACTTTGTGTTAACAGTCCACACAGGACTGGTAAGGGTGTTCCCCATCCATGCAACTACAGCTGCCCCAGGGATACCAGAACAGTTAGCAAGGAAGAGTACTCAGGGGAGGGACAGGCAAATATTGTCAGAATGATGACACTATCACATTAATTTCCTTACTTAGAAAAGATAATGAAAAGATACACCCTGAAGCATTTGTATTTGAAGCTGTCTTTATTGTAATTTTTTATTTTACTTTATTTACAATGAGATTGATAAGAGGAACAATTACCCCAATTAATTAATTTTTTTACCCAAAATAATATGGCATGTAAAACATAAAATTTAGCATAGAACTTACAACATAAGTTGCATTTTTACAAAATTTTTCCTGTTGACTTTGTAAACAAGATCTAACAAAAATTCTTGCTGAGTGCTCAAAACCTTAAGGGTTTTAAGGATTGAAGCAGGTCCAAAGAAGACTCCATTGTTATTTTTGTGTGTAAATAGATATCTCTGAACGCATAAAAATACAGTATTGCTAAAACAGCACAATAAGACAAAATAAATAAAGTGCAAATATAAGAACTTCACATAAGATATGGATAAAAAACCATTTATTTATTTAAATGTATATTCTGAAAGAATGTAGTTTTTCTGAAGGAACTTTACAGCATTTCATTCATGGTCTTCTAATTTTTTGACCTATGCTGGATTAAAAAGTGGAAACTCAACTAGGTTTTACAACTATCAGTCAAATATGATTTGACTAGATAGAAATGTCATGTTCAGGTACAGTTGTGACTAAGATCAGATTAAGTGTTCTCTGATGAGCAGGCTAAAGCTAGGAAACTTTCATCTCTCTTCGCATGGTCTTTTCCATACCTTTCTGGTCATTTACCTCTTATTTGTTAGACTTATTACTATTATGAATAAGTATTTATTTTTGTCCTTCATCATGACCTAATAACATGGCATGAGACCAGACTGGTAATAGAAGACTGGGAGTAGAATAAGAGCACTGTAGAAGAAAAGAGGGTGAATGAAAAATATGGAAGGCAGTTCAGCAGAGCTTGAGCTTTCCAGAAAATTAAATAGACCATGAGGAAACACTCATAAAGAGAAGCGCATTATCAGGAAATTACAAAGATGAGGTTTTTTTGTTTTATATATATATATAGAGAGAGAGTTATTTTCAGCTTTATAACTACTAGATTAAATAGTCTGCATTGGCTTCCTCAGGTACTGATAGGAAGAAGTGAAGAATACTAGTCTTCTGAAAAACACAAATCTTGTAAATTCTGTTTCATATGAGGAAGAAATATAAAAGGGAGAAACATCCAAAGTTTGTGTGGGTTTAAACTACTGTTTCAAATGTCTTGCTGGTAAGTTCAACACCTGCAGTGATTCTAGTGATTATTAGAAACTGAATAAAATCTAAATTTTAATCATGATTAGAAATAAAAAAAAAGTCTGTTAGAAGATTCAGTATTAAGTCAAAGAAGCTTCAGACTGATGTACATAGAGATGTACTCAGGAAACAAAATCCAATTTTAAAAGAAGCTTTCTGGCATAAGGGAGAAAAAGTATATATTTGCTTCTAGATTATTAATCACATTACATAGAAATACTATCATTAGAGGAAAACGTTTACATATATGATTCTATATATGCAATTATTTCCTAGATCAGTTCTGTCTGATGTCTGAAAATAATTATCAGTTTCTTGACCATTTTCATTGTGCGGGTGAAACCACTGAAGTGACTCAGGAGTCTGCAGACCTTCTTCATGATGTAAGATCCATTTCTGAAGCTCAGCATGCTCAGTACTAGTTACATACTGTTACAGGTAACATTTTCAATATTGTTAAAAAGCATGCATTTAACAAGTGTTAGAAGAGTGAGGAATGATATTTTAAGTAAGTTTAGATTGAAAATTATATCTGATTTTTTAATAGATTTTTCTCTGCAGACACAGGGACATGTTGCATGAAAAATAGATGCTGGACAGTAGGGCAATAAATACTATTACACAAAGACTCCAAAGTAGTTTCATCTGTTTCTATACCCACAGCAGACTAAAAAGTGGTCCCCTAAAAAATTGACAATAGTAGTAATCCATGACTCTTCAATCTCTACAACCATTAACACCATGTAGCCTGATGTCAAATTACAATCCCACATTAAAATTAAGGGTGGCATTTTACATCCGTTAGGAGACATATCACCAAGCCCTGACAATTCAACATTGTGGATGTTACAAGCTCTTTACATCTAAATGTCTTTGTTATATCTCAAACAGAATAAAATATTTGGTGAAGTCAGACTGCAGTTATTTATTCGTAAAGAACTCACTATGCTTCTGAGAATTAGCATCTAGTAACTCAGATCTTGAAGCTAATCTTATTTTTCCACCCAATCTTTACTCATATAAAGAGAAAAATAATCTTCCTTCTTAGCTCTACAAGAGCAAAATATGGATGAAGTCATAATTGTGTCAAGACTCCAATATGTGTTTCAATGAAATTTGAATTACATTTAGGAGGTCATTAAGCACAGAAACTTATTAATTTGATAAAGGAATTTGATGGGGGGAAAAAATAGTCAAAGAAATCCTACAAAGACTCCCCCTGCAAAGGGAAGGAAAACATTGACTCTGACACTCTTCAGTTCAAAGTAACACAACAGCTACTCCACAAGTAGTCACAGTGAATGTTGGCTTCCTGTGAAAAACAAACAAAAGATTGTTTGGTGACATCCACCTGATGGTTGCATACATCTGTGTCTTCTGCAGAACTGCCTCCTCTGCCTACTGTCAAAAAGGAAACAGGTGAAGCTCTGTAAAAATCAATTATTTCCTTAAAGTTAGCTCTGTTTCGGCAAAATATTGTTTAAAATCTGAAGTAAATAAACTCTCTAGCATTCCAACAGCAGCATTTAATTTTTAAAATGTTGTTTTTAAAAGAACACACTTTAAAATAAGGAAAGATTTATAGAACTTAATTTTGCATAGAATTATTTGAAATATTTTGCAGATTTCAGTATCATGCATTCACTGAGAGCAAACGATAGAATTACATCTACCTGATGGATTTTTTTCATATAAACATTGACAACTGTTCTTTATAATCTTTGATCATTTGTTTTTGCAAACTGTCCAACAAATTATGCAAACCTGCAAATGTACAATGTCTAATTTTAGTATTTGTAGAGTAACATTTTTTTTAGGAGCTTTCACCGATATGTAATAGAATGGATATGCTGAATTCAGTGTCCACAATGTTGGTTTAACTGAATGCTGAACTTACTGACATGGGTGGTCGCTTCCAGCCTTGTATTCATAGGATAAATTTCCAACATTTCCAGAAAGGAAGGCTGTGGATTTTGGAAAGTACATAGAAATCCAAAAGGTAGCTGTATGCTTTCCAAAAAAAAAAAAATAAAAAATTCCAATAACACTTAGCATACTCACAGAAAGATAAAAAGAAAACTGAGTGGACATCAGCAGCCAGTCTTGTAAGTATCCAAGGCATAATTTTAAAATCCACCAACTTCACTGGCTGGGGAGGCTGCCAAAGCACAAATTCATATGTTAAAACTAATACTTCAGTTTAATAGTTAGATATGTGATAGCTGTGACAATGTGAGAACTAAACCAAAAAGGAATGAGAGACATATTATATGTCACTTAATCAAAATTACCACAAGTGAAACACACTTCCCTGCTTTATTACTTTGAAAGGACTACAGCACTCCCCAAGTTTTTTTTCAGCAAGCATGTTTCTCAGCCTGAATTTTACCATTCTGAGGGACAGACTCTCTGTCAAGTCTTTCCTTCTTCAAGTGGCTGTTGTACCAGAATGGAGGATCAAGATAAAACTGTTGCTTGCTGATGCATTTCTGAGGAGCTAACCAGACGAAGTAGTTAAGGCAGAGGTGGCTGTACCCCATCTCTTCTGAATCAGCAGCAGGTCTGAAACTTCTAGAGAGATTGTACTGGTGGGACACGTAAACTTTTCATTGTTCCTGAGACACTCATATATTCTCATACTTGCTACTGTGACTTAATCACAAAATTGGGAATCAAAGTAAATGCCAGATTTGGGAACAGGGAGTTCATTTTGCTTTTGTCCCACTTCAGACATGTAGGAACCATAGGACCCACAGCAGGTTGGGAGAGATCTCCCTCTTGACCTGTCTTGCCAGGGTTCTGGCACTTAGAGCACCACAGTCTCCTGTCCTGAGCCTGCAGCACCCCACAGTTTAGTCTTTTTGCAGATTGCAATGGTTTAGATCATAAGATATCCAGTGCTGTACAGGGGTTGACACACCACAGATCATCCAGGTTGAGATGGAACAGTGTGATACATACAAAAATGGTCTGTGGTGCCTATCACCCTAGTTTTTGCAATATTTGGAAGTCCTAGCTTTATTAGTGTAAACATGTAAAGCAAAGGAGCATGAGACACACATATAACTTACTACAAATTTCAGAAATAATACTCAAAGGGTTCAAACTATTGCTCCAGGCTACTTTATGCACATTTTTATTTCCAGTTATTAACAGCAAATAATTACTGACACCTACGAGAAAATTGTGCAGAGCAAAAGTCTTGAAAAACACTTGTTCCATTCCTTAGCTTCATTGTAGAAAATATTTTAATCATTTCTATCACCACCATGTGTGCTAGAAATAGTAAATCCAGTTAACAGGAGTATAGAACAGGTCAGAACACGGAAAAAATATTTTCTTTTCATACTTGCTTCCAAATTCAGATCTAGCAGTAACTTCAGTTTTGTCATTTTAAGAAGGTTACCACAGAAAAAAGGTCAAACTAATATTTATCAGACTTCAATTTGTTCATACACGTGTTAAGATATAAATTTAATTGACTGACAAACTATTTTTTCAATAATCTCAGCCTGCAATTCTCAATAATAATGGTCACTGGACATTTTTCAATACTTTGTCCCAGCTGTTTAAAATGCATGTATGTATGCGTTAAAAGACTCCACTTCTGTTTCAGACTTCATACTCTGCAAATCCTCTTCTTTATTCCTCCATTCTAGTCTGTCTCTAGTTACATCATAGAATCATAGAATTGTCAGGGTTGGAAGGGACCTTAAAGATCATCTAGTTCCAACCCCCCCTGTCATGGGAAGGGACACCTCCCACTACAGCAGGTTTCTCAGAGCCCCATCCAGCCTGGTCTTAAAAACTTCCAAGGATGGGGCTTCCACTACCTCTCTGGGCAACCTGTTCCAGTGTCTCACCACCATCATGGGGAAGAAATTCTTCCTAATGTCTAACCTGAATTGACCTATCTCTAATTTCAATCCATTCATGGATTGATCATGGTCACACCAACATCGTCAGATAGTTGGATTATTTAAAAAACTGTACCAGATTGTGTAGTCTTTCTTTTATTCAGATTTGTAGTCCAGAATTTTTATTTATTTATTTTAGATTAAATATGCAAGTACCTAATTCCCCATTCATCAGCCTCAGTCATTTGTAGGCAGCTGATTTGCTTGTGGATTATACCATGCCATTCAAACAAAAATGGCTTTATAGTTTAAATGTCATTATGTGGATACTGCTAAGCAGATAAACATAACAGGCTGTTTCTGTTCTTAGACCTTTGCCTGTCACCTCTCTGGTTTATAGGTTTTCTTTCCAAAAATGAAGTTCAGCCACTCTTTTACCATGTTGGGTGCTATTCATATTTGGCTACCCAGAATGACAAATATTGCTCTACTATTCCTCCATAAAGCTGTCTATATGTGTTTTGTAACAAAACCAAAAAAGGCCCAGAGATAAATGATACAGCCTCTACAACCCTTGGAATTTGGTCATTTTTTGCCTTCAGAAAGATTAAAGGAAATGCATCTTGCTCTAAGTAATGAGTAAGAAAGGAAATAATCTATCTCTCAGAAGTAAAATTTTATCTAAACTATGGATCAGAAGAGCTTGAATAGGGGTTTCAAAATGCAGCTTAGTAGGAGTTTGATAGATTTCAAATAATTGTCTGAGCAATTTATTTTCTGCCAGACAAAACTGTTTGTAAACTGTACTGTCTGGTAACTGATGATGCCAAGGGCAAACAACGAGCAGAGAAGAGAAGAGATGTAAAGAAGGTCTGCCTGCATAATGAGGAGAAATGGTCCTTTATCATCCTATTAGGGCTACTGCTTTGTGAGTTATAAGTCACTGTCACCTGTCTCACAGTTTGGAATAAGCACAGCACAACAAATTCATTAAAATAATGCATTTGGAGTGTTACATGTATTTTCGTGTGGTAACAGGCTTGTTTTCTTGACAGCCTTACAGAAATACAAGTTCTGTTGAAGTGTATTCATGCAGATATAAACTGAGCTGTGTTCATGATATACATTAATATCTAAAGCAACAGTAAGTATGAGGCACATTTTATTTGATAGTGTAAATCAGCCTCAATGGCATTTTGAACTAAACAGTGCTTTTTCATTGCCTTTATGCCAGTCTCAGAAGACAGGAGCACTGTCTCATTTCCTTTTGAATAATTAAAAAAAAAAAAAAAAAAGCTTTAGGATTTCCTGCTGTTTGTACCTATCAAACTAAGTTTCATAAGAAAGTAATAGATAATTTCAATTGCCTGTTTTTCAATCAGAATATTATTAAAACCAAAAATATAAGAAAGGGCTACAAACCTTCATTTTTTTGCATGAGGAAAGAATTACTCTTTTTTTGGGATTCATATCACATCATTACTTTTTATATATATATGCACCTACTAAGGAAATAGATTCCTTAATCACTGATGAAAATGAACAGCTTTTCATCCAGGACACTGTATAGCATTTTGTCTTTATGTAAGGCCACAGGTTGTATGGGTCAGATCTCGTAATCTCATAGTCTAATACAGGCAAAACTTCTATGGATTTCAGCACATGATTTATTTCAGCATGTGATTTATAGATTTGGATGCATATTATTTTCAAGAAAAATATTTCACTAGATGTAAATGTTTAGAGTACTAAAGAAAACTAAGTTGAAGACTTTTAACCATTTCTCCAATCCTACCTTTATGGTAATGTGAATTTCTCAAAGATACTTAGCTGCACCATTGTCACAAATTTGATGAGAAATACTTCCTTTAATCAAAACAGAATGCACATCATGAAGGTTTAGTTGATTCTCCATCCACTCATTTTAAAAATTACTGTTTGCCCATGTTTCTAAATCTTTCTAAAAAGTAAATATAGCAGAAGATTAAAGAATGTAAAAAATTTATTCATTTTAAACATTTATTTTATCACCTTACTACAATAAGGTCATTTACATGGTCCTTGGCATCTTTCCCTCTTAAGAGTTATCATAATCCCCGAAGTCATATTTTTCCCTTATTATTCTGTTATTCTTATATTTATAACATCTGCATGTATCTCAAAGCTGCTTTAGGTTTCCCCCTCACTAGAGAGCTACAAGGAGATATCTATACTAAATATTATTTTCTTGGTTGTGTCTTGCAACTCTTCCTTTAAAGACTACACAAACTCTTGCATGTTTGTTCATCCAGTACTGGAACACTGAAAAATGGACTCACCATTTCTTAATTATTGCAAAAGCCTCAAAGGTGTCTAACATACATTATATCAATGTTATGACTATATGCAGAAAACCAAAAGATTGATCTCTTCATACCTGTACTGAATGGAATCACTGAGGGTTTTTTTAAACAGCAAAACATATCTGGTCCATTAAGGCAATATTCTAACACCTACCCACTCTCATGAACAGACCAATTTTTGTATTATAAATGAAATTCTAGAGGCAGAACTCAATTATTTTTCATTGATAATTTCATGCATTCAGTATTCTAGCCTGTAGGTGAAAAGCAGTTTCAAGGGAAAATTTTGACATTATATTTTCTTTACATTACTGTATGAATTGTATATATCCATCAAGTAATCCTAAAATTTACATATTTGGCAAAATTTCCCAAACAACTATTCCCACCATGGTTTAATACATGTGTTATATTTACTTTTTCTTATTTCATAGGTCAGGAAACAATTAAACACTGTGGTAAGGACATTTAGATTTCTTATGCAACAGCTTTATTGTGTGTATTTGATTTAATCTGAAACAAAAAACACGGTGTGCACTGTCATAAATCATTAACACTGACTACTATAACTTGGAATTTTCCTCTGCCATTAAGCACTCATAGTAATATTTCAATTCAAATATAGAAGTTTGACAATTTAATTAGTGCTTTCATAAGAAAATACATTACTAAATTGCTTATAATAGAGGAACTGAGAGAAAGTTGAAACTGGGTTGTAAAAAAAACCTCTACTGTAACCCCAAAGTAATTGGCAAGCGTATTAATTTCATGGCAGTTTGGAATGTATTGTACCAATATTACCACCTTATACCATGGACATCCCTATAGAGTCCTAAAAACCTCTGCTGACCCACACTGAAACATGCAGTAATGTAGGCTTCAAGAGCACACAAGACAAATACTAATCTTTCAGATAAACTGTGACAAATCACCCAAAGTTTTAAGAGGATTAGATGGAAAAGATTCAATCTCTCAAAAGCAATGACTTTTTTACTGTATACTTGCCCTTTTGGTAGCTCTTTTATTTAGTTACTTCAATTTTGTTTTGCTGTAATTATTTTAATTGAAATTAAAATAACATTGCTAATAAACTGCTAGCTCTGGGCTGTAGATTACCTGTGTTCCCAGAGGACTTTTAAAGTTTAGTTATGGGCACATGTTCTGAAAATCTCTAAATATCATGTACCAGGGGCTGCAAAGTCCAGCACAAAGCAGTTTACACAGAGAAAGATGCAGGACCACAGTTGCATTATATGGTGCAAGCACTTGAGTTAAACCCTATCTCTGAAGGGAGGGTGGAAGACACTGAAGTGTACTTACTAAACACTCTTCCAGTGAACTCACCTCTGAACACACGGCAGTAATAAAGCTTTGGTCCACAAGTGTAATTATGTTGTAACTGACCAAAATACTACCACCTCTAGAAGATGTTTGCTGTATGTAGAGCATAGAAGTGTGCTTTATTTCTTTGCAGGACATGCTCTAGTGGAGTCATGAGGTGCTGACAGTTGGACGCAGTGATCTTAGAGGTCTTTTCCAACCATTATAACTCTGTGATTCTGTGGTTTATAGCCTAAAACAACAGAGAAGCATCAAGTCATCCCCTTCCACACAAAACTGAAGTCATTTCAGAAAGAACTGCTTATATGGATTTATGATGAGTCTACCTCATTACCTAGAACTGAGCTCAAAATTTCCTTTGTTATAATGACATCTCATGAAAGCCCATAGGCCAAGTGGTGTGATGGCTAAAAATCACTGAATGGAAAGTGGACAAAAGTGATGAAAGCATATGTGGTGCAAGGGCAAGGGAGGAGAGAGAATGACATCCATTATCTTCAGTTTCTGAGAAATCTGAACTACTTAATTGCAATCTCTAACATGCACGGTCAGCGAGCTAACTAATTAATAATAAGCAGGAGGAGAACTGGCATGGTTGTGTCTCTTTGAATTAACCACATTCAGACTGGAAAGAGAAAGTTAATCCTAAGTTAATTTTAATTAAGGTAGTCAAAATATGTGGAAAGTTTCATACGTGAGGAGACTTATGAGACATTGGTGGACATCTCACATAGGCTGAAGTAAAATATACTTAGAGTTTCTGTGAGTTATAGATAATGTCCAACAAAGAGATATTGTATGCAGCATAGGATATTTCTATATCACTCCCCTTCTATGAAATAAAGATAACCATTGGTTAATTCTTGGATAAGTGTTTGCCAAGAGACCAGAGAAATGGACAACATGTTCAAATAGTTATGTACAAAACATTTGCTTCCTCAAAGCTAAGGAAGGCTGGGAGTAAAATCAACTGGACAGGAAAATGTAAATAGAAAATGTGTGTGAAGATGAATACATGCTATTTAGCTTGGTATATTTAGGTGGCTGATCTAATCATAGTCCACAGCCAAGAAGGTAGTAGCTGAAGTGTAGATGAAGCTGTTCTGGTTTAGTAACAAAGTAATGAACAGCAGTGGTTAGAAAAGCAGTAGGCATACATTATTAATTAGGGGCAATTAAATACTATAAAGCACAGAAGAATTGAGAAGACATGGAAAAGGAATGAAAGGAAGCTTTATAAAAGTACTGAGAACCAAAAAACTTTGGTGGTGACTTATGATTTTTATCAGGAGATGGTAAGATGTTAATAATGACAGAGGGCATGATAAATAATAATACCAAGTATCTAAAATCCAAGGGATGAAATCTTCAAACCATATCAACTTTCCTGACCATACTATTTTTTTACTGTGAAATACTCAGTTGTGGCCCAGAGCCAGGAGTGCCATACCTCCTCACTCTGAGCTTCAGAGCAGTAGCAAGCTTCACAGGTGAGAAGCAGCTTGGGCTACCATGGTGATTTTGCTCCCAGTCCCAAGGGAAGACAGAACCGTCAGCCTCAGCCACCCTACACCTTGCTTCTGCCTGTATGGGCCACACAACTCAGCCCAGTGGCAATATGGCCCTTCCCCACAGCTTGTCCCAGGCAGAGGGTCACCATCATGCACAAGAAATAGGGCATGAAGGGGTTTTGAGCATGGTCAGCTGTAGTTTGCTCCCTCTGTGATCCTCTTTCCATGGCTTTCCATGGAAAATAAGGAAGTGTTCGTGTGATAGAAGAAAATGAGGTGTTGCTTTGCAGTAAACAGGTTTTGAGTTCATTGTGTTCTGGTGTACTTTTGTACACAGGGAAAAAGAAACCATTCTCATTTTATTAAGATGTTTACATAAGTATTGAAAGAGCTCACTAAAACCAATAGATCTGTATAAGAGTATAATGTTCTTATTTATATATTCATTATGTATATTTATTTATATTGTTATATATAATAATATTTAGTATTATATAGAATAGTATATTAATATATTTACATTATTTAATATAAGTTTTGAATTTAATTTTACATAAATATTGAAATAGCTTACCATTGGGTCTGTATTGGAATATAACTGCTGTGAGCAGAAAATCATATTAATGGTATGAAGATGTCTGCTTATAGAAGTGGCATTAGAAAAATCATGTACTTCTATAACAAATACATGAGACTGGAGAGCATGTTTCAAATATCTTGAAACTGGGTAGACTGTTTTCTGACTACATGAGAGGAATCTAAACTAGCTAGCAATCTAGCTGGCCTTTAAGTTATTGTAAACATCAAGACAGAGGAATTTGCTTGCTTTTCAGTGAAAAAAAAAAAAAACAACTGGCAGGCTAGGACTCCCATTATCTTGTCTGGACTGATTAAGAACTTCCTTTTGTATAGTATTGTTAGTCTTCTCAGCTGGAAAGTATATAAGGGCAATAAAATACGATATCTCATTATTCTGACAGGTCTGATACTCTGGATCATCCAAGTGTGTTTTCATAAAGAATTATCCACAAACTCCTTAATTTTCTTAAAAAAAAAAAACTGTATGAAGAATGCCATTTTCTGATTCTTCTCACCATGGATGAGTTAATCCAGAAAAATTACTTTTAATTTCCTGTCTAATAGCTTTCTTCCCAATTATATTTCTGACCCTTCTTAGAAAGGAATCTTCATTCTTCCTAATATCAAGCATAAAAGAAAGAAAGAAGAAATAGCTAAAGAAACAGCTTGGAATGGAGATAAACCTCCTTACCCTACAGAGGACACACAATTAATGCAGTGTAAATACCTTTGTGCTATCCACACAACAGTTACTTCTCCTCACACCCAGATCTAAATTCCACCTACTTACAAGCTTTATATCTGTTCAATGATCCATATCTCTCCTTTCATTATGAAAGCAATGGGAAAAAAATGAAATGTATAGGCCTAGTAGGAATCAGAAAGAACACCTTCACAAGTGCAAGGAGCACTCATATAACACATTTGGAAGAAATACTTAAAGAAATCTGACTTTAGAGAACCCATAGCACATTCTTTCCTACATTTTATTCCAAATTCCATCATCTTTAAGTTCTTTTTGTGAACATTTCTAGCCTCACAAGGAGGGTAATTCTCAAATAACATCATAAGAACATCTTTGTTCAAAACATTTCCAGTACTTTTCCTCAAGTACTAAAGGAATAATAAAACAATAGACATGTCCTTTCCCCCAGTGTTTAACTTATTTTAAAAGATTTATTCTCAAGTTCTGTGTAAAAAGTGATATAAATACAGCATTTGGAGGATAGATTTCTAATTCCGTCTGACAGAAGACACCAAGGCTCAGGTCAGAATCTGGAATTCTGGGGGTTTACTCATAATTCATGGACATTTAGGTATGGAACTGAAGTTAATGGCACTTCCAGTATTATGAATCAATACTAATTAAAGTGAAAATTAAATACCTATCAACTAACATTAAGCCAATGGTATGATATGAATTGAAAGGTAAGTTTTTATGCAATAAGAAAAGAGAAACATACTTTTTAAAAGGACTTAAAATACATTTTAAAATAAATTAATACAATTTGAAATCCCATCGAATTGTAGAGATTATTTTAAATTAATCTTTTTAAATCCACTTTTTTAAATCCTTCCAAATATAATCCTTGGTTGAGATAAAAACCCAATTCAGTTTTATTTTTTTAGTTGTTTATTTTTCTGGTAAAACAGGCTATTCTATTTTAGACCACATGAGCTGCTATTAGAGTCAATGAATAATAATATTTCTTATGCAGTAGGGGCTTAGACAGTCCCCATCATCTGTGGTTTATTCAAAGGGATTAACCATTTATAATCAAATCCAGGTGGATTAATCATGCGCTGGATATGAAGACTCAGAGCTAGCTTGCTGCAGAGCAAGTTCAGATCAACAGGGCTTCCTAGGGCAGGTGTGGTGCAAAAAATGTACTTCACTGTTTCCAGGCCACCTCATGTATGTAAAAGTGTTAATCACTTTTGCATTGTGCAGAAACGTAGCAGATCAAACCCAAAGACCCAACTTAGTCATATGAACTGCAAATTAGTTATCTTGAGCTCCATGAAATGAAAGTATGGAAAAATATGATGCAGAGACGCAAATGGTGATATATAGTTAGCTTGGGTTCTATTGGTTTTATTAGTCCCAACTCAGATGCTTCTGCACTGTACTTCAATGTGTTCTTAGTCCAGAGCAGCTGTGCACAAAGGACATAAGCCAACTAAGTTCTCACACTTAATAGCAAACCTAAGAAGCTCCCCAGAGTTTGAAGCACTGGGCACAAAAGAGAGATCTTTTAAGTGGTTGTATAAGCAGTGAGCAGACCCTGCCTGTAATAAAGGAGATGGCAAAGAGCTTAAGCAAAATGAACCCAAGCAGCCTTTGAGTAGTGCCACATCACAATCTTTGCATTTCAAGTGCTTCCATTATGTGGTTTTCCTGTTCTTTTGATACCTCAGTCTCCGATTAATGAAATACTGACTATATTTGCTGTGAATCACATAGCTTAGAAATTCAGTGTTAGCTTTTGTACTAGCCTCTCATATTGTGACATAGTCAAATTCATGAAGTAATGAGGTATAACCTCAATGCTAAAGGAATAGAACAATAGAGGCTTTACAGTATGTGACGTAGACATAGACTTGCATGCCTCTGCAATGGCACCATGTTATGGCTACAGCCACAGCAAGCCTTCGTTCTGTGTGTCATAGGGAAAGCCAGAAGTCTTTGTGAGTTTTATTCCTTTCCTCATACTTGTACAAATACTATCTACAAAATCTGCCACTGTCTTTAACTCTACCCTCACTTGCTACATTGTCTTTCATAAAATGCTTCATAAAGGAAGAAGAAAAGGAAGAAAGCAGATAAGAACAGTTGAGGAAAAGCTCATTTACTTAGTTGCTTTCTGTAGAACCAGTCCATTTTCTCCTTGGCTTACAGTAAATATTTTTTCAACATCTTCATTATGTGAAAAACATCTATTTTGGCTACAATACCTAGGTAGCAGCTGAAGATGAAGCATGAGTTCAAAGACTAATAGGAAACACAAAGCCACTTGAATTCCACACAGCAAAGATGCACACTAACAGATCACAAGCATACAAGAGAAGTATTTTTTAGCTGCTTGCCAAAAGCAAGTCAAGTACATGGTTGCATGTAGTATAAGTAAGTTCTTATAATTTCAATGTTATCTCTATCAAAACAATTAATTCAGTGGGTGACATACTAAAAGGAAATGCCTAAATAATTTTACTTCTGAAAAACTGGCCTTTTTTGCTTTTTTTTTTTTTTTGAATTGTTAATGATTTTAAAAGCCTAACACTAAAAAGGAAGCAAAATCATCACCTAATATATTTCATAACCTGTATTGTGCAGCTCTTTATCACAAGCATATTTATATAAAGTACATAGTTTTGAAGGCATTCTTGATTATGAAAAACAAACTCATAAATATGGAATTTGGAAACCAACTTACTCCAAGTTTCACTGACAATCCTGAAATCATTTATGTATTCAGATGTAAAAATGTTCTTAATAGCTTTAATTGCATATTTTACAACAGTGTAATTAAAGAGCACATCCATTACATGTGTACTGTCTTGTTTGCAGTGAACAGACATAAAGCAGCATAAGGAAAAGGAGGCCATCTATTTTGTCTCCTCACTCTTCAGCCAACAGCTTGAGGAGAGGACAGTCTCACAAGGCAGTGAAATGATAAATGATTTGAACTCCTATTTCTTCACCTTTGGACTAGACTGACATTTTCTCACAGGTCCCTGTAGTTCACCAAATAATACTAGTGTCCCTGTTAATAAGAGTGGCACTAATACAATACATGGATAGGTGTTTCTGATCACTGTTATCTATTCCAGTGCAATCTATTGGTAAGGAATGAATCACTCTAGAGGAAAGAGTTGGTTACTGAGATCTCAATTTCTCTTGCCTCTGGGAAGAAAGACACCTGTACACCTTGTGGGAGAACAGCCTGTTGCCTGTGCTATAACATTCCATGTACCTGTGCACTGAGGAGAAGTGATGACGTGAATGCTCACAGATAGATGCACAGATGCTCTATGTACCAGTGGAGCTGGTTAGCTGCAAGTCAACTCTGTCCCTGAAGATGTGAGAAAGCATTTAGGCAATGTGTGCCCATGTTAATGAGTCCTGCTGAAAAGTCGGGTATATGGAATGGGGCAGTTCCAGAGTAGATCACAGCTGGGTCCAGCTATCTAGAAGTCCAACCAAAGACAGTTATTCTGCTGTTTACATCATCTAGAAAAATGCAATCACCTCTACCTGCTTTGCACCCAATTACTTTCAGAGTGAAAGTAACTGTACTACTACCCGTGGCTGGAACCAGGGTGGCATTTGTCGCATCATCCTAGGTTCTCTGTCTCACGGTGCAAGAAAACTGAGTATCTCAAGAAGGAATCTACAGAAAGCAACTGACTGAAAAGTAGATTCAGCTAATTAGGAATTAAATGCAGAAAGAGACTAATTAAGGAATGTCTCCAACAACCTTTCTGTTGTTTCTGATGTTTAACTGACAATAACTGGTAATGTAGGAGTCAAGAAACAACGAAATTGACTTGAAGCACATCACGGACTTGGCATGCAATGGGATATGGGATACCCTGATTCAGATCTCTCCTTTAGCTTGGACAGAGCATGAATTTGAATTTGGATTTCCCACAGTCTGTATAAAGAGTCTGAATGTTAGAGCTGGTACGGACTCCTTTAGGTCACGTAGTCCAAGCTTCTGCTTGGTAGTGCTAACTTCAAAGGTTGTTCAGGACTTCATCCAGTCAAATTTTGAAAATCTCTAGCAATGTAGATTCTGCAGCCTCCCTGGGTAACTTATCCCAGTGCTTAACCACTGTCACCATGAAGTATTCTTTCTTATGTCTAATTTCAATTTCCTTTGTGAAAATATGCAAAAAGCTTCAACTATTAGATCTTTTATTGTTCACCTCCTAGACATGGAAAAAAAAACCCACCCTTTCTGTTCAGGCATGCATGAATCTGGACTGCCCATGTTCATGATCAGCCTAACCATTAAGCTAAAGCCAATATTAAGGCGTCTATCCCTCTGTAATTAAAATTATTTTAAAATTTCATTTTAGATAGCAATTTATTAAATTCAATACAAATTAACTACTTGTGGAAGATTCAGTTTCCCTGACAAAGACCTGACAATGACAGCAGCATGTTAAAGACCCAGTAAAGGCCTTCATGGACATTAAAACTTGATTACTTTGTTTTAGGCCCTTAGACTGACTGTCATGTGCTTTCCCCCTACTAATTAGAAAGACCACAGTTCAGACTTGACTACAGTATAAATGAAGCCTCTCTGAAGAGTCATTTTGAGTTGGGTTTCCACAGAGCAAGTGGGTTTGCAATTGCAAATGACTGCTTGGATTGAGACCACACCCAAGAAAACTTTCCAGGATTGAGTGAGCCCTCACTCCGCGCTTTGGTGAGTGAATATTTCTTCCAGACATACCATTAAATCAGCCCTTACCCCCTTTCTGGGTACCCTTGAGTGGAAGGTTTTCCCTGCTGCAAATAAGAATGAGCATGTTTTTGTTCATCTTTCTAAAAGGAATATCCCCAAAACTTGGGAGCCAGTTGTGTAGTATTATATTCCTTATATTCCTTTCTGACATCTGAACTTGTAATTTACTTTGGTCTGTTGGAGTGTTGGGTAATTTTGGTTGCAATAAATCTGCATTTTGGGTTACTGATGTCTGTTTCATGGGTGCCTTCATGGAGACACTACTGTGTATAAAAGGCGGATTTTGCTATTCTTGTAATACATTATTTGTAACATTGTATGAGTTGAAGATTTAGACTACAGGTCAGTGTTAGATTTTTCCCCAATTTCATTGGAAACTGTTTGTCACTGCATGAAAAACAAGCAGAAAAAAGTTAAATCTTTCCCATTTCTGTACCTTCATCCTGATATAATGTAGAACGGCTGTCATTTTATGTGAAAAAAAGAAATTTTAAGGAATACCATACACCACTGCTAAGAACAAGTCAAGGGCAGGAAGCCTTAGTGGTGATTTCAAATTATAAGTGCTCAGTACAAAAACACTATGTCAACACATTTTATAAAAAGTGAAATTAAATAAATAAATTTTGAAGTTACAACCAATGAAATGTCATTCTCTTTTATTGCATTTAAACACAAGATTGTTCTTGACCTTTGGAGACACTTGAAGTTCATTGCAAAAGAACACTTAGTAGCTGCAGCTTTAAAAAGCTAAACAGGAATAAAGTTGCCCTACTACAATAAGTCCAATTTAATGTATGTACCTCAAGGACTTTTGGTTTCAGTTGCCACATATTTATAGGTATCTTACATTTTAAAAGTTATAAACAAAATGTTCTTTTCATAATAAAGAAAAAAAATTCTTTACAGTGCAAGCAGAAGGAAAAAAAAGCCCAAAACAAGTTACCTATTTGCAGCTCAAATTCACAATTCAAGGATTTAAAAAATTGCCTTTAGCTCCTTGCAAAACTAAGACAAAGTTCTGCTACAGAAAATTCAACTGGTGTTGTTTTTCATTAGTGACTGAGAACTAATTAACTAACATTAACAAGGGTGAATATTACACTGTACATTTTTTAAAGCACATGTTTACTTAATGGAACAAGATTAGATATTGGCTTATATCCTTATTTGCTCTATCTACTTGAATTTTGAAAGGTGAGTTATCATACAAGAGCTCTGCAGTCACAATTAGTGATAAAATGATCAATAAATCTGCAGTCAGGAAATAACTTTTTTTCAGCTCAGGGAGAGGTGGAGCACTGTTTTTTTGTGGAGAGTTGGTGAAGAGGGCAAACCTGGTGTTTTATGTTCCTTTTGTAGTCAAGGCATGGTCCAGTACCCAAAAAATCCCTACAATGTTTATGTAATAATGCCTACTTTTGAAGGGCTTCTGGAAAGCAAAAAACTACTACCTTTCCTACTCTCTTCTTGTAGCTTTCAGTCTTCTTCTTGTAGATTGTTATATGGGAATATGCACTGATGACAACAATGTTCTTAATGAAATACCTACTGTTTGTGATTGTGGAAAACTGGAAACAGATTAAGTGTTCAATTTTGTAACAGTTACTTGCTTGTGTTAAGAAGAGATTAAAATTTAATACTGGAATCTAATTTTTTTCATTAAAAAGACTGGAAATTGAAAAATAAAATAATTAAAAAATTAAAACAAAATAAAAAACAAACGGAAAACAAAACAAAACAAAACAACAACAATAAAGACCAAAAAAACCCACCACGAAACAAAATATCATCAACAAACACAAACACACAAACACCAACAAAAAAAAACAAACCACAAAAGATAGTGCTCTGGGATGGTCAAAAAACATTACCCATGCTCTTGAGTTATTTCAGTACAGAGGTTCTTAAACATTGAGTTCCATCAAATTCAGACAAGAACATTAACCAGTAGATAAGGGAAATGAAGCAAAATACAACAAAGCAGATGTTCTTAACTTTTTCACTTGGTCTAGCACACAATCTTAGAACCTTCATGAAGTATGATTTTTAGTGGGGAAAAAACTGTAAAAATGAGACAAAATTGAGATGTTAATATCAAGGGCATAAATTAAGAAAATTAAGTTAATTTCCACCTCATAGATTTGAGATTAACAGAAAATTACCTCTGTTCATGCAGCTCTGAAATTACTGAAAAGGCAGTCCTGAGTAAGGTTGCTGCTCATGGGTTGTTCAGTGAGATAATGAAGAATCTAAAACAGGAAGGCATGAACTGAAGATGAGATGAATGTAGTCATGAAAGGGATTTAAGACACAATGTCTTTGTGCAGGTGGTGTTTAATGTGTGAAATGGACCACCAAAGACAGCAGCAATAGGTGTAAACATAAACTCAATACAAAACAATTATACAAGCACTTAGAAGAAAAAGACTACTACAGCGTACAAAGTCTAGACAGATACTACTTGGCTGTTGTCAGAATATGAGATGTGCCACCAAATATGTGTTTAATGTTTTGTGGGAAGTTTTTTCCTTCATTCATTTCCTTCATCCTGGCACATTGCTCACAGACATTATTCTGTTGTCTCTTTCATAGACATTTTACACATGCATGTTCAGCAAATAGGTGTGAAAGTTAGTTACTCCTTGGAGAATGAGACATACTGAAACCTTTCTGGTGAAGGGCTTCTTACAGGGTAAATCACAGTACACAAGAGAATCAGAAAAAAAAAAAAAAAAACCTAGTCTGCCTAGAACACATGAGTCTTACTCACACACATCCCAAAATAATAATAAATTAATCAACAGAATTAATATATTTCTTCCTTACCCTTGTATTAGTACAGGATATTGATCACATAGGCTCAAATATTTTTTTTAATTGTATATTTGCCGTTTTTATTAATACGAAGAATGCCTCTTTGAGTGTGTCTATAGCAGGATTTTTTGTGAGTGCACGTATAAGGGTGCATAGGCATATATTTACCTTTTAAAAATTAAATTATATAAATTCTTTCAGGTATATGTAACCTAGTCCTGAGGTTTAACTTTGTAGTTATCTATTATCATCTAAGTGAACTGTTGTTACTTATGTCTCCCTAAAAAAAACAAGCCAAGCTGCTGCCTCCAAAAGGATGTGCATCTTCTAGTCCTAGCACACAGACTAAAGGGAAGAAGAACAAAGTGAGAAAACCCATGGGTTGAGATAAAGACAGTTTAATAGGTGAAGTAAAAGCTGCACACACCAGCAAAGCAAAAAAAAAAAGGAATTCACTCACCACTTCCCATTGGCAGGCAAGTGTTCAGCCATCTCCAGGAAAGTTGGGCTCCATCACATATTAACAGTTACTTGGAAAGGCAAATAGCATTACACTGAATGCCCCCCTCCTATTCCTTCTTCCCCCAGATTCATATGCTGAGCATGATGTCATATGATATGGCATATCCCTGTGGCCAGTTGGGGTCAGCTGTCCCAGCTGTGTCACCTTTCAACTCCTTGTGCATGCCCAGACTACTTGCTGGCAGGGTGGTGTGAGAAGCAGAAAAGATCTTGACTATCTGTAATTACAGCTCAGCAATAACAAATCCAAACCATAGCTCCATACCAGCTACTATGAAGAAAATTAACTTTATTGCAACCAAAACCAGCTCACGACCTTCGAAACAGAGAAACTACAATGACTTTTTTTTTAATTATTTTGTATGACAGCCCCATCTACAGCAATTTGAACATCTATATTTTATGGAAACAAATCTTCTAACTGTATATTCTAACTTCTTGTATAACCTTCTAACGTCTAACTGTATAAACAAATCTTCTAACTGTATAAATCTTCTAACTGTATATTAATCTCCTTATACTACTTTACATTTCCTGTGATCTCTGATTATTTGTCCTTAGATTCTGAATGTCCTCTAGTAGTCCAAATCTTTTACTGAATTTTTGGCAGGTGTCTAGGGTATTGTAGATGATAACAAAGGAATAACAACTACTATTGAAATTTAATGATTTCCTGCTTTCCACTCTACTTTTATGGGAACTGTAAGATTAAGATATTCCTGTTTTAATGTCAGCAACTCTCGTCAAATCAAGAGTGAAATACAAACGTAGAGGGAGAATATATTTGTCTTTCTTAAAGCAAATGTTTTCATGGAACTACTCATACTGTTGAGTGTATCTTTTCATGGTTAGTTGCAGCTAAAAGTTTTTCTTCCAGTGTGTATCTAATCTTCATGAATTTTTCTTTCATCTATCAAGTTGATACCAAGACTGGGTTTGTAAGGTACTTTCAAAGTCCCTAAAAATCCTCTCAGGTTTAAACTAATTTATATAATTGGGTGACATCTGAAAAAAAATTTATTACTTCCCTTTTCACCCAGTGCTTCAAGATTTTTTAGAAAATATATTAAGCCATGGCCTAATGTGAGTCTTGAAGGACTCTATTACACAGCTTTGAAGATGACAGTTTGGTTTTCTGCAAAACAGGACAACTTAATTCTTACAATAATAGTATATTAATTTATGATCATTGTGAAACAGCACTTACTGAAATCAAGTAAATGCCCTTATTACACACAATCAATAGCAATTAAATCCTAACAATGATATTTATTGCTTTATTGACAATGTAGCCATTTTTATCAGTTTCTGGAACAGTTTATATTTTATAATTTATATTTCTGAAAATCTAATACATCAATAATTACTGTGAATAAAGTATTTCTCGGCTTAATGTAACTGAGTTACATGTTTTCTCTCTTATGCTCACACATAGCTCTGTTCTACAGTGAAAAAAAGAGAAGAAAACCTTTATGCAGAAGTGTAATTATTACAATGCATTCTGTGCAGTCATTGTAGCCCTTGAAGTGTTAAGAAACAGAGTTTTCAGGACTACATAACAGATGGAAAAATAGAAGATTAGAGATGAGAATGCCCAAAGGTAAAATCTTCTTGAATATTCTCTATGCATCGTTTTCAGGCATTAAGATGTCTTACAATTTCTGTGTTTTCCTTCACTGGTGTACAAACTCCTCTTGCTTAATACAAAATTGCACAAAATAAAGTGAAACATGTTTAAAGGGTATGTGATCCACATCTGTTTCGACTGTGATAGGGAGCAATGTGGGAATGAAGAGAGCAAGAATTGACTCATAATACCGAGCCATGCGGGAAACAGTGAAAAAAACGAAAAGACTCTAACAAAAGCAAAAAGGGGAGAAAAACTAAATGGTAATGACATTCAGGGGCAGCAAATCCATCCAATTCATCCATCTAGTCAGAAGAAGAAATGTATCTCTAAGGACAAGTAGAAATGTTCATGGCCCAGTCCCAAAATATCCTAGTCTATACAAGATTTAGGCTATTAGCTTAAAGTATTTAAAAGGCAAAAGGCAACAACAAATACTAATGTCCATTGCGTTGAGTTGACCCCAACTAGCAGCTAGTCAGTCTCTTGCTAAGTGCCCCACAGTGAGATGGGGTAGAGAACTAGAATAGCAAATCTCAAAAGTGGTGGGTCAATAAAGACAGATTAACAAAGAAGCAAAGCTGTGTGTACAAGCAAAGCAAGTGAAAGAACTCCTTCACTGTTTCCCACTGGCAGGACACTCCCTGGAAAACATGGCCTCAGCATGCATCATGGTTACTTGGGAAGACTAACACCATAACACCATGAATATTCCCCTTCCTCCTTCTTTCCTTCGGCTTTTATCGCTGAGCACATCACTTTACAGTATGGAATATCCCTTTCGTAGGAAAAAGATGAAAAAACAAAACAAACAAAAAAACCCTCAATGCTATGCAGACACGGCTCAGCAATAGCTGAAATATGGATGTATTATCAACACTGTTTTAGTCACAGATCCAAAACACAGCATCATTAGGGCTTCTATGAGGAAAATTAACTCCATCCCAGACAGACCCAGTACACCCATAGATGAGCTACAGGCTAGATGCTGCTATCCTTGACAAACAACCCACACCTTCTGTTGTGAAGTGACCAGAGACAATGAAAACTAATGAAAGAAATTTGTGTATTCACTTTTGCATTGATTCAGACATAGCAGATGTTGCAACTGCTTATCCAGTTAAGTGGGTTGCTTACATACCACCATTTACAGACCAGTGCCATTATGCTGGTTCAGAACAGCATCTGTTTAAGAGATATGATCTTCTCATAATATAAGACCCTTGTAAAGGCTCAGAAGAAAATACGTTCAGTGGATATGATCTCAATCAATAAGCTTGAGCCGCAAGTGCAATAAAACATATTTCAGCATATGAAAATACAATTTAAAAAATTAGGAAAACAGACTAGTGGCCTATTTAATACATAAGACAGTGTCACTGTCTTACGCATTCACTGTCACTTGAATCTACTGACACAGTGTCAGAGCTAAAACTGTAAAAGAGGAAGCAGTTCTCTGAATAATGAAGTTGCCTCATTTTGTAACAAAGAGGTGTGGAAAAGGTGAATAGTTTAACCATGAGTCATAGCCAAAAAGATCATGGCTAAAATTACAGGTAATTATAATTTCTGAAAAACTCACCTCTGAGTTTGGACAAAATGTCAAGGATTCTTGATTAGCAATCTACCACCCCTATAATGCTGTGGAAGGCACAGGAAGTAAGGAGGGCAGTCAAATCAACCTTCATTAATCTTGTATGCTTAAGCTTACAGCTCTTACATAAATAGAATATTAAGATAAATTACTAAGAGTTGGTGTTCTGCCAGAAAAACAGACTCAAACTTTTTTTTTGGCATAGAGCTTAGACAGTGTTTGAATCCATATTAACTCTGCTTTATTGTAAGTTTATGTCCCTCAAGCAGATGGCACGCCAATTATTTATATTTGTAATAGATTTTCCCCCCACCTTAAGAGAAAGCTAATGTGACATAAATTTTAAGCACTAAAGCAGTATTTTAAAATTGCCTTCATCAGGTGAGCTAATTGTGGAGGACTTCTTAACCCCTCTACCTACACCTTTGTGGAAACAGCGAAAAAACTCTTTAGGTCAGTTTTTATGGCATATTATTTCCTCATTAAATCATCATCTGTGTTTTCATTAAGTTTGAGGCAGATACAACCAGCTGCACAAATCACAGTCTCACACAGATACAATTAGATTTAGACCAAAAAAAGAAGGAAGATATTGTAATGCAAAATGTCTTTCTTAATTGGGATAAGTGTCTTTAAAAATATACATACTTAAGACTAAAAAGTGCTTTTAAACTTGTTTCTTTAACATCTTACATGCTCACGAGTCTTAGGGAGCAGCAATAGGAAGTATTTTATATCCAGTAGCACTGAATTCAAACCTGAATGTAAAGATAATTTACATCTGAAAAGACTCTTAAGGAAAGTGTAATTCACTTTGGAGGGCAAGGTTTTCATATACATCCTGTAATACTCTTTGTATTGGTTTCTTATAGACACCAAAACTCAGATTTTGAGGACTCTCATGGTTATTTTCATCTTTCAAAATCATTTTCTGGGATGTGATGATATGTATAAATCTTCCACTACTAAAGTAAATGATGCAGAAAACTGAAGCACAGGACTTGAGTTGAAACAGGACAGCTGAACCAAGGCAAATAATGTCTTGTCCCAGTGGCATTTTCTGTTGGAGTGAAGTGAGGAAGAAAAAGATTTTTGCATTAGAAATATAAAAAACCTATGGTCTTCACTCATGAAGAGTGCTATAAGATATAAAAGACCAAAGACCCTGTGCCATACTGGAACAACATTTAGGTATAGGGCATTCTCATACAGAATCTCCTTATACCAGGTGGAATTGATTTATAAGGGGTGGGAGATATCCATTTCCTTAGACACAGGGAATATTCAGAATAATTTTGTTCTGGAATTTTTTAACCGATACATTAAAAAATGAAATCTAAAATGTGCAATCCAAAATGTCTGTGATTGAGAAGAAAATTGCACCATCAAATGCATCCATTTGTGGAAGTTCACCACAAAGACAGCCTAAAGAGGAGGTAAGGAGGTCTTTGAGTTGGTGTAAACCTCTGTAGTAATCTGTTCACAGAACAAAATCGTGCTGATGAAAATAGGTTTGTCAGTGTGCAAGTTTTGGTAAAAAAAATACATGAAACCAATTATGCAATTGTAAGCATTAGCCCACAGCTACTGGTGACAGTAAGTGTCACTAATTACCATCATCTAATAACTCAGTAAAGAAAGTGTATGTCACATCAATCTTCTTTATGCTAACTTTTGACACTTACCTGCTAAACCACAAAGAACATCAATAATTCTTTCTGATTTTTTACATAGAAAGCTCTTATACAGATTTATTTTCTAGAAAACAGAGAACAGGCTAATTAACTTCCTTGTAACCTCTGAAGCACAGAGCTATTTTTTAGTAAAAAAAAGTACACTTTTGCATCTAATATTGTGGAAGTATTTACACAAGGTAACTCACAGTCTCTTATCAGATTACTGAAGTGCATACTTCTAGTGTCTAGCCTCAGGCAAGTCTGAGTTGTGTTGTGTGGAAAAGTAATCAATACCAAATTTAAAAGGTATTTAATCAAATTTGAAATTAAGACATGTTTACAGGCCAGTTCCTCAGCAAGCACAAATGAAGGTATGAAAACTAACACAAGATGGCAACCAGACTCACTGCTAAGCCTTGGCACCTGGCATTAGAAATACTTAATACTACAATGCAATTATATTGAGCAATGCAGGTCACTGAAGTTATTGACACAGCATTATACTTAAAAAAATACCAAGAACAATCCTTTGTCTTATTAATCATCTGTCTTGCTAACATAATAAAGAGCTATAGTACAATATGTTTAAGTGCAGAAAAAGTAATTTAATCAACTTAATGAATTTTATTCACTAAATGGTACTGGATCTGTCAGTCTTATCACAGGTGTTTTTCATTGTTATTTTCCTGGTTGTTTTAATGTATGTGTTCTTCTGTGTGTACTGGATAGACACCAAATTCACTTGGTATTCCTAACACCAGTAGTCATGCCACATGCCATTTGGAAGTTAATTTTTTTTCTGAGTCTTGCAGAAACCTTCAGATTTCCTAATTAGCAAAAATTTTGGCCTATTTTAATCATGCTTATTTTCAGTAACCTCTGCTAGCTCATAGTAATTGTTTCTGATCATCAGTAATATAACAGGCCTACAGGATATCAGGGTTAGATCAGGTTCAGCATTACCATAGTTTTTTCTCAGGTGCAAGCAAATTCTGGAAGTCAATATTTTATCAAGTGTGACCACTGTACAATAACTGAGAATTCTAGCATATTGCTTTTCCCCTAAGTCATTTACAGGTCTTTACAATCTTACATACTCTTGACAGGTTAACATTTTACCCTTTATATTTCGAAGAACACTTCGTAGAGGTTTGTAGTTTCCTCTCAAATTTACTTTTAGGCATACCTTGGGGAAGACAGAGATTAAAAAAAAAAGTTTTCTTTTTTTTTTAACTGTTCTGGTTTTTACTGCATCTGTCAAATTTTATACTTTTCAGGATTCAAACACTCAGCAATGATCTCGCAGGAACAGTGTTAACATTGTGAACATTGTTAGAAGCGTGGACAGTGCATTTTCATCAGTTGGGTAGATTTTTCCAAAGAGCAGGGATGCTCTTCTGTTTCAGAGACAAAGCCTGTTCTCTTCTGCTACTTGCACCAAGAAAATAACAGTTGTTTATGTCCTATATGATACCAGTAGGTTAAAATTTAGTATGCTTCAGAAGATTTTCTCATTTTGTTTGTCATTGGTTTCCAAAATAAAACTCTCCAGCTTGACTGGTATGTTGTCATTGCACTTTGGGTTTTTTTACAAACTATGTACACATAAAATGGTCAGATTTAGGTTGGTTGCATAGATTCAAAATCAAAACGTTTCGAAAGTGTTTTCTCCAAAAGGGCATATTATATATTATTATGGGATATCATATAAACTAAGTGCTGGAACTACGTAATGTTGCATTTTGTCTAATGGTAGAGAATAATTAAGCTATAAAATGCAGGTTTAGATTATATTAAGTAGCATATTTTCCAGCTGATGCACAGGAAATCAGCTGTAAATGTCCTATTAGTATTAAGTGGAAGCTGTATTACTAAATCTGTTTGTGTCACTCTAAAGGTTTACCACTTAAGTTAGAAGTAGTTGGGAAATTCAGTGAGAAGGACTTTGTACCTATCTCTCCATATAGATGTCAGGGTTAAAAAACTCAGTATCTGACAATAATCATCACATTCAAGCATAATTTTTAACATCTTTTACATATGTGTCATGCTGTCAGATGTAACATAACTCAGCCTATCAATTTGAGGTAACAACTATAGACTGAGGCAACATACCGTCAACTACATAACAGAAATCCTAGAGCTAGCAGTTACAGGATCTAAATCTGCTTGTTCTCTTCATTTCTTTTGTAAGATAGATCTATGAAACCACACAGAGTGGATATATCAATTTCTGTTTGCCTGTTGCCCTGCCAGACATTTTCACAAATTTTGTAAAAATAGCATCTACGTAGAAAAGTGATCACGTAATTGCCCAGAACAGAACCAATTTACAAGTCTGTGCCAGAGACCTTGCACAAATCTTCAGGAGCCATTGTGCCTTTCATCTAAACCATCAAAAAATCTTCAGGCCTGCAGACAAGTCTCAACATTCAATCCAGAAATAAAATTCTAGGAACTCTTGCAATTGTTACTAAGAATAGCCTATCCATTTAACACCCCATTCAAGATCTAAGCACCAGGTATAGATGTATATGTATATGTATATGTATGTGTGTGTAAAGTGCAACAAGCATAGACAAAATAGCCAGCTGACAGACTGGTGGCACTGTAGTCATAGCTATATTGAACTCAATGGGCACAAATTTACCTTTCCTCAGTGACTAAAGTATTGGGTGTTGTTCAAGGGGAATATTTTAGGAATAATTGTCATATTTCCATTAAAATAAGTAATCCCAGAATAAAGTTCGGATGTAAAGCCTGTCATCTCGGTATTTACTTAAATCAGCAGATCCAGATTTTTATTCAACATTTTTAATGTGACTTTAAAAATTCAATATGAACTTTCTGTTAGAAAACGCTGCCTTATTAGTGTTGAAAATCTTTACAAAAAAAGACCATCTTAAGTGCAGTTGTTTTATCAAATATGTATTTAGAACTCCTAGACACTTGAAATATTCAGCTAAACATTTTCAAATTAAGAAAAAATCCTGTTTTCTCAATCCACATACATTTTTCATTTAGAACACCTAAGCTGAAAAACAAAGAAAAAAAGAGGCCAAAATATAAATTCTTGAAAACATATTATCAATTTTTTTGCATATTCACTGTGTCTACACTGTGAGATCAAAGAAAGACTTTGTCTGCAGTTGTTACATATGAGGAACCAGTTTAGGTGTAAATCACAGGTGTAAAACTTGCTTATTGACTGTAATGATCCTGCAATGACACCTTTCCTGCAATCTCAGTATCAACACAAGCTTGTTGCAGCACTCTGTCTCGACATCTACAAGTCTTCCAAGTTTTATTTCCAGTCTTTTAAACTAGAGAAGGGTAGATTTAGATTGGATGTTAGGAAGAAGTTCTTTACTGTGAGGGTAGGGGAACACTGGAACAGGTTGCCCAGAGAGGTGGTGGTGATCCATCCTGGAGACATTTAAAGTCAGGCTTGATGAGGCTCTGAGCAACCTGATCTTGGTGAGGACGTCCTTGCTTACTGCAGCGGGATTGGACTAGGACGACCTTTAGAGGTCCCTTCAAAACGACTGGCATTCTATGATTCTTTGATTCTAATGCAAAGTGGTCTAGCATTTGACATTTTAGCTTTATCTTATGTAATACAGCACATCTGTTGGTTCCATCATGCAATGTAAGGAATCTTCATTCACTGGTTTGCCACAGCTATACTAAATTCTTCAAATTGTTAGTGTTTGGAGCAGACTAGCCACATAAATAGAATCAATCTTTTCAGTCACATCAAGATTGACATCAATAATTATTAATACTGTAAAAAAGCACATACACTTAAGTTTTTTTATCTTTCTGCTTTTTTTTTTTTGCTGTTTCCTAAGATATTGG
Source organism: Todiramphus chloris collaris (assembly GCA_025345505.1). Classification (NCBI taxonomy): domain Eukaryota; kingdom Metazoa; phylum Chordata; class Aves; order Coraciiformes; family Alcedinidae; genus Todiramphus; species Todiramphus chloris. Next base: position 2,066,409 of record JANVCC010000035.1, read on the forward strand.
CTTGCAAAATTTTAAAACCATTCCAAACCAGCTGTGAATATTTGCATTGCCAAACAGAACATTCAGAAAATTATTACAACAGAAAAAAATTAATCCATTATAAGCTTGTGTGCATAAAACATGCAAATTCTTCTTTGTTACAGAATTACAGACTATGTCCCAAAGGAAAATACCAGTTCAGTGCTAGACCTGGAATGCACTTGAGTAAAGAAACATAAATTATGGGTGAGATAAGAAGATGCTGGGGGAGAGACCTGCTGTCTCTTTCATCTTGGCACTGAACACCACAGAAATGTCCTTGAAATCTATTGTGCAAAAACAGAAGCATGAAGTAAAAGGACAACGATGTTGAAGATGAACCACACTGAGTTGTCATTTTTTTTTGCACGTGTATGTGCATAGTTGTGGCCTCTGTCCAGGGAAAGAGCTGTTTATGGTATTATGTGTAAGCAAAAGTGCTGTGAGTCATGACACCATAGGCAAGGTCTTGTACAGACAGCAATGGAGCAGAAAAAGGAGCAGAACTTCCTGAGCTTTTATTCTGGCCCTTTTTCCTCATATACAACCTCTGAACTTTGATGGATATTATAGGAAAATACAATTGGTTTTCAGTGATGCTGCAGGCAACTCCTTTCTTCTACATGTGAAAGAAATTCATAGAGAATCATCTCAGATCATCCAGTTTTATGGAGTTTTCATACATACAGGCTATGATAAAATCATGAGATTTCAAAATAAAAATTAAGGGGAAATGGAAAAAGAAATAAATAAAATAAATATATATCAAACTAAAGCAAGTAAAAATCATGTAAGGAAATGCATATCTTTTATTATTCATGCCCTTAATTCTTCTGTTATCTTGAAGTGGGATATCAAAGAGATACTATACAACTACCTAACATAAGAAGCCAAATGTTTCTTACCACAACAGTCATACAAATGAAGCAGAGAAGTTATAATGCCTATAAAAAGTGTATTTGAAGGTCTGCTTTTAAAAATGAACTTTCTCTCAATCTACCTTTTACAAAGTACTATATAAAATGCATAAATCAAAAATTAAAACAGTCATGGACAGATGGCAGTACATACAACACTAATAGCAAGAATAAACAGCCAGAGCCCCCATTATGTGTTGCAAAGCAAATAAAAACACTATTCTTATATGGAGTGCGTTCAAAGTTCTGGTTTTTGTTTTTAAAAAGACTAAACAGGTCTGTAACAAATTCCTAGTACAGAAGCCTGCTTTTGGTCCACTTAGAAGCTGTTAGTTGTAAGGATGGAAGTCAACAGAAGCACAAGTAGATAAGTTTTTTTATTATTGTTGTCTTAAAATAATATTCTAGATTTGTAGGAAGAAGATGCACAAACTATATTTCAAATAATATTTTTATCTCTCTGTGGTTATTACATATTCTATCTAGAAAATTGGAGCTTGAAGTTGCTAGCACTCTACAGTGCTATGCAGTCTGCACAAGTCATTAAGTCTGAATGTCACCTTGCTAGCTTCCTGTTGTGTTGAGGAATAATGATCAGCTGTTTCCTATCACTACATCATTTGCTATTCAAATACCTTGATGTATTTTTCTGCAGTTTAGAAATTGCAGTAATGAAGAGACACCTGGAACTGACTAGGATTACCTGGCACTGACAATAAAAAAAAGTAAAAATCTCAATACCCCAAGGGACTGCTAGTGCAGGTCTCATATTCTTCCTCCCTGGATGTAGCCGTTCAGCACTCCTGGTGCTTCAGCACCTCCTGTGTCTTCCATGACACAGCTACTCTAAGCTTAATACCAGAACTGTAACCAAGTCCTTTCTCGTATACATTGATTAGTGATGCTTGTCAGAATCTTTGATGGATACACACTTGGAGAGAGATGAAAACATACGGCCAAAACAGAGATGGGGATTGGAATCACCTGCAAGTTAGCACTGCTTGGTTACGACCTGCTGAACACTAGACCATTGAAAACCCTGGTCTAACACATTGACTCATAGCACAGTATGCCCAGGGACGCTACTCTGCATTCCTTTTAACAGTCTTCACATATAGTTAATTATCAATTAAAAGGTGAAAAATATATGTATATATACTGTGGGATAAAGTTTTCAAATGGGACTATGTTCTGGGAAAACAAGCAATGATAATTTTATCCCTTTACAGACAAAAATGTATTTTATAGCATGTAAATATAGAAGACTTAAACCTGCTGATTAATATTGATGTTTACTTATGAAAATTCATAGTTTACATGGAGCATATATAAAGTAGGCACACATTTCTCAATTTGCTATCTTCCCTAAAATTCATCCTTTCTGGGTTCTGCATTGTGGGGAAATTTCAGGCTTCAGGATTTGGTGTACAGGAACCTCTTAGAAGTTTCATCCCCTGAAATATCTCCTACTGGAAAAGTGTGTCCTGTTATAAAGTGTACACAGTAATATTTCTCATTTCTTATGACAGCCTCTATTAATGTAGAGTTTGTCTCACCTCCTAATAATATGCTTGTTAGCCTATGAAAAAGTATTTTGCCATTTCCATCGTAGCATTTCAAGGATTTCCTACAGTCCAAGCTTTAAAAAATAAGATTTAGTTTCATGCTTCCATTGTAAAATTACTTAAGCAACTGAAGAAAATATTTATTCTTGAATAATCATTCTACTTACAAACTTGTCATACAGTCTTCTTTGTGAAGAATTATTTAGGCAAGCCAGGTACACAAACTGCCAGAAAAAATGTCATGTATCTTTTTAAAAACAAGTTGAAAAGTAAACACACTTCACCCTTTTTAAAGCTAAGGGAAGCTTACATTAAATGAGTAAATATGAAGCCTATAAAACTTTAGATTTGAAAACCAATGGGCAATATATGTTTCTGGACCCTATTCTGGGAGTTTAAATTTATGCACATTATTAAAAGCAATACTGCATACAGTAACACGAACAACAGTATTTTTCTTCCCAAAGCATATGTAATGTGTGACCATTGCTATAAATAATGCTACATTGCTGGTGATTTCTCACTCAAGAAAGCCTCCCCTGTGCAAGGCTTTCTGACAAAGATAGACTTTAAAATTGATAGCACACTGCAAAAATATTAGTTTGTATGTCGTACTTAGTGTTATGCCAGTTGTGAATCCGTTTTATTTTTGTGTGATTTTGTCAGCTGAGAAATGTTCTGGCTCAACAACACTAAAGACACAACGGGCCTACATTTATCTACATCATTGCGAGGCAGAGCACAAACCTTTCAGTTCTGTCCTCCTTCATGTATGCTTCATGCCACCTTTAGTGAAATGAATCTCAGCTGTAGAAGAACAACTCTCTGTGATGTGGCAAAAGATAAACCCGTCTCCAAGCTCTAACGTTAAAAACAACAGAAAAGGTATAACCACTCTTTTAATGTTGGAAACAGCCATTCACAAAGGTTTGTGGATTGAAGGAAATCTTTCTGCCAACAGCAAAGGAACATTCTGCTGAAGGAGATATTGGTCAGACTTCAGGTGGAAGCAACTATATAACATAACTGATAGTGTGCTCAGTTTGAGGGCTTTAAGGATTCTGACTTTCAGACAATTTGAAGTACCCACTATTCATGACTCCTGAGTATGTTTTAAAACCTCTGCGTACTTTGAAATGATCAGTTTCATAACTGCTTCCAGTAAAAACAAATTTTAAAAATTTAATAATCTTTAAAGCAAATTATACTTAATTTATTAAGTAAAATAGATATAAACAATTTTTTTTTTCTTTCAAGCAAGCAATCTTTTTAAATTTGTATCTATCTTATCTTTAGTGAGGGTTTATATCTGGTACTTTCTCTGTGAAGTTGTTTGGATCTGTGACAGCACCATTTTCTTAAGAATCTCACCCTTGACATTTTGTGAGTTGCCTATATTGAAGCTATTTTAAACTTAATTTGCATTAAGATTTCTGTTTATTTTCAACTTCCATGCCTTCAAGATTGTCCAAATAGCTCTTTATTCCATATGTATCAATTTTATCACAAATTGAGAGGAGCGTAGAAAGCTGTATCTACCCTATGTCTGCTCCCTGTTGCCATCAATACAACTTATTTCCGTACATTATTATGCATATCTCAGCTGTTTCTGTGCTCAATATCAGAGTGAGAACTAGACATAAAACCTTCCTCCCTACACACTTTTTCCCTCATAGAACATGTCTCACATGTCATGTATCCCTGATGAAAGATACAATGTGTTCTAACCAGTGTTTCATATCCAGCCTTCACATGTATAGCTATGAAAAGCTATAGCTCTCCCCAAAATATATGGACTGAGAATAGTATTTATATAATGTATTCAGCACTAGGTCTTTGCCACTAATTAAGTCTTGACAGGAAAAGAAAAAATAAAAATAATTTTAAAAAAAATTAAAGCACAAACCAAGATACTTTCTAGGTTAGCTAACCATTTTCTTTTCCAGAAATTTCAGCAAAATCACTTATGGGGGTATTTTAATTAGCTTTATACATGAAAACGATGTGTCAGAGACTTTTTCAACTTTCCTTCTTTTCTCCTTTTTCACCCCTCCAATAATGAGAAAGACTCACTCTGATATCAAAGACATAGACTAATTCAGAGCAGCAGTTCAAAACCACATTAATACAGCTGCCAGGGTGTCAGTCTGTGATTCTCAACCTATGGCTCACAGGCAGTACCTTGCCCGCAGGACCCTCCCAGGTTGCTTGTACCTTCTGCTTTCCATAACTATGTCATCTCATAGGGTAACTAGAAAAACAATGTATGATGTTCTCACAGCATCGTATTAGAGTGGAAAAGCTGGACATCACTGCTTGGAGTATCAGGGTTCATTCAAGGTACTAAAGCAGCAAAACCTGGATAATGTTAATTCATTATTTTTCCATCACCCAGTAAATCTTGCAGTAGCAAGTTAAGAGGTATTACTGAAACATTCATTTTAACATGTCTTGGAGACGATACTGATGTCTGGCATTGTTGCTATCACAGCTGAACACTTTGTTGCTACCAAAATTAGAAATCAAATAATCAAATCTCAATTGATTCCTGTACATGTCTATTTCCAGCAATTTGTATTGCATTAGATATGCATTAAAATTCTCCACAAGCATTATCAATTGCTGAAGTTAGTTAAATACTAAGCTTTTCCTCATTATAATGCCATTAAGGATGAAAGTGTCCCTTGATGTGATTAATGGACTCATGCAGAAATTTGTGCTAAGCACTGATCCATTTCTGGTACTTGCACTTTTTGGTGGCATTTACCTTCTTGTATCTTTCTGGGATCCTTGCCTAAAGAGTCAAAATTACTTCACATGGTCTCAGTATCTTGTAAGCTCTGCAGCAGGGAGAATCAGGTACTGGACTGCCTGGCACTTTGTTGAAAGCTTTTGTTAGATTTTATTAAGCAAAGTTATCCCACTGATATGACGGCAAATCTACTGATTTGTTTTGTGCCCATGGGAGGAAACTCTTCAATTAGGAGGAAGAAAGTGCTGCTTTGCCTTGATTAACTGAGATCAAAGTGATTGTGCTGCTGCCAAAACCGAGCCAATGGCCATGGTGACATGCCTCAAAGCACTATACAATGAAGGTCATTGTAACATTGTTTCTCTTTCAATATTCAACTTTTCTTTTAAATCACCTCTGAATTACTTATTTCTTCATTATGCAGGGGGGTTTCCAAGTTGGTTTTTAGCCTGCCATTACTTCAAGACTGATTTTTGTAAGGTTTTTTTTTTTTTTTCTCGTGGGTACTATTTTCCTCCTGCACTTGAAAGAGGTCTGCTGTGGCATGAAAAATAGACTCCAAAACGTACATTCCACATTGACAGGAAGACATAGGTGGTGTTTCAAAAAACTCTGGTGAAGTTTTACTGGCTGTAGTAGGAGTAATATGGACACTTTACCCTTTAGAAAATCGTGCAACATTTGTGACTGCCGTTGCAAGTATGACCCTTTACTGTCACGATAGTAGGGATGGGTCAGTCATGTTTGGGATGCTCCCCAGGGTCTGTAGGTACACAGGTGTGGTTGCTGAAAGGAGTCACTATCAGAAACAATGCTCCAGTTACTGAGGTACTCTTTCTTTATCCAGCAGAGTTTACGGACTCACAGCCTACTGCCTCCCACTCAGATGTGGCTGCTTTCAATTGTTACTGCTTATCATAGAATCATAGAATAGTTTTGTCTGGAAGAGACCTTCAAGATCATCAAGTCCAACCTTATTTCTAGCCCTATCAAAAACCACTAAACCATGTCCTGAAGCACAACATATAACCACCTCTTAAACACTTCCAGGGATGGTGACTCCACCACCTCCCTGGGCAGGCCATTCCAATGCCTAACAACCCTTTCTATAAAGAAATGCTTCCTAATATCCAGCCTGAACCTCCCCTGGTTCAACTTCAGGCCATTTCCTCTTGTTCTGTCACTTACATTTATTCATGTCACAGTTTAGGGTCAGGGAAGCCCACTAGACCTATAACAGACACTGTTTGTTAACCCCTCTTCCTCCTCAAATGGGAAGAGAAAGGGAATAAGGGAGAGAGACTTAGAGATTAAAAAGGAAACTAGAGCAGCTTTAATGAAAATTAAAATAATAATAATGGGATATATACAAATATACACCAAACCAGTATCGAACCCAACCTCGCTGGTGGTAATTACGTCACTGACAACACTGATGCTGTGGAGCAGGCACCAGGAAAGTCCCAGACTGGACCTAGAAGCAGCCGGGAGCTGTGTTCAGGAGCTGGATTCTGGTACCAGGTTCAGGAACACACATATCAGGATCAAAGGCAGAATGGACAGAGTCCTCCTTAGATGCTCTGAGGAAGAAGTCGGAAGAGGACCTGAGACAAGGCAAGCAAAGCTGTCAAAGCAGTCCAAGAGGGCAAAGAGAGGGACGAGCCCCTCATGTCCCTCAGCTTTACACCAAGAATGATGTATCTGAGATGGAATTGGTCAGTTTGGGGTCACCTGTCCTGTCCACTCCTCCCTGCAGGTGTGGCCTTTTACTTTCTGTACAACCCAATGTGGTACAGAAGATCGAGCAGTGGCCTTGGTCTGCACACCAATTCCTGGCACTGACTCTAAACATGGGGTGTTATCACTGCTGGAAGCAGAAGCTGCCTGTGAAAACATGCTGCTAACTTCAGACAGTGCAGTTAGTTAGAAGAACTGGGATGAAAAGTAAAATCACTGAACTGAATTAATTATTTTCCAACTCAATCCAGGGAAATTCAGTATGTGAAGAAATCTGAGTTTTTAGATTATTAGAAGGGTCTTCAAATGGATTTGTGAAAGGAAGCACAAAGAAATTGTTGTGGGAATGGACTTACAAGTCAACTTTCATGTGCTACTTCTGTTTTTCAAAAAGGGTTTTCTTTTGTTAATACACTGAAGATCCATGACTGATCCTCATTCTCCTTCAAAGTAGGCTTTAAAGTTTCCCAGTATTAGCAATAAGAAAAGCTCTATATCAGTTAGTAAAGAACTCAAAGGTAACAATGGTAATCATAGCAGTTTAATCAATATTGAGGTTATTAATATTTTGCCTTTGTATCAAATCTGCTAAGCAGTCTGAAATAACACAGACCTTAGGGGTATTTTTTTCATCTTGCAGTGTGTAAAGCTTGCTGAAATGTGGCATCTTTTATCAGGGAGACCTCACATTTCCTAAAGGCAAAATTAAGTAAGTCAGATGAAAATCATCTTGAAACAACTTGATGCCCTGTGGATTTGAAATTATTGCTGAAGTGCAGGTCCTATCTATGACCAGAACAAGAAGTTAAAAGTTGGTCATTTTGGCAATATTCAGGGCTTCCACTTGTCCAGATGCTGCCTGAAAGTCAAAGAAAATCTGTATGAAAATAATAGAAAATCTGAAAAATAACAAAACTTCCATCTTTTTCCCCATGTACTTCAGTGACTTTCTTCCCTCTTCCACACCAAGAAATTGAGTTATGAAAACTGATGCTGCTTTTCCTGTGTCTCAACTACATTTTAGGAACAGTTTTACTGTGCAATCCACTTTAAGACTCTTATAGTACTGTGCTATCACCCAAGTTGTTTATTACAGCTTTCAGTTTTCTCAGACAGTGAATTTTTTAAGAACAAACAAAGAAAAAAAATCTGTTGAAGATTACTTATGACCAGATGGATTTTTTTTTTCAGATTTTCAAACTTACCTTTTCTTTTGAAGTATTCTGAAAAAACGATTCTACAAAACACTTCCACCTGCCATCCCTTTGAGGCATCCTGCCTAATGTAGTATGCATTTCAGGAGCTCTCTGGCTCCAAGCCTCTTCTGGGCTAGGTATACATACCAGAGCAAAGCAAATGTCACCTATTTTGGGACTTCAAATGTGTGCAAACAAAATCTTTGCCCAACTGTCTGGTAAGGAAAGCTCAAGTTTAACAGTTTTAATCATTCAGTAAGTAAATGTTTGAATGAAGATTAATGATTCTGTATAGAGTTGAAACAGTAAATGCAAACACTAATAATTTGCTTAATTTCTTGCTATGCTGAAGATTTAATAAAAGTATACAAAGTTTCAAATTAATTTCTTTACAGAATCAATGTTTAAAACTTTCTGTATTTTCCCCCTTATCCAAGGAGTTGTACACTGTGACAAGAAAGCCTGGGTTGGCAGTGTGCCCTGCTTGAGAAGTGTCACAGATGCCTGGCTGTCAGTCTTACATTTTCAGGCGACCACAGTGCAGTTCAGCCCATGGGACCACATCTGTCTGAGCTTTGGACCACATACTGAAAAGAATCCCCTTGCTTAAACTGAGGTTTTGTGAAACTCCAAAATAGCCAGTGTAAAGCTACATGCCTTACTCGAATCCCTGTCACAAGCCCACCAGAGATCTCTTTATATCTTCCCCTCTTCCAGCTCTCCTCCTTAGAATAAGTAAGATGGGTGATGACAGTATCAGACAGGGCATGATCACTATGGATTCAGTGGTATTTCCATAAGCAGGAAGAAGAATTTTTACCCACAGTCAGAACTTGTAGTTGATGATTTTAAAGGTCTTTTCCAATGTAGGCAATTCTGTGAAATTTTAACTTCTAGAAATTAATGATTCTCATATTGAGCTACGCATGGAATGAAGCCTTCCTGCTTACTGCTGACCACTGCGAGAGAAAGAGAGCAAGAGAAAGGACAGGGTAGAGAGGTGGAGGAGCCACAGAAAATGGATGGAAATTTTGTTAAGTAACCAAGTTTAGGATTACAGTTGGATTAAAGTTGACTTTCCACTCTATTCTCCAAGAAGAAAAGGGAAGACAATAAAATATGGAATACTTCAGAATGAAGGAACTTGTCTGCTTACTGGTTAGTACCAATAGGTTTGGACCTGAGAGCATAAATAACACTGATACCAAGAACAACAATAGCTTGTGATACAACATCATGAATAATCTTCAGACACATGGCTTGAACACACGTCGTGGTCCATTCAAAAAACTGGTGGAGCCAGGCAGCATCCTTTGCTTCAGTACAGCTGAGTGAAAAATTCTTCAAAAACTTTTTCTTTAGAAGCAAAAAATGTTCTTTAGAAAACAGTGAAGTGTTTTCTGAATCTGCATTTTTTTGGCTTATCTGGTTGATTTAGTAAAAAAATCCTTTATGTAAAAATAAATCAGAACTTTTAATTCCCATTTCAAGCTATGCTTGAGTTTGCCATTTATTTCTCTTACAAATAGTTTAGATAAAAAGATTTATTTTCTTTCTTTTTCTTTTTATTTTTTTTGTTTTTTTATATTTCAAAGTTTTTTTGGTTTTTTTTTTTTTCTTTGAGGGAGAAATAAATATAAACTGGGAAACAGACCAGAATTTTGTATCTGTTACTCAGCTTTTACTGTTGCCATTTAAAAAGGATAATGTGTGTCTCAGAAGAAAAGATGAGGGTCAAAATACTTTTAATAATTATTCTAAAAACAAGTTCAGACAAATTTTTTATTATATTTTTATTATAAACAAAGTGTCCGTGAACATACACAATGGAATACGTTACCATTATGAAAGAAAATCCCTGATGTTTCCCCGATTAAGCTATTAATGGAGAAAGTTAATCTCTGCTTTCCAACAGGGAAAGCCCATCAGGCTGTAATCTCTTCTCCATGTAGCAGAGGCAACAAAAGGTGATCAGGTAAAGAATCCAGCAACAAAACAGGAAAAAGCAGCTTATACTACTAATATTATATATATAATTGTTCATAAGTTTTGCAGCCACAATAATGGGACTGAGAAAAAAAATCAGCAAATAAATTTAAATTAATAAGTATTAACTTTAATGCATTCACAAAAATAAAGCTCTCTTGCTTTCCCACATCACTTACACTATCTTAGAGTCAAATCACATATCATGTAGAAATACGTTAACATTTCAGGGCTAGTAAAAAGAAACACAGCATGTGCTCATCACAACATTTGGAGAGAAGTACAGAGAAGAAAGAAACAGGGGTAGTTACCATTGTAATAGGTATTAAGTATTATTACTACTAAGGAGAGAATTTGAGGCTATCAGCTTTTAATTGGCTTGATCCTAAATTCACTGAAGTAAATGAAAATCTTTCCACCTATTTCAGTGGGGTTTAGAGTAGTTTCCAGTATCTTACAGACAAGATGAAGCTGCTAAAACAGTTATTGCTTTATTGCTCCTAGAAAGAGTCTTCTGTACAACCTCTAGAGGCACTTAACATTTCTTAAGTTTGAAAGTTATTGCTGAAGAAACAAATACTTGCTAAATGTACCACCTCATAATACAGTTATTGAATATCAGACAAGAACTGAAGTATTTGTAAAAAAGAAGCAGGAAAGCATCAAGGACATCTTTCCATTCTAATTACTGAAATAATTGTCATTACAATATTTATATTGTGTTAGGTACATAAATTGTGTTCAAGGATGCATTATTTAAAAAGACATTCTACACAAAAATATAATGAGTTATAAACACAAAATTTTCTTATTAATATTAAACCCCTATTCATGAATAAAGAGGTTTTTACTATATGCTCTGTGTAGATATTGCACAGACAAGCTGCAAAGCGATGTAGCAAGCACCTCTCTAGCCTTCAAATAAGCTCCACATTTCAAAGTAATTGTGTCTGAGAATCAGTTCTCCTTTGAGAGAGATTTTCTCCATCACTGTTTTGAAGGCATGTGTTACTTAAATGTTGCAAAAGGGAGACATATGGAAAAGAGAGATGAGGAAGTACTAGGAATAATATCAGTAGTAAAATAGAGAAAATAACAGCACAATCTTAGCTGTAATACTCTCATTCTTGTTTTAATAAGGAATTTGTTCAATATGTATATACACATAATATTTCATTAAGTCTTTACCATCTGTCATTTTGCACATGTAAAATCATGCTCAGTTCTTGAAACAACAGCTGCATATAAATCTGCTGGGTTTGATAAAAAACAAAAAACAAACCCACCAAGAATCAGTAGCTGTTCAAAATAACATTTGAGTGGAAAAATAAAAGTGAATACCTAGACATAAATGAAGTAAATTAATTTCTTGGAGCTCTGCAAAGCACCTGGCAGCAACATCCCAAATTCAAGATCTTCTTCCTAGAGCTTTTTCCCATCCCTGCCCCCCCCCCCCCCCCCCCCCATATTAGAACAGAAGGAAACTTTAACATTCACTCAGCTACAACCTCCTTTTAAACCTTTCCTCTCAGCCACAAGGTTTTCCTGACATTTATTTGTAAAGTTCTTTATCATGCAAGACAAAGCACAGAAACTTCAGTAGAGGCCAATGTCATTTCAGCTGATGAATCCATTATTTCAGGGCTCTGGAGCTTTCAAATGGTGACAAAGCCATGATGCAGAGAATAATTTAAAATTGAAAAATGTTCACATGCAAAAAATGAGTGAGATCGGCACCTGAAAATCTAATAAATCTGTTGTGCAAAAAGTCTAAATATTTAAAGGCATAGGGTAGAAGTACTCAGGACATAAAGCAGAGATACAGTGTGTACAGATACACATAATGACATGTCTGGCATAAAATCTAACTAAAGGTCACTTTTCTAATACAGACTTGCTTTCTTTTTTTATGTCTGCTGAGACACTCAAAGGAAAACCTGCACAGAAGTGTCTGAATGGAGCATCTATATAGTTTGTGGGAACTAAGAAAAAGACTGGTACAATCAGACTCTTAAATCAGTATGGCAAAGACCTTTTCCCTAACTTTGAAAAGAAGACATTCACCAATGTGAAACTTTCATTTTTATGTTTATATATGATTCAATGGAAATTTTTGCTTTATCTTTACCCTTGATTATGCCTCTGTTTCAGGCAATATCTCACTGTCTCACATTACAATAATTAAAGATTTAATTCCATATGCCTACCCTGTCTTTTTTCCTTGCCTCTTAAGCTCACACACATACAATCTATATGAAAGGGTCAATAAAAAAGGCACCATCAATTGCTGTGTCATGTCTCAAGCACAGGAGAACAAGCTGAAGGTAATGCTGTGTTTTCTGACACAAGAATTAATGTAATCTCTCTCAACTGCTGGATAGTTAATGAATTTCATGGGATGAATTGCATTCCAGTGTATATAGTGTCTGTTTATGTCCAAGATGAATCTTCTACTGTAGCACCTCAGCTTTTCAACACAGGAGAGGAGACAAAATGAAGAGAGGCTACCTCCTTGCTTTCTCAAGATTGAAAGGCAAGATATTAGAAGTAGAACCATGAAAAATGTCGACAGAGCTAGGAGCAAGAAAAACATCTGAAAGTGAATGGTTATACAGGAATGCATGACAGCGACTGACTCCATTATATACATGAAACCTGAGAACTTTCTTATGTCTGAAATATTTAGAAATTTTTTTATTCTGTTGTCTGACAAGCAGTTATTTGAAAGAAAAAGAAAAAATATTCAGAATATGAATGACAGAGAAGAAAGAATCCTGGCAATATCTTGTGCAAAGAAAAGATTAGTCCCGAGGCCTAGTTTTGCTAATTGTCTAAACCAGTTATTACTTTTTCTATGTAAGAAATCTCTCCTATTTCACCTTTCTCTCCTAAACTTTTAAGAGCAAATACAAAATTACGGCTTTTTTTCTCTCACAGCCATACCAGGAATTAAATTTGGTCAGCAAAATTGAGAACTCATAAGCACAGATGAAGATCTTACTAATCAGAGATCGTAGGATTATTTGGTTGGAAGAGACCTTGCTGATCAAGTACAACCTTGCATTGCCATGCCACCACTAAACCATGTCCCTCAGCACCACATCTACCACGTGTCCACCACATGTCTTTTAAATAGCCACAAGGATGGTGACTTCACCGCTTCCCTGGACTGTCTGTTTCTGCGCACTACAGCCCTTTTGGTGAAGAAATTTTTCCTAATATCCCACCTAAACCTCCCCTGGTGCAACTTTAGGTCATTTTCTCTTTTTCTACCACTTCTTACTTGAGAGAAGAGAATGACACCCACCTCGCTACAACCTCCTTTCAGATAATTGTAGAGAGCAAGGTGGTCTCCCTTCAACCTCCTTTTCTCCAGGTTAAACAACCCCAGTTCCATCAGCCACTGCTCATAAAACTTTGTGTTCTAGACCATTCACAGGTTTTGTTGCTGTTCTTTGGCCATGGTCCAGCACCTCAATGTCCTTCTTGGAGTGAGGAGCCCAAAACTGAACACAGTATTCTAGATGCAGCCTCACCAGTGTTGAAGTACAGAGGCACAATCACTTTCCTAGTCCTGCTGGACACAGTATTTCTGATACAAGCCAGTATAGGGCTGGCCTTCTTGGCCACCTGGGCACACAGCTGGCTCATATTTCAACTGGCTGTCAACCAACACCCCCAGGTCCTTTTCTGATGGGCAACTTTCCAGCCACTCTTCCCGAAGAATGTAGCATGGCATGGTGTGATTGTGACCCAAATGCAGGACTCAGCACTTGGTTTTGTTGAAGCGCATACTGTTGGCCTTGGCCCAACAATCCACCCTGTCCAGATCCCTCCTTAGAGCCTCCCTACCTTCAAGCAGATACAACAGCCCTGATCAACTTGGTGCCATCTGCAAACTTACTGAGAGTGCCCTCAATCCCCTCATCTCAGCTTCTGTGGTTTCTAGCCCATCAACATCCCTTGTGTCTGCTATCACATGACATGCCATCCCTTACCACCACTAGGACAGCAGATCAAAAGTCATCACTGGCACACTGTCCCACAAACGTTGATGTGCCTTCCCCGAGTTTGTCTCTTGTGAGCTTAGTTTTATCCCTTTCCCCCTTCAAATCTAGTTTAAAGCTCTTTTGATGAGCACTGCCAATGCCCATGCAAAAATCCTTGGGTTGTTGGACGAGACGACCTTTAGAGGTCCCTTCTTACCCAAGGCACTCTATGATTCTATAAAAAATTCTTTACCTCTTTGAGAGAGGTGTACCCCGTCTGTTGCCAGCAGGCCTGATGTTGTGTAAAGTGACCCTTGATCAAAAACCTCAAAGTCCTGCTGGTGACACCAGGCTTGGACCCAGGTACTGATCTGCTGGGTCTTCCTGTTCTTTCATTGTTCCCTGCAACTAGAAGGACAGAGGAGAATACTGCTCCTGAACCCTTGACCAGTTGTGCGAAGGCCCTGAAAACTCTCTTGATTGTGCTCAGATTTCTTGTTAAGACTTTGTTGCTGTCTATCTGAAAAATCAATAATGGTTAGGAAACTGACGGCTGTACCAGGCCACAGGTATGCCACAGGCCCCAGGGAAGCAGCAGACTTCCCTAACAATTGTATCTGGTCTGCATATCAGAACTTCTGTTGCCTTCAAAAGGGAGTCGCCTATAATAATCATAGAATCATAGAATTGTCAGTGTTGGAAGGGATCTTAAAGACCATCCAGTTCCAACCCCCCGGCCATGGGCAGGGACACCTCCCACTAGAGCAGGTTGCTCAGAGCCCTATCCAGCCTGGGCTTAAACACTTCCAAGGATGGGGCTTCCACCACCTCTCTGGGCAACCTGTTCCAGTGTCTCACCACCCTCATGGTGAAGAAATTCTTCCTAATACCTAACCTGAATCGACTATCTCTAGCTTTAATCCAGTCCCTCCAGTCCTATCACTGCCCCACAGCCTAAAAAGTCCCTCCCCAGCTTTCTTGTAGCCCCCTTCAGATACTGGAAGGCCACAATAAGGTCTCCCCAGAGCCTTCTCTTTTCCAGGCTGAACAACCCCAAGTCTCTCAGTCTGTCCCCATAGGAGAGGTGCTCCAGCCCTCTGATCATCCTCGTGGCCCTTCTCTGGACACGTTCCAGCACATCCATATCCTTCCTGTAATACGGACTCCAGAACTGGACACAGTGCTCCAGGTGGGGTCTGACAAGAGTGGAGTAGACGGGGACCTCCCTTGACCTGCTGGCCACGCTTCTCTTGATGCAGCCCAGGATATGATTGGCCCTCTGGGCTGCGAGAGCAACTGATGGCTCATGTTGAGCTTCTCATCCACCAGTACTCCCAGGTCCTTTTCTTCCCAGCTACTCTCAAGCCAGTCACTGCCCAGCTTATATTGGTGCTTGGGATTGCCCTGACCCAGATGGAGGACCTTGCATTTGGCCTTGTTGAACATCATGAGGTTGGCATGGGCCCACTCTCCATCCTGTCAAGGTCCCTCTGGATGGATCCCTTCCCTCCAGCGTCTCAGCCGCCCCACACAGCTTGGTGTCATCGGCAAACTTGCAGAGGGTGCACTCAGTGCCACTGTCCATGGCGCTGACAAAGGTGTTAAACAAGATTGGTCCCAGTACTGATCCTTGAGGGACTCCACTTGTCACTGGTCTCCACTTGGATACCGACCCATTGACAATCACTCTTTGTCAGCGGCCGTCAAGCCAGTTCTTTATCCACTGAATTGTCCACCCATCAAACCCCTGTTTCACCAGCTTGGAGACCAGAATGTCATGCGGGACAGTGTAGAAAGCTTTGCTCAAGTCCAGGTAAATGACGTTGGTTGCTCTTACCCCATCTATTGATATTGTGACCACCTCCTAGAATGCCACCAGGTTAGTCAGGCATGATTTGCCCATGGTGAAGCCATGTTGGTTACAGCCAATCACTTTGTCATTATTCATCTGCCTCAGTGTTGCCTCCAGGAGGATCCGCTCCATGATCTTACCAGGCACAAAAGTGAGGCTGACTGGCCTATAGTTCCTGGGTTTATCCACCTTTCCCTTTTTGAATATGGGGGTTATATTTCCCCTTTTCCAGTCAGTGGGGACTTCACTGGACTGCCATGACTTTTGGAATATAACAGATAGAGGTTTAGCAACCTCATCCGCCATTTCTCTCAGCACCCAGGGGTGTATCTCATCTGGTCCCATGGATTTGTGCACTTTCAGGTTCTTCAGATGGTCACAAACCTGATCTTCACTTGCAATGGGCAGTTCTTGCATCCAACGCCTGCCATCAACTTCTGTGACTCTGGCGGTGTGGCTGGAGCCCTTGCCAATGAAGACTGAGGAAAAGAATTCATTGAGAACCTCAGCCTTCTCTGCATCACTTGCTACCAGTTCTCCAGTTTCTTTTCTGAGCGGGCCCACACCTTCCCTAGTCTTTTTCTTTCCATTCATATACCTATAAAACTTTTTGGCATTACCCCTAATCTCCCTGGATAGATTTAATTCCAACTGATCTTTAGCTCTCCTGACCAGGTCTCTTGCTGCTTGGGAAGCTTCCTTGTATGCCCCCCATTCTAGTTGTCCTTCTTTACACTCCTTGTAGAGCTTCTTTTTGCATGACAGCATGTCCAGGAGTTCCTTGTTCATCCAGGCACGTCTCCTAGCATTCTGTCCTGCCTTTCTCTTTGCCAGTATAGTTTGCTCCTGGGCACTGAGAAGGTGATCCTTGAATATTGACCAGCTGTCCTGGTCCCCCCTACCCTCTAGGGCTTTGTCACTATGACCTATGATAAATACCCATGGGGATTTTTTGATTTGTGGAAGTAGTCTACATGTTCTGTTTGTTTTGGTTTCTGTATCTTACAAGGGAAATATATTCATTTTTCATGGTCTACTTGCAACTTCCTGAAGACTTTAAGTGTTCTTCTGGTAGAGTTTGAAGAATACCATTCTGTAAGTCTTCTCCTCTTCTCCATGCATATTTCAGTCTTGAAGGGAACAATGCAGTTAAATTATCTGCCAAATGTGTAAGCAAAGTAGTTTAAATATGTTACAATAGTGATTTATTGAAGATGTCAGTAAGGATAGACTACTGGCTCATCAGGAAACTTCCCTCCTCAGCTCTTGATCAAACTCTTCCAATTACCACAAGAACATCTCAAGAACTTCTGTAGTCACAAAACATTTCTAAACATTTGGGTCATTCAGCAGCTTTAAATTAAGCATATGCCATTATGAGCATATAGGCTACACTATAGGCTCCAGAAGGAGCCTAATATTGTTTTTTAAAATATTTTAACATTAAAAGGTTATAAACATGTAAGGTAGGGAATCAATAAAGTATTATTTAATGTTTTTGAAGGACCACACTATTATTCTTTCCTATCACTGACTTGTCACTATCTGGGGAGATTACTGAATGTTCTACCCACTGTTTATGGATATCTTTGAGTGCCTTAAATGGGCATTAGCCTGCTGAGAGCCCTGGAACAGCTTTACAGAAAAGTAATTTTTCTTCAACAAAGATGTAAGCTATCCAACATTGGTCACATCAATTGGTGTATCAGATACTGTCATTCAGTACTTTCAGCTCCTGAGATTTGAACCTACTTGATCTGATGGGGCAGACAAGAGCATACTCTGAGAAAGATTTTATTCTCCAATCTGCAACAGCTTGAAATGCTTTTAACTTAGTAAACATTTCTATGGGCAGGACCAATTTATAATTTTTTTCATTTTGCTTTGAACACTGTTATGTGATACTTAAAGAAATCAAATAAGACAGTGTCCCAAGGGCATTTATGTTGGCATTGTCACACTGAGTCATCAGGTCTTGTTGGATTTTTGGATGCTCTCAGAAAAAAAATCCTCAGGTTTATAATGACAGATGGTTTGGTTAACAACTCTAATGGTATCATAGTCCTGGCAACTGGTACTCCAGAGTACACTGCATGCAGCAGTGTTGTGTGAGTGTCCTGGTTTTGCTGGGACAGAATCATAGGGCAGCCATGGTCTGCAGGCCATTAGGAGTTTGGAGTCAGAAAGGGCAGCTGGTCCAAGCTGTCTCACATGTGTATCCCAGACCATAAACTTCAAGCTCTGTATCAAGGGAGAAGTTTGGTGAGGATGGGGGGAGGGCCCCCTCCCCCTTCCAGCATTTTTGTTCAGCCTTCCAAAGACAACCCCTCAGAGTATGTCCTTTACTTGATACCAAGACAGAATCAGTAACTTGGATAATACAAAAAAAAAAAACCAAAAAACCCAAACCAGATTAAATAACATTGTCTAAAAGAAGCTATTTCTCTTCTACCCACTACCATCTGTTAATGACATTCAATTCATTTTATAATCCGGTGCATTGATAAAGTAATTGAGGTCAGGTTTTTTATGCCAGTCTCCTTTACCTTTGCTTCTGGAATATAAAAAAAAGCGAACCCTACTCTGATCAATACGGTATGCTTCTTTAGGTATCTACTGCCTCCTTTCCTCATGATGGCTCTCTGCAAAATGTCCACTTTGAAGAGATGGAGTCGGTTATTTAAGAAGTATTTTCTTCTAAACCAGATTTTATATTGCATCTAAAAAACACTGCCAGTTTCTTTTAATCACACATTTCCTAGTCTTGGACAAACTTTACCTAAGTTACACACCAGGACTAAAAAAGTAATAAAAAGTGTAATTGCACTCATTCACATCTCAGGTTTTCTTTATATTCATCAATGCCGCACTGAGAAACTATTGCCATGCAAGATAAAAAGAAAACTTAATCAGATATGAAGCTGGCTGCTATTTTCTGCACTGTCGCTGTCCTCAAGTGATGTGTCTGAAGAAGGAATGGTTACAAAATAATAATTCCTGCGGCTGAAAGTGTTTAAAGTTCAAAATACACATATTGCACCACCACAGGAAGAAATAGTCATCTCTGTTCATTGCCTTTCATTTTTCCACCAAAAAGTTAACATCTAAAGATGAGATAAAGAAAAGTTTCCTACAGTAAGATTCACTTGAGACATTTATTAAGATGTAACTGGAATCTAGATCTACCATTGTTCATACGAAACACAGGGAAATATCTTGGAAATGGAGTCCATACTTCATTTGTTCAAATGATTTAGACTTTCTTACCTGTTTTTTTCAATATATCTACATTAGCATAGGATTGTCTCATTTTTTTTCAGAAGAGATAAGCCTCTAAATGCTCTCTAACAAGAAGCTACACCTAACTAAGGGCCCAGCACTTCATATTTCTCATTTAGTAGGTTCACTGGGACTGAACACATAACACATAGGTGCCTCGCCCACCTAAACCGGGTGCTCTCAGATCCCTTCCCCTTTTTCAAGCCTCGTTGCAGGACCCTCCACTTCCCCCCCTCCAAACAGCTTTGTCTTCTTCCTTTGCCCTTCAGGGTACATAAATCACTGAGCTGAACTCTGAAATACCATTTTAAATTACAGGAAAGCATTTACAACAGATGAAATGGAGAGAGATAAGGGTTCTATCTGAAATGAGATGCTGGTTAATCTAATCTGTTGCTCACCTAAAAGGAGCTGCATATCTTGGTGAAAGAAATGCCAGCTTCTGCAGGTATTGCTTTCATTCAATCATACTCAAGAAACAGGAAACAGCATATTTACAACTCATTTCTTCATGCAGGAGAGCATAATGTAAAATATGCAAAGAGATGGCCTAAATTACTTGTTACTAAGATGCAACTCAAAAAAGTATTTGCTAGTTTTATTTCTAAAGCTAGTCTGCCAAACCCTATCTGTCTGATAGTATGCTGATTGTCCTCCTTGTTTTCAGCTGTTAAATGACATTAGTAGAAGCTAAATGATGCATTGAGGGCTTTCATAATATTATGCCTGAAATTGCTGTCATGGTTATAGGAATGCACTTGATGGTAAACAACAGAGGGGTTAGCTCAAGGGGTTGTCACTGTAGTCTGTCTGGATGAAAAGGTCTGTTGTTCCTCATCCTTCCTACTCTCTGAACAGTACTGAGCTGTAAGTACTGAGCTGTTAGTACTGAGTTATAAGTACATATAAGTTATATATAAGTACTTATAAGTATATATATAAAGATTTTAAAGAAAGGACTATAAATACACCTACCGCAGTCTCTTTCAATTTTATTATTTAATCTAGGAATATTTTTCCCCCCTGAAAAACTATTAGCTTTAATAAATCTTTCATGTTTGAGAAAATGTAATTTTTCTGTCTTAAAAGTAAAATAAACAAGGAAGGAAGGATACACAGATGTTTTTGAAATTCATTTGTTATTTCATGAACTAGGGTTCATGAAAGGGCTCTGAAAACTCTGGATTCTCTTTTCTCAAAAATAACTGTCGCATCCTTACAGTGCCACAAAATATTTTTTTCTTGCACACTGAAAAATGAGGAAAATTCTTCTGTAGCGAAAAGCCAGAATTTAAATCCAGATATTGGCAGGTGAAAAGATGGGGACTTTTTCTTTCATTTTTGTTAGTTTTGGCAAAGAAATTAAATTACTATCTGAGAAGGAGAACAGTGTGTATGGCACCTTTCACACTTATCAAAGCCATGAACATAGTGGCTGAAGAGAGTCACTTTTGTCTTCATAAAACATCTGACTTCTCTGACAGAGATCATGACAGGTTAGTGGCTGGAATGAGAATTTAAAAAAACCCCAAAACTGTTACACATGTTGTTTTAGACTTTTGTTTTGTAACATTCAACACTAAGGAATGTCTTCCTTTTGTTGTACACAGATGGCAGATGGTTTCTCAGAAGAGTTTTTTCCTGACTAAATATCTGAAATAAATAGCAAATAATGTCATACCATTATGCAAAGCCATGCAAGGCATTCAGGTACTTGAAAGTACAACATAGACCTTTAAAAACCTTTTAGAGAGCTCACTTTCATCTATACAACATGAAAACAAAATCAATTCCCTTAAAAATAACATAAGTGATCTAGTAATTGAAGCAATCTTTAAAATACAGCTTGTGCAGTGACAGGAGAAAATGCAAGATATTTTTTATTTTCTAGAAAATGGCTCAAAGGCAAAGTCAGTGTAGCCCTTTGAGACCTGCAATAACCTACAATGAGGGCAATAGCCATCACACAGAAAATATAACAGATGGCAGCATGGTTGCCTTATTCTCAGATACAGGTTACTGAACAGATGCCTTTAGGGCTTAATATTAGATTTTTTTTTCCCCTTCTTCCAGACCATGGCATAGCTTTGTGCACATGCCATTTATAATACAAATGTAAAACACCATAGGGAGATGAATAAAATTTCAAATGGCAAAATGTCAACAGAAATACAAATTTACGGAGGATAATGCAATTATCAATGTTGCTAGTATAGATGGAAACATAACCTCACCCTTTGTAGTTCACTGTATCTATCACACATTATTTTGAGCTATGTAACCATAGTTCAGAAAGCAAACACATAAAATCTGTTATAAATCCTCCATTTGCTTTTCCAGAAAGGTCAGCCACCCAATAGGCTAAAAGTCACCTCTCTTGTTTACCAGCTTTAAACAGTCAAAAGCAGCAAGATTAGAATAGGGAGAAAATTTGTCATACGTAGCTAGGATAAGGATTTCTACAAATATCTGAAAAGTTAAATCATACAGAGAAATAGATCATCTATTGGTAAAACAGATAACAGCAGGAAAGATTATTTCCAACTCCTCAGGCACCACAGAATTCACAACTCAATCAAGTCAAACAAGTCAGTGTCACCAAAGTATGTTAATATGATTATGAAGATCAGCCTCCTAACATGCATTCAGTCTTGATGCATTGCTGTGATACATTACAAGACCCCTAAGGACATACTAGGCTTTTCAGGTCCTGAGTCTTTTCTCTAGATGACAAGACAAAACTCCTTTTGTCTCCAATAAGACTAGAATTTCATCTTACATACACACAAAAAATTACACTTGAACTCAGACATACATTCTTTTTTATAAATTCTTCTAGAACTAAATAAAACTGTGTCCAGAAGGGAAAATAATCATATAGAAATTACTGAAGTTTCCCTTTTACAATGGGATGTTTCCTTATTAAAAATGGTGCATTTTGGCAGGCATTTCAGTCAATGTTTCTTGGCTAGAACTGTATTTCTTCTACCAAAACTGCATTCCCTATCCAAGGAAAAACAATGTTTAACAAAGAAACTGGCTTTTCTGGTTTAAAACAAAGGCATATTGTTTGCAGTAAAGAAGCTTTCAAGTGTCAATTCCACCATTTTCCCTGTAGGAAAGGAAACTGTATTTTTATCAGCCTAACTAGGAAAATTGGAGAAAAGATAAGGCAATAGTGGAATACCTGAAAGTGGAGATTGTATGTCAGAGTACTTGTTGTAGCTCACACTGCTTTACCAGAAAGGTGGTGTCAGAAACACCACAGGGAGCCTGTCCTAAGTTTCACAGAAATTTTGACACAAGACATTTTCCTGGGGAAAATAGGATAACCTTCAGCTAAGGATGAATAGAGATGGTTTGCTTTCATTTTACTATTAATATGTTATGACCTTATATAATCTATTTTGTCTGCCTCAATTCTTCTTCAGCATTGCAGCTACTTTCCAACACTTTGTGAAGTGGTTGGACAGTGTGGCACTGAAGGTCAGTAGAAATCCAGAAAAAAGGTAAATTTCAAAAGCAGTCTGAAAAAAAATTTAAGTGCTCCTGAGGAAATAAAGTAATCTAGGGTTAGAGAAATAGTGTTAGCAATAGACCACAATAATTTAGTATATGAATCAATAAAACCAGAAGAACTTTCTACTCCTGTAGCCAATTTCTTTCCCTGGAAACCAATTAGGGACACATCATTATCCTTGTCTCTTTACTAGACCTATTAAAACAAAAAAATACAGAAATTAAGGAAAAAAACCCATCCAACCTACCCTACAGGAAGTGTGTTAAGCAGCTACAGAGTATGGTTTCTTCCTTTTGTCTTTCATCACCTCAATGTAATTCATTTCCATAGTAAACACACTGACATTAACAGACTGGCTTGCTAACAAAAGGCTTTCATTTAAACAAAAGTCTTTCATCTAATAGATTCACAAGCAGAAAGGCTATATCAGAAACTGGTTAATCTAGACAGGAAAAGAGGATAGTTCACAGTAATCAATGTAGGGTGTTGTGTTGGTCCCCATCTTCATCAATCGTTATAATAAAGTAATAAACAAAATGGAAGGTTATACAAAACTTTAAAACAATAGAAACAAGAGAACTGTACTACAGAAAATCATATAAAGCATGGCAAATTAAATTTTGAATAGTACTACCTACTTGGATAAATGAGGAAAATTTATTCCAATGTAGTGACATAGATCCTAAACGTAAATGTTAACAGATAGTTGAAAAAATTGTAGTCTGAAGATGCAAAATTCCACTCACATTGTCCAGAAGAAACAGATGTGCCTCAGCTGTAAGGGTAGCAGGAATATTGCACTTCATTTCCAGGCATGGAAATAGAAGAAAAATATTGAGTAAGTGGAAGAGAATTGTAACCTGCATGACTAAAAAGAAAGAGTGAAGACAAAAGTGGAAAGAAACTGGCACTCATATTGCTAAGTTTGGACTTGGCAATGCTCTGAAGGTTGCATTATATGATATTGTAAATATTTGAAAGGTATGAATCCCAAAGGGGTGCAGCAGACATAGTGGTTTGAACAATGCCCTGTAAAGGGAGTTGAGTTTGTCATGCAGCTAGATTTACTTTAACTGAGCATATCCTTAACCAGATTCCTCACAATTCAGGCACAGAAAATACAGCTTCTTCTTGTCTCCTTTTCATTCAGAGGTACTTTAAATTTGAGCACTAAATATTCCAAGAGATGTGAACCTTCCTGAGAATGCCCTTTCTTTTTATGCCTGTAAACAAAAGGTTAAAAATGTGTAAACCAATATAGGAAACTCTTTGATTTGACATTCAGACTATCCTGCCTTGAGTCAGTAATATAAATAAAATTCAGGGTCTATTCTCAAATGAGTAAGTTCCATGCCTGGTCATATAACCCACCACCAATTACATGCCTCATCTAGTTGAAGAAAGGTAGGCTGATTTTGCTAGAGAAAGCTGACTTCAGCCTGCAGGAACAATTGATTCTACATTTAAAGTATGACGGGACGTATTATAAACTGCAACACAAATTTAAGATGTTTACAAATCATTTCCTTCCTTCTTTCCTCACCACTTCTTACCCAAAGCATTTACTACATTGCAGATTGCAAATCATTGCGGGGGTGGGGAAGAGCTAAAAACAATTGATCTTTTTCCATTTATGTTTACATTCACTCACTTATATGTTACCAGACTCATTTACTGATTTTGCTTCTAAAGAAAATAGTCTTGTTGTCTTCTGAATCCATTTCAGCTTTTCAGTGTTGATTGGCTTTTTTCTATATGTCCATTATTCTGTGCTTCACAGGTTTTAGTTTATTTTGTTTCTCCGGATGTAGGTGGTATTGACTTAGTTTCTTCATCCATACTATCACACAGGAGGTAACATTCTCAGTAGTCAGCCCTTTCCATAACCAATATATTGTATGTATCACTTTGAAAGTTGTAAGGTAGATAGTAAATATTTTAGAAAAGCCACATATTGGACAGATATTTTTAAAATAGTAATAAAACAAGATTCTAAGCCCACAGATTTTCTTCTCCTTCTTTCCTCCTTGCTCCTCTCCTTTCATTATTAATGCTTTCATACCTAAGAGTGGGTAAGCAAATACACCTTAATTTTTCTGTACCAACCATGCCTTCTCTTATACAGATGTAGTAAAAAAAGGCCTGATGATATTTTATTAAACAATAATTCATACCATCAGGGAATAAATTACACTAATTCATCCATCCAGAATTCATTTGAGTGTCTGTTCCTTTCACAAATCAAATGACAAGAGACAAGGTGTTCCCAATAACATTGGTTCAAGTAGGTGTGACAACAAGAACTCCATGAAAGCATAGGAATGATTTCTACCTAACAAAGGCTCAATCCCATCTCAGAGGTGTCAGATTAGAGCACCTTGCCTAAACAGCTAACACCACGGAGGTTTATACAAATGTATTAGATGTATTTGTTTGCAGTTTCTGTGGTACCTGGTTTTCTCTGTACGTGATGCTCAGCTCTGCGCAGAGGTCTGAGCACTCTGCATGTGGAGTAATACAGAGTATTCTTTTGTGGGCTCCTTCTCCTTCCTTCTTCTTCTACTTCTCTTCCTTTTAATTAGGAACAACAACAACAAAATCCTCCAAGAAACCCAACCCAAGAGCCACCAGTTCACCTATAACTTCAAAAACTGCAATCCTGTGATAGAACAGCTGACCAGGTAGGCACAGCCATGAACACAGCATAGATTTCACTCTCTGAAGTCAAATAATAATCAATGTCATTTGTTTATGTCATGATATACAATAGTAATTTGGAAAGAGTGCTGCATTGAACTTTGGACTTACAGCATCCTTACAGTATGAGGATCAGGCAACCTGTGCTTATTCTTGCAGCCTTGGTCCTCAACATCCATATGGTAATTTCTACCTGTTGCTTCATATCTGCTGGATATGTCATGGCACAGAAAACTCTCATAGGCATTTTACAGGTTTATTCCAATGGTAGCCATAGGAATCCTTTGTCAAGCTTATGCTTAACAGGTCTCATCACTACACATCTATTTTATAGGCTATTTACCAAATTGGAATGTAATGAGTGCAATAAAAGTATTTGTACTTATATTTTGTAGGAAAAATGTTAAATCCTATAATCTATGCATGTTCATATATCCTGACTTTCTCAGTTTTTTATTATCTAAATCCATTGTTACATCTATTGTTTTGGGTTTTTTTTGTTTCCTAACAGAAGACAACTGTGTTATGTTAAAAAAAAAAGAGCAGAACTCAGGCAAAGAGATTTTTGAGTCCAAAGGCATCTGTGTAAACCTTTAATTTGACCTACATGAAACAGAAGATAGAGTTTCCTAAAATTTCTATCTCAAGTCCGAATCCTCTAGTCAAACTGAGCTGCTCAAGCTGTCAGCAGTCTGCCTCGACTGCAGCAGCTGTTTAGAAGAACTCCATCATGGCTCACAGTAACCCATTTCAGCAGCCACCTCTTCGCACTAGTAACATTCTACAACATTAAGCAAGACACGGTTCATTGCTTGAACTTCTGGTCATCAATCCTTATAGTTTAAATTAATTATTTACAGAACCTAACACTTGTGTTCCCCAGGGGCAAACCTGTGAAGTGTGATCCTTCTACACCTATGAGTTGCTGCAAGTGATGATGACACGTTACGGGGAAGTCCAGACACATTCACCCTACAGATCACAGTATGCAGATGACAGTACAGTAAGGCTCCACGGTGTCCTGAAGCTCATGGCTGGATACCCTAGACACCTTGTCATAGTTGTCTTAATATTCCATTAATATTCTTAATATTCCATTATTTATACAACCATATTTACATCCATGGGTTGTTTGGCCAACATGTCACTTT
This sequence comes from Todiramphus chloris collaris, assembly GCA_025345505.1. NCBI lineage: Eukaryota > Metazoa > Chordata > Aves > Coraciiformes > Alcedinidae > Todiramphus > Todiramphus chloris. The sequence goes on from JANVCC010000035.1 coordinate 2,093,068, forward strand.
GTGACTGTGATTCACTTCTTATTCTTCACAAGCCCTTTTCAGAAATATATGTGCCTATGAGAAAAGAGCCCACCATGTACATTGCAGCCTCCCTTGTTTATTCCCTAGATACGTGGTTGAAACTTTACCTATATTAAAATTCTTCAGAGAAGTTTGGTTCTAGCTAACCAGGGGACTGTGGCCTGTCTTCTTCACTATTTATCACTGCCACAGTCTTTGTGTCATTTGCAGAATGTGAGTGCTCTTGGCAAAGTAACAACAAAGCACACAAAATCTCTAAGTAATTGCTATGGGTCTCCATACCAAAGAAATAAGGAAGGTAAAGTAATAAATGCCCATCAGTTTGACACTATACCACATATACTTCTATAATTCTTACCACCTAATTTGTAATCTCAACAGAAATTATGACTGCTTTATTTAGAACATCACAACATTATCAGTCACATGATTCCCCACATTCCCCTCCACAGAAATCAGTATTTGACTGACCTGCCTATAATCAAGTTATGATATTATCCTTCTGAAATGTTGGTTTAAAACTTTTTTTCTTTTAAGCAGAATCACAGAATGTTAGGGGTTGGAAAGGACCTCAAAAGATCATGTAGTCCACCCCCCCTGTCAGAGAAGGATCACCTAGATTAGGTCACACAGGAACGCATCCAGGTGGGATGCATTCTTTTAGTAAGAACATTATTAGTTGCCTAAAGTTTATAAATCTGTTTCCTTAAACATTTGCAAAAAAATACTCATATAGATATTGCTACAATTCCTTTTGAGCACTCACTCTTTAAAAAGTGTACTCTTTCTATCTCTTTGTATCTATTTAGTATCTTTTATACAGATTACTAAATGAGCTATAGTGAGAAGAATGATCAGGTCCATAGAGAAGACACTATGGGACTGGAGAAGAACCTTCATCAACAACTACAGTCCTTAAAAACATATTTACTACTTTCCTATATAATTTTGTTATTCCCAGGTGTATCAAGTCATTTTGTGATGATCCTCTAATTAGACAGGTTAAGTAAATTAGTGCCTATCTCATGGTTTAGCCTAGGGCTGAAGCCAGAAAACAGGAAATTCTTTAGTTCATTCTGTTAAGACTTTAACTATGAAACACTTAAACATCTCCAGAAACTCTCATACTTACCCTCAAAATCCTGTTCCATGCCTCAGACCTGTAGAAATGTGAGTATTGTCACACTAGGCATTACTCTAATTGATAGGTCCTGTGACAGAGCAGGGAACTGATAAGGAACTTCGGTTTTCCAGGCAATCATTATCATAGAAGCCTAAAATATCAGGTTGGAAAGGACCTGAAAGATCATCTAGTCCAACCTTTAATCACTACATCACCCTATCTTTCCATGGTATAAATCCATGTAGTTTGTGCATGGTTTGACCAATCTTCCAGTTACAGGCTATGGATTTTCATCCCATGTTACTGTTTTGATTTGAAGACTCCTCCTCCTAGTGACAGTTTTCTACGCACTTTTTTTTCCCCAATTTCAATAGTGGTCCTCCACGGGTCCTTCAAAACACTGTCTTTACCTTTGTCTTTATCTGTTTCTACATGAATCAGTTACTGCTGTAGAATTTTTTTACACCTGTAACATTGAAAAGAAAACCAGGTATGATGAGAAGGTGAGTTATCTCAAGGTTATTTCAAATGTGTTATGGCACCTTCAGAGACAAACTGGCCTGTTGACTTTACACTCGGGGACCACCTTCACTGATTTTCCTGAAGCTGCATCCAGGCTGCTAAGAGAGAAAAGGAAAAAACAGTAATACATTCTGTGGTTTTATAAGTTCCATCACTGAAACACACTTCAGAGCAGCAGGTGTACTAATGTGACAGAGCAGAGTTTTGCTCATTAACTTCAGTAATTTAAGTCAGGATAAGATTTGACCATAGAGCATTATCTTCTAATCTTTAGATGAAAGCAGAAAAAGTTACTTACGATACACCAGCACACAGAAACAGTTGTCAGCTGCTGACCACAAATCATGTCTTCGATATGCCAAAAAAAGGATGTGTTTTCCAGAAATTCCTAACAACTCTTACTTTTGAGCACATCTCTGACTTTCAAAGTGTCCAGCTACTAACATGAGCCCAAATACATAATAATTTTTTTTTTTCATTCTTCTTTATATGTACACTCTAACTTGTTTCACTTCAGACTGCACACAGATAAATCATTTTCTGCAGCGAAGGATTTTTCAAACTGATCTTATTTAAGAAGTGTTATTGAACTTCAGAAGAAGATGAATATATCTTCAGTATCAATAACTTCAACAAACACACTATTCTGCAGTCACTACTGTTGATTCTTTATAACTTGTGTGCTTCTGCTACCAAATACTAAAAAAACAAAAAAAAACCCAAAACAATAATTAAAAAACAAAAACAAAACAAAAAAAAAGGAAAGGAAAAGTATGCTCATTCTTCAGACATTCTCTCACATACAAACCCTTCTTTTGTGTTTTTCCTTCAGCTGAGATCTCATTTTGGGCAGATAAATGGGGAATGGATAGCACAATCTGGCAAACAATCCATATTTAGGGAAAAAAAAAAAAAAAGCCATTTTTCTGTGCACACAGACACTTCAGAAGGTACTTCAAGGCTTTGTTGGACAATATATTAATAGAATAGAAGTAAAGAAGAGATGAAGTGGACCTATATAAGCAGCTTAGTTCATACCTGGAGTACTCCTTGAGAACATTCTGATTGTCCTCAGTTACTGACCTGTGCGTTTTTGAAAGATACAATGCTCAGAATGCAAGGACTGTCCTGGGGCACACAAGCAGAATTCCTTTTAGGTGAATGCATGTAACCATATGCTTTTTAATGTCAGGAAGTCTGCAGCTGACATAGATTGTGGTGTTTCCCTTCCAAATTCAGAAAAGCATTAATTCAACCCATTACAGGTTTTATTTCCTGACTACAATCAAAATTACATATGCAAAATCAGTGATGCACTATGGTCATTAGTCTCAAACCCAGCAAGTTTGAACGATGTGCCTGGACTTGGTAAGAAAAAAAAATATTTTTTTTTTCCTTTCCATATAAAACCAGACACTTTTAACATATTAAAAACTACCAAGCTAGAAGCAGCATATTAAACCCTTCACTGTGTGGAGACTCAGCACAAGTAGGACTGTTCTGAATTGGCAGAAGTGTGAAAGTCACTATTTTCTGGTGTTTTTCCTTTAGTGCTGGAGAAGGAGTGAGTTTGGCCCCATGCTTGCTGACTTGGCATGTTTACAAGAAAGCTCGAGACTTTTTAGTAAGAGCTTGCTGAGAAGAGCATGAAGTTACTTACTCACTGGCCACACACACAGAGTTACACATCAGACTTGAAGTATTCATGGATATTTTCTATTATGGATGGAGATTTTAGTCACACCTATATTTATTCTGCTTTCCTTTAATATGTCTAGACAAAAAAAACCCGAACAAACAAACTAGAACGGTTATAGGATAGTGACAAAACAGATGCTGTGTAAATGCTTTCCTGTGCTTTTTAAGGCACTAAAGCTGGCAAAAAAAGTTTTGCTAGAGATTCTGTTTTCATCATTCACCTCTTATATAGCATCTGCAATAGTTTGCAGTGCTAGGGGCATCCTGGCAATTGCTTTGACACATTTCTCTACAACACAGTTTTAAAGAATTTGCATTAGCAATACAGTTACCTGTAATGGCAAGGACCACAAGATCAGAAAGTTTCAGTTTGGCATTTCCATGTATTCCTCTGTGTTTTTCTATATGCCTCCCAGGTAAATACTGCTCATGTGTGCACAAGGACATCTGAGCCAAGGCAAAGCCCTTGAGAATCAGGGCCATCAATAGTAAGTAATTCTTATCAGTAACAAATCAATGACTTAAAGTATGGATCCAGGGAAACAGCTTCTGAATACTAGGACAGCATCTGCTTGGCAAAATTAATTTTTATCCCTGTCAGACCCATTCAGATAGATGCCATCTTTCCTGTTTCTGAAAGGAACCATACATTCTTCCGACCACCAGCTCTGACAATTCTGCTGAGAACTATTTTTCGCAGTACATGATTATAAGTTTGCCTTTAAAATGAGTTATAAGTATCTAAGCCTGAAATATGCCAGAACAGCAGTTAAGGAAGTTCAGAGGAAGAGAAAAAGGTGCTAAGCCTGTCAAGCTGAGACAGCAGAGTGTTATGAATGCAGCTATATAGCAAATCAGTCATGGCAGAAAGTTAAGCAAAAAGCAGCACTCTTCTTGAACTCCACAGTAAATCTGAGTGTGGAGTATTGACTGTCCACTAGAAAAAAGTTTAGAAACTTTTTATTGAGACCATCAAAGAAATATTACATGGTAAGATTCAAAATGCCAAGGTCAGGTAATTATTTTGAAAAAAGTTGCAGTAAAATTGCCCCTACAAGTTTATAAATTTGCCAAAATAGCACAAAATTTAAAGCTGCACAATGACTCCAGCTTCAAATGTAACTGTGTGTTGGGTTTGTGCCTGGAGAATTTTGGTAGCAGAGTAGGGGTCTACTGGCATAGCACCTGTAAGAAACTTTGAGAAACTTCCCTGGATGCAAGTCAGATATGCCTCAGGATAAGTCCAAGGCAATCGGTGCCTCTGTCATAACATATTTAAGAGGAGAGCACCTGTTGCACAACTTCTTTTGTTTTAGGAGCCCTTTTGTTTTGAAGAGGAGTGGGACAGAAGAGAGACAACCATATGGGTACCCAGGTCAGTGAAGAAGGGGTGGGGATGGCACACCAGAGCAGCCATTCCCATTTCATCCATGGTGCAATGGCAGGCTGAGTCCTTGCAGCCCATGGAGATCAATGGTGGAGAAGAATTCCATCTGCAGCCTGTGGATTACCTCATGCTAGAACAGGGGACTTATCCCAAAGAAGTCAGTGACTGTGAGGGAAGCCCAGACTGGAGCTGTTTGTCACTGGGAGAACCATAGCCCATGGAAGGAACGCACGCTAGCTGGGGAGAAGTTTGGGGAGAACTGTCTCCCATGGGAGGGATGCCACGTTGCTGCAGGGGAGGACTGTGAGGAGATCTCCCTCTGAGGAGTAAGGAGCAGCAGAAAAAACATGGAATTGACCAGGACTGAATTCAACCCACATTCCCTCCTGCCCTGTGCCACTGGAACATATGAGGTAGGAGATCTGGGCCTGTGAAGAAGAGAGTGGTGGGTGGACAGTGTATTTAAGATCTGGTTGTATTTATCACTGTCCTGCTCTGATTCTATTTGTTGTGGTTTTGTTTCAATTAAATTTGATGTTGTTACCCAAGTTGAGTCTGTCTTTTATGTGTGACCATAACTGGCAAGTGATCCTTCCCCGTCCTTTGTCTTGTCCCTTCAGCTTTTTGTTGCTTTTTTTCCTCCTCATGCCACTGGAGGGGGGTATGAGTAAGCAAGCAGCTGTGTGGTTGCTTTGTGGCTGGCTGGATGGGCTCAAGCCACAACAAACTGAGAAACACAGGGTTCAGATTCATGCAAATACTCAGTACCAAAGTCTGAGACTGAATTAACTGAACAAAAAAATGCACAAAACATCCAAGATTTTTCTTTCTTCAGAACATTTATATCTGAACACACAATCTCTTTCAGATATTACAGTACCCTGATTGGAAACAGAAGAGGTCAGAGTAACTAATGATCATTTTTTATTGTGGGTTTATTACCTGTATAAAATAAATTAAAGGCTTCACAATAAACTCATGTAAATAGATGACCACAGAAAATTTGTTTCAAGCAATCTCTTTGCTGATGGCTTCACTAAACCCTTCCAAATCCTCATAACTATAAAGAATAGAAAAATCTTTTACACTGTCGACGTTTATTCCAGATAAACACATTTCTACATGACAACACATTTTAGGAAAGCAAGATGCAGCCTATAGGTTAATCCTTTAGCCTCCCTGGGCTTCAAACTTCATTCACTACAAGACAACTGGAGGAAAGGCCAGTCAACATGCTAAGGGGAAAACATCCAGATCCCCAGCAAGTGAAGGTCTGGTAGATGTTAAGAGATAATCCATTTCAGATCTCCCGCAGCCATTAGGGAAAGTCAGTTAACCAGTCTCAAGGGTTCATCTATGCATCAAGTTTGACTCAATGAGGCTTTATTCTTTGTTTCTTTTAAAAAGGGGAAAATCAAACTGGTCAGGATGACTGCAGTATCCATACCTAGTTTAGGTTTCAAGGAGGAAAAAAGTGCAAATCCAGATGTTTTAGGATGAGGATGGGTAAGGAGATTTTACTTTCCTAGTGGTTTTCATCTCGAGCTAGAAATGCAGAAGTAGGAAAGCATGTCCAGCTTATTACTGTAACAGCAAGATACTGGCAGTTCTTTTTTGGTTAAGTTATAAATTCATACACCCTGACTGTAAAATCTGGAGTATGAAATACTTTGCTATCCCACCTTTCTATAGAACTAAATGTTTAAGCATTAGACCCTTTCAAAATTTTCAAATCAAAGTGCTTTAAATGAGAGATGAATTAGACCATCTGGCTTTGGGAATTTAAATGACTTCCCACTCCCATTTGGTATTTAACTGTAATTAGACCAATATATCTGCAACTTTTCACTAGAGCAACAAAAATGTTATTACCCGCTTTGTCCTGCATCTCTGCCCTCGCACATCACTCTGCTGTTCAGAAAGTACAGCTCTGCCATTTCGTTGCTGTTCATAGTATATTTTCACAGGAAGAAGTTGAAAGTCTGGAAAGAAAAACATCCTCTAAACCCGTTATTGGCTCCAAAGCAAGTAGGATCAAGTTTTCCATGCAACCCTACAGCAGAGCAACATGGGGCATAAAAAAACCACCGAGTCCTGTTGGGTGTGGACAGCTGAGAATAACTGGAGTGTTGATCTATAGCTGAAAGGACACATGCTGCCCATAGACTCCAGAAGTGGTATTTGATGAAAATGTGTGTCACACATGTTAATGTCCATTTTTCATTTGATTTTACAGCACAGCCACCTTGTCACAGAGGGAATGATTATAAATCTCCCTGTAATAAATATTCATGTCTTCTTCATATATATGCCAGCAACTTCATTACAGTGCATTTCCAAACTACCAGAGAAGAGAGTGATTTTTAAAAGCTCTTTTTAGGCCACTTTCTCTATTTTCTACATCTATTCAGGTGTAAAAATCTGAGAACCTGATAATTATTATGTGTTTCAGGGATTTGCTAGACTTCTTTTTGTTACATTTGACAAGCAAATTTGCTTCTCAAGCCTGTGAAGTCTTTAGTGATAAAATGCTTCTGTGTGTGTTGTCATTAATTAGTAATTTTTGTGACTGCAAAGCAAATGGAAGTTCCTGAGACTGATTAGGGGCTTATTTCCAGGATGATAAAAGAATTAAGAAATTTGCTCTCCTGCTAGTCCAATGGCAACTCATCAAGCTACCATGGGGAAGACTGGCATTCAGAACAGCATTAAAAAAATTCCATGTTGAAGGAATATGACCTTAGAGCAAACATGACCTGCAGCATTTACCTTACAAGGAACTTTATTGGGTACATCCTTCAATATTTAAGTAATAAGGTAAGACTAATGTTTACTCAGGACAGATTCTTCAGTTCTTTCTCAGGCAAAAATACCATTTACCAGCTGACAAGGAATTACTTGCAATTTGTGCAAAGGTTTCTGCTTTTTGCTTTTGAACCACACAGCAGTTTGCTTGCATTTCAAAGCTAAAAATCATACATGGCATGAGCTGCACAGAAATAGTTCTACTTCCAGGGGAAAGAATTCTTCAGGGTTTATTTGTATAAACTTTTGGCCTGTCAATGCTATCAAACTTCTTTCTGGAACTCTCACCTGCCCCCCTATATGCCTTGTCTCCACCAAAAAAAGGAAAAAAAAATCCCCTAAACACGATGAAAACAATGACACTTATACCCATGTCTCCTCATCCATGTCCTATGCATTACTCAGTAGCACAGTCACTGTATACTCATAGCATTTAAAACATCTTCTTTTTTAAAAACATTGTGTAAAAGTATCACCACTGTCCTGAGCTGATGATCCCATCCAAATGAACTGGTTTGTAGGTTATTTCACCAATTTTAATTCTCGCTGGGACACCATCCTTCTTTTTTAAAAAAGTATAAGCACATTGAATTATTGTTCATAGCTCAACCTTCAAAAATCTGCATCTATCTGGCTGTTGGCATTTCCTAACTGGGAAGAATCTGTTCATTGATTCCTAATAGACATTATTCTTGGGAATTCAGCAAGGGAAGGGCAGAAGTTCACATCGAATAGTAATGTGTGTCTGTTTCCTTCCTTTTTGTAGAATGCAAAGGACAATTTATGATCACTCTTTCCTAAGGAAAAGAATCTAAAATTTATCTTCTGGCAGCAGATATATGCATGCAATATTCTGTTTGTTCTGTCATCTAGTATTCATCCAAAGTAGTCACTACTACAGCTTTTCTGGAATCACCTCTTCATAGAATAGATCCCATCCTGAAGTTAGGAACCATGTCATTATCCTTGTCTAATGAAAATTTTTCTTAGACATTGCCTTCACAGATAACATTAATCCTAAACTTGATCCTAACCCTGAAAACTCAAAATTAAAAGAGTAATTGAATTACCTTTTAATTACATTAAAAAGAAGTTTCATACTGATGATACATTTTGGTGTCCAAGAGACATTACAATCAATATACCTAAATCTGCAGAGTGCAGGAAGACACTTACTGACACTTTTGTGGAATGGCACCTCAGAAACTTTTCTGTATCTACATGACAAATCAGTGAACTACAGACTAGCAACTGAGAAAGAACAAATCCCAAGAGCAAGCAACTGTAAAACATCATTGTCACCTTTTGTCAATCCACTCCAAGCAAGCAAATGGGAAAAGGGGCATGATAAGGAGAATAAAAAGTCTTTAAAGTAAAATCTGAAGCAAATCTGAAGTAGTAAGCAGTACTAATCTTTATTCTTTTCCATGCATTGACACTTTCATTCAGTTTTATAATGACTCCCCAGGGAAAAAAGGAAGGGAAGGGAAGGGAAGGGAAGGGAAGGGAAGGGAAGGGAAGGGAAGGGAAGGGAAGGGAAGGGAAGGGAAGGGAAAAGGAAAGGAAAGGAAAGGAAAGGAAAGGAAAGGAAAGGAAAGGAA